>CANTUT010000802.1:2500-527500 GCA_947687605.1 Reutealis trisperma | reverse complement strand
TAATTTGTTTGTTTTGTAAAATTTGAGATACTATTAAATGATTTTGTTATTAATAATAGTTGTACATTATTATGTTTGTGGATATATTAAGTTTAATAATATTTAGTTTGTGGTTGAATATGTAATTTGATAGAATTAATTTTAAAAATTTATTTAACTAATTTTTACATTGTTTGGAAAAAAAAATTGGAACAATATAATAAAATAAAATTTTGGTTAAATTAATAATATTTAGTTTAAGTAATTTTTATGTTGTTAGGAAAAAAATATATTAAAATAAAAATTTGGTTATAGCAATAATATCTAGTTTGTGTATTTTGATAGAATTAATTTTAAAAATTTGTTTAACTAATTTTTACATTGTTAGGAAATTAAAAAAAATATTGAAAAAATATAATAAAATAAAAAATTTGGTTATGGCAATAATATATAGTTTGTTAAAATAGATAGAATTAATTTTAAAAATTTGTTAACCTAATTTTTATATTGTTAGGAAATAAAAAAAATATTAGAACAATATAATAAAATAAAATTTTGGTTATGGCAATAATATCTATTTTATGTAATTTGATAGAATTAATTTTAAAATTTTGTTTAACTAATTTTTACATTGTTAGGAAATAAAAAAAAATTGAAAAAATATAATAAAATAGAAAATTTGGTTATGGCAATAATATCTAATTTGTGTAATTTGATAGAATTAATTTTAAAATTTTGTTTAACTAATTTTTACGTTACTAGGAAATATAAAAAATATTGGAACAATATAATAATAAAAAAATTGGTTATTGCAATAATACCTAGTTTGTGTAATTTGATAGAATTAATTTTAAAATTTTGTTTAACTAATTTTTATATTATTAGGAAATATAAAAAAATATTGGAACAATATAATAAAAAAAATTGGTTATTGTAATAATACCTAATTTGTGTAATTTGATAGAATTAATTTTAAAATTTTGTTTAACTAATTTTTACGTTGTTAGAAAAAAATATTGGAAAAATATAATAAAATAAAAATTTTGGTTATGGCCATAATATCTTTTTGTGTAATTTGATAGAATTAATTTTAAAAATTTATTTAACTAATTTTTATATTGTTAGGAAATAAAAAAATATTGGAAAAATATAATAAAATAAAAAATTTGGTTATGGTAATAATATCTATTTTGTGTAATTTAATAGAATTAATTTTAAAAATTTGTTTACCTAATGTTTACATTGTTAGAAAATAAAAAAAAAAATTATTGGAACAATATAATAAAAAAATATTGGTTATTGCAATAATACCTAGTTTGTGTAATTTGATAGAATTAATTTTAAAAATTTGTTTAACTAATTTTTACGTTGTTAGAAACAAAAATATAATATATCTCTTATATCCAATAATATATCTCTAAATCCAATAATATATCTCTTATGTCCAATGGGTCCGGCCATCACTGGTTTGTACCACGCAGCCCTGATCCGACTGATAGCGGCCCTAGCGATGAGCAAGCCCGGCCAGCATCCACCAGTCATAACTCATCTTCTCAAACTCATCATACTCTCATCATAATCATATCATATCCAAAGTCCTAGGTGGTACTGCATCCTCCCAACCTCCATCCGTCAATCACAACCACAATACACACAGAATACAGAATATTGAGTCATTATTCACAATCAAATGTTACATGCTTATATGCAGTAATAGTGCATAATATATATATATATATATATATATATATATATATATATATATATATATATATATATATATATATATACACAGAAGTGTAGATGTATATGGAAACAAGATAATACATTAGTGAGTATCACTCATCTAACTGACGACGCTTCTGACTGGTTTTCCTCGGAAGTGCAGCCTTGACACCAGAAAGACGCCAGACACCGACACCTCGCAACAACAGATAGTATCAGGATAAGATCACACTTAACTAGACACAACTTACAGACTACTAAACATAAAAAAAAAAACTTATTTAATGACTAAAATATAAGAATTTCGAGTTAACCTTCACAAATTCCGATCATACGGATGTCGAGAATGGCGCGAGAATGTCAAAACGGAACTGCTGGACTGCCCCACACTCCGCCACTGCCGGTGGCGGATCTGGGTGATCTCCACACCAGCAGGTTCACCTCAATGCCAAGATCACGAAAATGATCACCACTCGCCGTCACTCACCCTCCAGCCACCGGAAAATGCCTCTAAAGATTCGGGTTGCATTTTCCGATCTCCTCCTCTGGTGATCCTTAGGGGGCAAGGTTGGTACCAAATTGAAGCTCTCATCCTCAGGAGTTGAATGACACCAAAATCGCCGGATTCCACTGCCAAAATCGGCCAAAAAATTGAATTGAAGTCTCAGTGGCCGGATTCCTTCTTCGCGCGAATGCTCCGCCGTCCGTCGGCCGATCCACGATCTGCCACCTCCCTTGGGGTCGCCGAACGGTGGGCTAGCCACTGGTGGTGGCGATGCAGCCCACCGCCGGACGGGTGATGGTTTACCACCACCAACACTCTCCCTCACTCTCTCCACCCGTCTCTGCCTCTCTCCCTCTCGTCTGTTCCTTGCCTTCCTTTCTTGGCTGCCAGCTGGCAACCAACTGCTTCGTCTTTTCTTCTTTTTTTTTTCTTCCTTTTTCTTTTCTTTCTTTTCTCCTCTTTTCTTAACACCAATAATAATAATAATAATAATAATAATAATAATAATAATAATAATAATAATTTATAATTTACATATTAATAATAATAATTTACAACATAAACTCATATATATAACAATAATACTATGAACGATAATAATAGTTCAATTAATAAAATTTATTTATAATAATAGTAATTATAACGGAAATCCAAACTTCTGACAAAAATACTATAACTAACTTATAATATTAATTAATACTTTTATTAATACTCAATATCAAATACAATTTCTCCAAAAACTCACATTAACATTTTCATAATAATATACATATTACTTTCTTCAATTGTATATACATATATAATACTTAAATAAAATTACCATTAATAATACATATTCAAATAATATAAATATTTATAATTTAGTAAAATATAATTCCAATTCTTACTTTAATAAGAAAAATAATAAAATAATACGTTTCCATACAAAAATAGAATTTTATAAAATAAATGGAAATTCAGAGTATTTCAATTCTCCCCTCTTAAGAAAATTCATCCTCGAATTTTCAAACACAACACCTTACAATTAAACTTCTCCACCACACTTCTACTGCGCACTCCAATACACAATCTAACCTATAGATAAGGTAACATAACATATCAACTTCAACAAGACATAAAATTATATACCTAAACCTCTAACAAAATTCTTCTAATACCAATATCTAATCTATTAAACCTTAAAGCAAATTTATAATTATTCTTTATTCCTAACTCTGGCTTTAACCGTATACCAACCAATCTCTAAAATAAATAAATAAATAAATAAAAAAGGGCTATGTCAGCTGCTGCCAGAGCAGCCGGTGGCGCTGCTGGCCCCTCTAATGGCGCGGTCCCCACTACCCTTTTTGCAGTTTTCAAAATGCCCCCAATCTAATTTATCAGTATTTTTCTAGCCTCACTCTTTTAGTCGTTTTACTTTTCTGCTTCCCAAACTACTCGTACTCACTTTTCTTATAAATACCTCCATTCACTTCTCATTTCTACACATCTCTTGAGTTAGTATTAATGGTTATCTACTAATTTTTCTCTTCTTCTCCCTCCAACCACTCTCTAATTAATTAATTAATCTTTTTAATTAATTAATTATCTCACCATAACCAAGTTAATTAATCTTTTTTAATTAACTAAAACTCTTTTTTTTAATTAACTCAATTAATTAATTAATTAATCTTTTTAATTAATTAATTAATCACTTTTTTTTCTAAAATCAAATTAATTCTTTTTCTCAATCCACCTTTTATCCAAATTAATTAATCTGTTTAATTAATTAATACATTCATCTTTTTCATCATATTAATTAATTAATTAATCATTTTAATTATAATTAATCTTCCAAAATTAATCATTTTCTTAACTCACCTTTTATCCAAATTAATTAACTAATCATTTTAATTAATTAATCCATCAATTCATCCATTTCATCACATTAATTAGTTAATTAATCATTTTAATTAATTAATTAATCTCTTAATGAATCCAATCATCTGGTTCCGATAAAACGAATTTTTGATCCGGTAAAACTCTACGCCTATTAAAAGCAAATGTATCAACCATTTTTTCTCACTCTCAACACATCCAAACCAAAATTAATCTGATTAACTCTTAAACCCCTACACTTAACCGTGGAACGAATTACGTGAGTTTTGATCTCCATTTAATAGAATATGTAGGCACTTTTGGAATTTAAATTCAAACTCTAAATCCAAATCTCTATCAATCTCTTTTTCCCTTTTTAATTTGTGAATATTTTATTTTAATTTTCACATTGCACTCATGCCATATTCATGCATCTTATTTACAATTATCATCTTATAATATTTGTCATTTATGAAATCAATTTTTCAAAGTCAAATTAAACTTAAGAGCTAAATTTTAATTATTTAAAATAAAAAACATAGTCCTTGAGCTCAACTTGGTTCGAGACTAGTGATTTTATTCATTGACAAATTAAAGTAAAAAATTAATAAATTGGAATCAAATTGGGTTTTTCCTTAATTTTTTCATTTAAAATAAATTAGGGTAGTGACTACTAAAATTATTTTCAAAATTAACCAAATCCGAATCCAAAAAATTCTATTGTGAGTCTAAACCCGAATGAGCATCCCGATTCCCTCTAGTAGACCGGACTGGTATTCGGACCAGACTTCACAGCAGCAAAAACTAGAAAATAAATCAGAGAGAAACAAACCCTAAAACTAAACCTGATCTCAAATATCCCATTTCTCTTTTTGTTTTTCAATTTTATTTTACTCTTTTGAGAGAGAAAAAGTGTTTTTTCTTTTTTTCTTTTTTTTTTTAATAGTAAATCTATTCATATAGTTACGGTAGAAAAAATTGCGTTTTTGTAAGTTAAGAGTTTTAGTCCTCTGGTACAGTTTACATTTTCTACTGTATCATTGACCAATTAGATTTCACTTTCTTTTCCAATGTTAACGTGGCTACTTTTTATTGGTTGATTCCCTGTCAGCGTATTAGGTTGGTAAACAGGAGAGCGGTTTTGTTGTGCGTGTCTTTGGTTCAGTCTTCATTCTTTCACGCTGACCAAAAACATTTAAAAAAAATGAAAAAAAGAAAATTGAAAGTAAGTGTTTGAGAAATTTAATTAATGTGGTTGATTGGTGATTACACGGCGAGCATGCTAATAAGTGCTTTAGTAATTCTCACGCAAATTGCACCATGCGTCGAAGTGTTTTCGGTAGAAACAGAATGGTATTGTTGGGTGGGCCAGTGGTTTTATTAATGGATAATAATAAGAGGAACAAGCTATATGGGCTTATAAGGCCATAGTTTTGGGCTTTGGCCTATCGCTTCCAAATACAACTTTTTTTTATCTTTTTTTTTTTTTTTTTTTCAGCTTCCCCTTTGTTTTTTTTATTCTTCTTTCTTCTCTTGATCGTGATAACTGTCATAATTTTTTAGTACATAGAGGAGATTAATTAAATCTTAGGTTATGTTTAGTTTATAAAATAGTCAAAAAATATAATAGTTATTCTATATGAAATAATTATTCTAAATTTTGATTCAAATTTTAGATAAAAATACCAATTTTATGGAATAGCAATTCCATAATTTTCATGAAATATATATTTCACAAAAAATTAAAGAATTGATATTCTTTATGCTATGGAATAAAATACTTCCATTTTTACTCTTAAAAAATATAAGCAAACTCAAATTCACTACTACTGCTTTTTTTTTTATATTTTCATTTTTATTTTTTAAATTTTAAGTCAAATAAAAATTTTATTTATTATGCATTTAAATTATTTTTTAAATAAAATTTGGTAAAATCATATTTAATTTATTATTAATAGTGAAATTAATTTATAAGGATATTATGGTAATTTATATGAATAAAATAATTATTATATATTATGAACCAAATTATGAAATTAGAATAATTATTTTATTCTACCCTATTCTATTTCTTAAAAATAATTATTCTATTATTTACACATTCTGTTCCATGAATCAAACATTGTCTTAGTGTTTATTTTTAAGTTAATTTAAGCATACCATTAGATTAAAACACAGCACAAGATATACTTAGTCATAAAATTAACTTAAATTTTTATAATAGTAATACCAAATTTGATACTAAAATAAATGTTGACATTCTAATACTCCATCTAAAGAGTATTAAAGATATTCTCTATATTATATTCTATTTACTTTCTCTATATTATTAACACATGTGATATAATTTAAAATTAATAAAAATTAAATAGACTAAAAATATTTTATTAATATTATTATTATATTAGTTAACTTTCAGGATAGTTTTACTTTTAAACTTTTACTTTGTTTATAAGAATCAATCCTATTTGGACTTAACACTTCTTTCAAAACATGTCCCCTTAATTTCATTATAAAATTCTGAATTTATTCTTCTTCATCATAAATTAACTACACAAAACCTTACTCAAAAATAATTATTGGTGTAAGATAATAAAATTATTATTTGTTTTTATAATATTAGAAAAGAAATTCGAACTTAAATATAAATTATTATTTCATAGAGAAAAAAAAATATTTTACACATCATAATGAAGTATTAAAAAAAGATTCTTTTAAAACATACTTCAATATTAAGAGTATTTAAGTATTTGGCAAAAGATTAAGAGAATCTAAATTTATTTAATAAATACTTCATGCTTATATATCCCACAGTGATCATTGGCCTAATTTTTTAAAATTAAGAGTATTAAAATTCAACTTGTAATTTGTTCAAATAGCTATTTAAAATTTATTAAAGGCTTAACTAAGTTATAATTTAAAATTTAAATAATTAAAAAATAAGACTGAAGTATTTTTTATTCATTTGAAAATTTATGATGTGTAAAATAAATTTTTTATCCTCTTAAATAATAAATTTATAATTATTCTAAAAGTTGACTAATATAACAATAATGTCACTAAAGATTTTTTTTTTTTTAGTAAATCACTAGAGATTTTTTAGTCCATTTAATTTTTATTAATTTTAAATCATGCCACATGTTTTAATTCTAAGGAGAAGGTAAAGAAAGAGACTTTTAGCACTCATTTACTCCCTCTATTTTGTAATATAAAAATGGTTCTTAGCACTCCTTTACTCCCTCCATTTCAAAATATGTGTTGTTTAAAATTTATTAAGAAAATTATTAAATTATTACAATTCAAAAAAGACTAAGGCTATGTTTGGTTGGCAGAATAGAATGCACAAATAATAGAATAACTATTCTTGAAAAATAGAATATAATAATTATTTCAATTTCATAACTTGGTTTATAATATAAAATAATTATTTTGTTCATATAAATGATCATAATATCCTTATAAATTAATTTCACTATTAATAATAAATTAAATATAATTTTACCAAATTTTATTTAAGAAATAATTTAAATGCATAATAAATAAAATTTTTATTTGAATTAAAAGAATGTGAAATGAATTGAATATTTAAAATACAAGCAATGTGAAAATCTAAGGAATATGAAATGTAAAGAATGTTTAAAATATCTTGTTTGGTATGAAATAAAAATCCATGGATTTACAATGGTGGTTTTTTATATATATCCACTTAATCTCTCATTTTTTAGGGATTGTGAGATTCATGAATTTCAAATAATCAATGGATTGCTCATAAAAAAAATTGATACAAAATTGAATTCTCTTGATTCAAATGCTCTTTTTTTATTTTGACGTGAAGAAATAAAATAGAGAAATAATAAGAGAGTAAAATTAAAAAAAAAATACTCGTTTTGTTTCATTTTGTTTAGGATATTTTTATTTTTTGAAATGTCTCAAAATATATGTTTTGTTTCTATTTTTAAAACTTTTTTTTATCTTTTATACCTATTTTATTTTTGAATATTAATTGAACTTTTTAAGAAAATAAAATTTAATTGTATTTAACAAAAGGTATAAAAGAAAAAATAATATTTTATTTAATGCATTTTTAAACTTTATAAAAAATGAAAAATTAATACATTCAAAAATGAAAAATTTTAGAAGGTGAGAGGTTTTTCAAAATATATGAATTTTGACCATCTTTTAAATTGTTAAATGGTAAATTTAGTTTAAATCTATGAATTTTATAAAATTTCTCATTTAAAATTTTTTATATAAAATTAAAAAAAAAAAAAAAAAAAAAAAAAGGTATGCCCCAAATAAAATGGTACAGGGACTGTAATAAACATTCTATTGAAATTCTAAAGGGAAGTAGATACCAGATAGAATACACTTTTCCTTGGAATAACGACAAAGATGCAAAGATCTTATTAAATACAATATCTCCATGGAATCTAACCACTTTTATTGGTAGTTTATTCCTCGCTTTCCACTCAACTGCCCCTTTAACTTAAATTCAACGCTCATGTTTAATGAGAAAAAATTTGTAGTTAAGGCATACTTTGATACTTATCTTAATTCTAGAATTAAGATTTAGTAAGTGTTTGGTTTAACGGTCAACAGTAGCAATGCCAAAAATTTATTTAGTGGAGTCACTACTTTATTAAAAAAATTTAATATGAATAAATTTTATAAATAACAAGATTATTATAAGATAAAAAACAATTATAAAAAAATAGAGAAAAAAGAAAATAGAAGAAAAAATAAATTTCTGTATATTCCATTAATTATAACACCTGTTTATAGGTGTAAAAGGTTACATAGATAGAATAAAAAATAGAGTCATATTTACATAAGAAAACTATTTATAGAGATAATGATAGACATCCAATCATATCATACTACCCAAATATTATTATCAATATTATCATAACACTCTTCTTTGGATATTTATTATAAAGAATATGCCTCGTTAAAACCTTATTGAGGAAAAATCATGTGGAAAAAAAATTCTTAGTGAAGGAAAAAGAATACATTATTCTTATAGAGATTTGCACTATAACACTGTCTCATTAAAAATCTTGCCAAAAAAATCCAATAGGACAAAACTTAGGCTAAGGAAAAAATAATACAGTGCACTAAAATCTCCCCCTTATGAAAACATGATTTCTATCAAATATCTCTTAATAAGCGCATATCAATTTTGTTGACTAACTTTTCAAATGTGATTGTAGGGAGTGCCTTTGTAAATAAATATGTCAAGTTGTCAAACCGTATACTTAATGATATTTAAGTAATATCCACATATAATAATTTATTTATAGTGCTCCCAAGGATATTACTTGCCCTATAAATATGTCTTGTTAAAAACTTTGCTAGAAAACTCAGTGGAAAAAAACATAGCCAAGGAAAATAGTACATTTCATGCGCTATTTTATCATTGCACATATTTTGCCTCATTAAAACTTTTGTCCAAGAAAATTCTGTGGGATAAAAACTTGACTAAAGAAAAAGAGTACAATCAAATACTAATTCGCTTCATCTGATAAGGACAGATTTGAACATAACATATATTAATTAATGAAATAATGCCGTTAAATACCACACTAGGTAAAGACTTGATACATAAGTCTATTAGATTGTCATTCGAGTGAATTTGGTGAATATTTCTTCCAGAGCTCATGTATATATAAGAATTTAAGTAAAGCTTATATATTTACTTCATCACCCTTAATATACCACCTTTAATTTGTGCAATGCGTATTGCATTATTTTCAAAACATAATGGGAGTATATATATTTAGTGAGGTACTTCAGGACTATAAAAACTTTTATAAAATTACAGTACCACTATAAATGAATACATAGCCAATATAAGATCTACTCTTCTGAAGATCAAGTAAATAACTAACATTCGCTTATAGACCAATTTCAATTCTAAATCAAAATATGATTATAATATTAATAGTATATTGAAGATAACTTTTTACACCACTATAATATCTCTTAGTAGGTGCAGAGCTATATCTAGCTAGAAATTTTTTTCTTACAAATGAAATATTAGGCCTGATGCAATTTGCAAGATAAATAAGTGCCTCTATAGCACTTCAATATAGTACTTTAAGACCAAATAGCCTTTGTTATTTTATTTAAATCTAAAAGGGTATCTCTTCACTTCATGTGAGAGAACCACTATTAGTATGTTTAAGGGAAAAGATTTATCCACACAAAATTGCTTAAATACCTTTTTAATATAAATAAACTGGCATATTAAGACTCTTTAATAATCGGTCTACAGGCTGATACAAAATTTCATTTTCTTTAAATTTTTCATCTTGAACTCACTTTTCAAATAGATACATACTTCTTTGAGTTCGTTAGAAGTTACACTGATATTTAACATATACTGCAATAATAATATTCACCATTCTTTGGCCTTTTATGAATACAAATGGATATAGTGTATTATTCACATATCTTTCTTTCAATAAGAATTTTCTCAAATAATTATATCATATGTCCATATTACCTTAATCTATACACAAATTTTTGTGACTTGATGGAATATATGTCACATATTTAATGTGCATTTATTTCTAATATCTTTAGTCCTTCTAGGACTCTTATATAAATATCGCTTTCGTAAGGCATATATAAAATCTTTTTTTAACTGCTATACTAATTAAGTATCGAAACATGATCATTTCCACAATAAGAAAATTATTTTTCTCGTAGTTAATGATAGAACGAGTCTAGCTCTACTTTAATTGTCTCTTTCCATGATGATCAATCATGTTAATATTTAGTTATACTTATAGATTCTAAATCTAGATTTTCTCTTGAAATAGTAAGAGTTAATGTTGAGATAAATTCATCGTCAACGATAATTGAATTTTTATCAACTCTATTAATGTTGAAATAAATTCATCGTCAACGATAATTGAATTTCTATCAACTCTTTCTCTTATATCACAAAAATAATTAAGATATCACATTTTTCATTTATATAGTCATCAACTCCAGAAGTCATATTTAGAGGATCTAATTATTCCATTATTTCAGTCTATGTCTCATAATTGGCTATAACTTTTTGACTGAGATCTATCTTTTCACGAGGTTTTATGAGTGACACTATTTTTCTTTTCTGTGGATTTTTATCTTTAGTTTCAATTTCTGTATATTATTCCATTGACTATAACACCTATTTATAAGAATAAAATGTTATAAAGATAGGATCAAATATATAGTCTTATTCACATTAAAAAAAAAAAAACTATCTATAGAGATAGTGATAGACATCCAATCATATCATACTACTCAAATATTATCATCAATATTATCACAACTGTCACGCCCCAAACCCGAGGGCAAGTGACTGGCACTAGGACACGGGAAATGCACGTGGCTACCAGTGCCCGTAATAAGCCTAATCCAAAACACACAACTGAAAACTCAAACTGAAAAGGGCTATGGGCCCAAATAGATTAAATAGATCCAAAATAATTTCAATCATAAAACAAAATCAAATTGGCCCAACAACTCATTTATTCCATATATCTCAAAAAGTAGTAAATTACAAAAAGGTTCTGTTTAACCACATATTACAACTCTTCAGAAATACATAACTGAGTAATAAACAATATACAAGTACAAAGTGTAACATTGCAAAGTTCTAAAGCCATATTAATAATTATACATATATTACATTTAACCTTAATACTCAATCTTACAAATTATTGCCGAAGGGAAATTGACGGTTTACTCAATTACAACTTCCTCTCAGGCTCAATCCCTGACCTGAAAACAACAAGTTGAACAGGAATGAGCGTTCGACTCAGTGAATGATACCAGCTAATATATTAAACTAGTATCCTACAGATAGAATTCTAATGCACATGCTATGCACTATGCCACAGAAACAGACAAATCATCCAATCAAGCAAGGATGGGGTATGGTCCACAGTACCACACTGATACTCAATACTCAATATGGAGAGCTAATCCCCCTACTCTGGCTCTATGAATCCGATAATCTATCTCTTATATCCAAGGGGCCCGGCCGTCACTAGTCTGTACCATGCAGCCCTGACCCAACTGACAGCGGCCCGAGCAGGCCCGACCCGCATCCATCAGTCATAGCTCATCTTTTAAATCCATCATAATCCAAATCATAACCACAACAAATCCATAATTCTAGGTGGTACTATATCCTCCCGACCTCCATCCATCAATCACAATCATAATATGACACAACATACAGAATATCAGTTCATCATTCACAGTCAAATGTTACATGCTTATATATGTAATAGTAGTGCATAATATACATATATATACACACAACAATGCATATGAAATGGAAACAGGATAATACACTAGTGAGTATCACTCACCTAACTGACGACACTTCCGACTGGCTTCTCTCGAAAGAGCAACCTTGGAACCAAGAAGACGCCAGACATCGGCACCTCGCAACAATGGACTTCGTCAGGATAAGAATCACACTGAACCCAAAGACAGACTCGACAGCCTAATGATTACCCTAAGGACTGCTAAACATTAAATAACTTATATAACGACTGAAATGCAAGGATTTTGGGTTAACCTTCACAAATTTTGAGCATATTGACGTTGAGGATTGTGTCAGAACATCGAAACAGAACCACTGGACATCCCCACGCGCCGCCGCCATGAGCCGCCGCCGGCCGGCCACGCGCCGGCGCTGCTGATGGTGGATCTAGGGAAGCTCCACACCAGCAGGTTCACCTCGACTCCAGGATCACAAAAAGGGTCACCATTCGCCGTCACTCGCCCTCCAGCCACCGAAAAATGCCTCCAAAGTTTCGGGTTGCGTTTTTCGATCTCCTCTTCCGGTGGTCCTCAAGGGCTAAGGTAGGTACCAAAATGAAGCTCTCATCCTCAGGAGTTGAACGACACCAAGATCGTTGGATTCCGCCACCAGAATCGACTGAAAAATTGAGTTGAAGTTGCGGCACCGGCGGTCCTTCTCTCTTCGCGAACGCCGCCGTGCACCGTCCGATCACCGTGCTGTTACCTCCCTCGAGGTCGCCGGACCTTCCTCTACCCAGCAATGGTGGCGGTGCTTGCCACAGCCCACCAAAACTCCACCATCCACACTCTCTCTCTCGGCCTCTCCCTTTCTCTCTCCTCCTTCCTCTCTGTTCTTCCCCGTTTCTGCTTCTCCAAAACGCCCCGTTTCACCCTTCACTGGCCAATCACCTCATTTCCTTTCTTCTTCTTTTAATTAACTTAAAACACAGTTATGCTATATATATATATACTAAACCATATAATATAAATATAATACTACACGTATATATATATACAAATTAACAATACTAATAATAATACTAATAATAATAATGACAATAACAATAATAAAAATAATAATAACAATATTACTCATAGTTATATAGAATAATAATAATAATAATAATAATAATAATAATAATGTTAACCCATAGTTATATATATATATATATATATATATATATATATATATATATATATATATATATATATATATATATCCATGATAATAAGAATAATTTATGATTTACATACTAATAACATAATAAATAAACTTATTCACAATTATTATAATGATAATAAAATCCCGAACTTCCGGTATTAAATATATAATTAGTAATATACTTTAGATTAATCAAACGTAATATTTATATTCAAATATCAAAATATAATAATATCATAATAATAATATACAATTTCTCCAAAATCCACATTAACATTTTCATAATAATATACATATATAATACTTAAATAAAATTACCATTAATAATACATGTTCAAATAGTATGAATATTTATAATTTAGTAAAATATAAATTCAATTCTTACTTTAATAAGAAAAATAATAACATAATATATTTCAGTACAAAAATAGAATTTTATAAAATAAATGAAAATTCAGGGTGCTTCAATCTTCCTCCCTTAAGAAAATTCGTCCTCAAATTTTTAAATACAACACCTTACAGCTAAAATTCTCCACCACGCTTCCACTGTGCACTCCGATACACAACCGAACCCATAGTCAAGGTAACATAACAAAACAACTTCAACAAGACATAAAATTATACACTTAAACCTCCAACAAAATCCTTCTAATACCAATATCTACTCTATTAAAACCTTACAACAAAATATCTAATCATTCTTTATTCTTATATCTTGGTTAAACCACAGCTAAAATTAACACAACCCTTAATTTCACCTTCAATCAATCATAATCTTAAACATATCTTATTATATCAACCAGACAAGAATCTAGTAGATAATTCTAAATTACTAACACTCTTAATATTCCATAATTCATTTCCAGACTAATAATTATGACTTAATCTCTAATAACCTCAATAAATATTCTTATGGCTAATATCTCACCAACAATATAATTTCCATTAAATTTAATTGTGAGAATAACTCCCATAGTAATTTCCTTAAGCACTTCATCAAATAAAATATATCAATACTTAATAGTTGCTTTACATTCTTATTTGCTTTAACTAATTTCCTCGATATATATATCACCTTGTCAAGGGTTTCTTCCCTCCAGGACAGCAAAAAATGGTACCTATCAGCATATATGCATACGTACTAATAAATATACAAAACCAAAAATTTTACCATTCACTTCAACATCCCTTAAATTAACAGAGTCATCAAGAAATTCTATTAACTCGAAACATATTTTACACCATAAGTAGTATACTAACCAGTAATTCACAATTTACTCAAGACTTATTCTCTTTCTATAAAATACTTTAACATCCTAGCTTAAACAGTTGTTGTCTCACAACCATATACATTTAAACTATAACATTATCTTATTTCCAAAATTTCCATCAACATCTTATTATATTTCATATTTCTAATCCTTTCATTTATCCACATCAAAATAATGAATTCACTACTATTACTAATACTCAATAAAATCTCCACGCAGAGTTTACGTCTTTCTTAATCTATGCCATTCCATTATGATCTCAACTTAAATATATATACTTCATGAATATGCTCAAAGAATAAGTCTACTATATGATATAATAAAATTCTTTCCTTAATAAAAATCAATACGTAATCTTTAATCATTCCTCTAACATAACATAAAATATAATACCTCAAAATATTATCTCATTCCGAGAACTTAAATCCACTTCAGGTATATCTCAAAACTATTTAAATTTGCAAAACTATTTAAAATTATTCGTAATAATTAAAACATTTTGTACTTTTATTTTAGAACTCAAGGTACTATATCCAGAGATGTTATACAATATGCAACCTTAATGCAATGATCAATGAAGGACATGATGTATGAATAATGACTAATAACTTTATGATGTCTAACTCAATGGATGTAGACAGACAGACACACTGGACACAAGTACAGAGTCCTAAAATAATGAATTCTTAAAACTGATGTTAAAATCATACTTTAAAATCAATTATCATCTTTAAATTCATTTAAAACATTCCATTTCCAAATCATTTAAAATTTTGAATAAAGTCATTTTATACCCTTTCTGGATTAAGTTCTCGTAGATCCTCAAATTCACAATTCATACAGCCTTAATATCCTATCCTTTATAAAAGTTCAAATCATGCCCTCTAATCATATTTTACTCACCCAAGAACCTTTACCCCCACAAAATTCTACTAACATCACAAGGTTAAGAAAAACATAAGATTCATCAAAACACCACGTTAATGCTGAACTAGAAGCAAAGGAAACTCAAGATGACAATTAGAAATTCTATACTCCGCATGTTACAGAAACAAGGACCCACAATACTGAATATATATTAAAGGTCACAAGATCTCTGCTCTGATACCATATTTGTCACGCCCCAAACCCGAGGGCACGTGACCGGTACTAGGACACGGGAAATGCACATGGCTACCAGTGCCCGTAGTAAGCCTAATCCAAAACACACAACTGAAAGCCCAAACTGAAAAGGGCTATGGGCCCAAATAGGTTAAACAGATCCAAAATAATTTCAATCATAAAACAAAATCAAATTGGCCTAACAACTCATTTATTCCATATATCTTAAAAAGTAGTAAATTACAAAAAGGTTCTGCTTAACCACATATTACAACTCTTCAGAAATACATAACTGAGTAATAAACAATATACAAGTACAAAGTGTAACATTGCGTAGTTCTAAAGCCATATTAACAATTATACATATATTACATTTAACCTTAATACTCAATCTTACAAATTACTGCTGAAGGAAAATTGACAGTTTACTCAATTACAACTTCCTCTCAGGCTCAATCCCTGACTTGAAAACAATAAGGTGAACAGGAATGAGCGTTTGACTCAGTGAATGATACCAGCTAATATATTAAACTAGTATCCTACAAATAGAATTCTAATGCACATGCTATGTACTATGCCACAGAAACAGACAAATCATCCAATCAAGCAAGGATGGGGTATGGTCCATAGTACCACACTGATACTCAATACTCAATATGGGGAGCCGATCCCCCTATTCTGGCTCTCTGAATCTGATAATTTGTCTCTTATGTCTCTTATATCCAAGGGGCCTGGCAGTCACTGGTCTGTACCACGCAGCCCTGACCCGACTGACAGCGGCCCTGGCGATGAGCAGGCCCGGCCAGCATCCATCAGTCATAGCTCATCTTCTAAATCCATTATAATCCAAATCATAACCACAACAAATCCATAATCCTAGGTGGTACTGTATCCTCCCGACCTCCATCCATCAATCACAACCACAATATGACACAAAATATAGAATATCAGTTCATCATTCACAGTTAAATGTTACATGCTTATATATGCAATAGTAGTACATAATATACATATATATACACACAGCAATGCATATGAAATGGAAACAGGATAATACACTAGTGAGTATCACTCACCTAATTGACGACGCTTCCGACTGGCTTCCCTCGAAAGAGAAACCTTGGAACCAAGAAGACACCAGACACTGACACCTCACAACAACAGACATCGTCAAGATAAGAATCACACTGAACTCAAAGACAAACTCGATAGCCTAATGATTACCCTAAGGACTGGTAAACATTAAATAACTTATATAACGACTGAAATGCAAGAGTTTCGGGTTAACCTTCACAAATTTTGAGCATACTGACGTCGAGGATCATGTCAGAATATCGAAACAGAACCACTGGACGTCCCCATGCGTCGCCGCCACTGCTGGTGGTGGATCTGGGGAAGCTCCACACCAGCAGGTTCATCTCGACTCTAGGATCACAAAAGGGGTTACCACTTGCCGTCACTCGCCCTCCAGCCATCGAAAAATGCCTCCAAAGTTTCGGGTTGCATTTTTCGATCTCCTCCTCCGGTGGTCCTCAGGGGGCAAGGTAGGTACCAAAATGAAGCTCTCATCCTCAGGAGTTGAACGACACCAAGATCATTGGATTCCGCTGCCGGAATTGGCCAAAAAATCGAGTTGAAGTTGCAGCGTCGGCAGTCTTTCTCTCCTCACGTACGCCGCCGTGCACCGTCCGATCACCGTGCTGCCACCTCCCTCGAGGTCGCCGGACCTTCCTTTACCCAGCGGTGGTGGTGGTGCTTGCCACAGCCCATCAAAACTCCACCATCCACACACTCTCTCTCTCGGCCTCCCCCTTTCTCTCTCCTCCTTCCTCTCTGTTCTTCCCCGTTTCTGCTTCTCCAAAACGCCCCATTTCACCCTTCACTGGCCAATCACCTCATTTCCTTTCTTCTTCTTTTAATTAACTTAAAACACAGTTATCCTTTATATATATATACTAAACCATATAATATAAATATAATACTACACGTATATATATATACAAATTAACAATACTAATAATAATACTAATAATAATAATGATAATAACAATAATAATAACAATAACAGTATTACTCATAGTTATATAGAATAATAATAATAATAATGTTAACCCATAGTTATATATATATATATAACCATGATAATAAGAATAATTTATGATTTACATACTAATAACATAATAAATAAACTTATTCACAATTATTATCATGATAATAAAATCTCGAACTTTCGGTATTAAATATATAATTAGCAATATACTTTAGATTAATCGAACGTAATATTTATATTCAAATATCAAAATATAATAATATCATAATAATAATAATATCATATTTCTCCAAAATCCGCATTAATATTTTCATAATAATATACATATATAATACTTAAATAAAATTACCATTAATAATACATGTTCAAATAGTATAAATATTTATAATTTAGTAAAATATAGATTCAATTCTTACTTTAATAAGAAAAATAATAACATAATATATTTCCATACAAAAATAGAATTTTATAAAATAAATGAAAATTCAGAGTGTTTCAACAACAAAGATTACACTTATTTTTATTACGAATAATAATTTTTATTATTTAATAGACATTTAATATTTTTCCAAGGAATGGATAAAAAGTAAAGAAAAAGATTTTAACAATATACATAACTTTTAAATTTATTATGTCATTTAAGTAAATATGACATTACTTGAAAGTTAAAATTCAAGTAAAATTAAGAAAAATATTAAGAACTAGGATAATGTCCGTATTTTGCATGGGGCTATTTAATATTTTTATCAATATATTATTTTGTTAAATTAATTAAAAAATTTATTTTTAAACATCTTCATTCTATCATTAAAAAATTATAAATATAACTAAAATAATCAATAATCTCATTTAACAAAGTCAATAAAATAATATATTTAACAATATTCTAATTAATCCACTCAAAAGAAAATAATACTTTAATTGAAACATGAAATAAAAAAATAAAAGGTGAGATGAAAATAAATATATCAATAATATTAGATTATCTACAATATATTGAACACTACATTTTTTGATAGATTTTCCTTATTATTTTTTAAATTTTAAATATAAAATATTAATTTTAAAAAATTAATACAATGATATATGTGGTCTTCAATTTCACAATTTATTTATTTAATAAAACAATAATCAAAATTATTTAAAAGAAAAAATCAATAGGTGATTAAAAAAAAAAGGAAGACTTAAAAGAAAAATAATAATATAAAATCTAGGAATTGATTTGATAAGCAAATAAATTGATTATTAACATTGGTTTAACTATTTTTTATTATGAATATCTATGATAAAGATAATTAATAATTAATAATTAAAACCAATTATATATTCCAAAAATATGTTAAAAATTATATAAAACATGGTAGTCAATAAAAATGAAATATGCATGCCAAAATACGATTAGTTGGAAAAGAAAATTTGATAGACATATATAAGGACTATATTATATGCAAAAATTATGCATGATCGATTGTAAATACCTATGAAATTCATATATATAGATTCTATAACTTTATTAATATGACATTAAAAAAATTAAAAAATTACAACTCATTATCATGTGTATGTGTGTATATATATTTCAAAAGATTATAAAATCAAAATATCAAAATAACTAAAAAAGAAAATTCAAAATATATCAACCAAAACTTTTATCCACAAAGTATGTAGCATCTCATAAATATAAGTCCTTGTAATCTTTACAAATAGAAGAGAAAATTAAATCTAAAATACCAAGTATATATCTATATCCAAAGATATAAATATTTAAATTAGAAAATAGTTTTATCAAAAAAATTATTAAAGCAGAATATGATGATAAAAAATAATAATAAAAGCTTATCAAATAAAAGTGAAAAATGAAAAAGAGAAAGATGGAGTCGAATTATATAACCCAATGATATATACTATATGAATAATTTAGAATAAGTAAGACATTAAAAAATTAAAAAAATGATATTTAAAAATAAAAAATATACTACCAATAAATAAATAAGAAAACATTGAGATAATGAAACATAAATATGTAACATTTTATGTATATGTTCCAATTATACATTAAATTATAATTATTCATGATCAAATTATAATTTATAAATAATTATTATGAGAATTATGAGAATTAGCATTTTATTTTGCTAAAATTGTTCATAAATTATTTATTATTTTATAAAACTTAATTATTAATAACAATTCATAAATATTGTAACTTATAAATAGTTAATGCAGTAGCATTTAGTAACAATAGTTTTATAATAGCAAATCATCTCTATACAAAAAAAGGGCGGGAAAAAAAACATATTCAATAGCTAGTAAGAATTAAGAAATTTTAGTTATATATTTATAATTTTTTACACTTTAATAACCTATAAATTTCAATTATTGTAAGACTCATTTTGGTCACAATCAAATAATAATAGTAACTAATAAATTTTTACTAAATTAATAAAATAAGTGAAATGATCATATAGTTAATGACATAAATGCACGTATAATAATAAAATAGAAGAGAATAAATACCCTAAGAATTTCATGATTCTAATTAATTGTAATCACAATTTTATTATATTAAGATATATTAATAAAATTACATTGTGATATGTTAATTAAATTAGCATAATAATTTATTTCTTATTATTCATTTGTATTAAATAATATGTTAATAAAATTCATTTATAAATATATGTGAAATAATAATATTATAGGTAATTACACATATCTTTGTTATGATCATAAGTTTTTTATACCATTTATATGTCATAAAAGCCACGCAAACTCTTAAACATATGTCATGTGGCAAGCTTTGAGAAGTTGTTAGCTTGTTATATATATATATATATATATATATATATATATATATATATATATATCATTAGTTATTTTCAAATGAGCCCTAAGACATTAGTTAAAAATAGTTATTTTAGAAAAATCTGATTATAAATTGTTATTTTAGATAAAAATAATGAAATTAATTTAAAAATAAGTTGAATGAGAAAAAATTGAGATTTTGATAAAATTATAATTAATTACAGTCACTACTACCCTAAATAATATGTCAAAATTCTATTTTTTTACTAATTTAATTTATTTTTAAATTTATTTATGAAACTCTATCACTCTTTTAAAAAATTCTCTCTCTATTAACTAATCACTAATATTATATTTCCACTAAATTACCCCAATCATATTAGCCTTATGAAAAATTTTATTAATGGAATTATTTTTCTCAAATTAATTTTTATGTGATGTATGTATTTATAATTCTTTAAAAATAATAAATAATGACTATAATATTATTTATAATATTTGAAATAATATTACTGTATTTGTATTTGAAATATATATATATATATATATATATATATATATATATATATATATATATATATATATATATATATATATATATATATATATATATATATATATATATATATATATATTATAATTTTATATTACAAATATATAAAAATTTATTTTTTTTTTAAATTATATCATTTAAATATTTAATTATATTATTATTTTTAAATATTAATTAATAATATATATATATATATATATATATATATATATTAAACCTTAAAATTAATAAAATTATTAAAAATATAAATAAAATCCCTATTCTTGTCCCACATTTTGGCTCGAACTTAATTTACTCTGCCCTACTTTTATTATGATAATTCATAAGACGAAACTAAAATTTCAAAATCCGCTAGCCCCACTGCAGTTCCTAATTGATGACAGATAAATTTTTTTTTTTTCGAGTGTGTTACCATAAATATGCACAAGGAGATATCTTCTTGCAGTGGGTCACTTGAGCCGTCCAAATCATTTTCAAAACGGCGTCGAATTGGTTCAAAAAATTGAGCCAATGGGTCAATATTACTGTGGAAGCTGTTAAAAATGGGGAACAGAGGTGAACCATACGAGGGCCCAAGATGACGTGCTGCAGACGTACGGAATATTTTTTGTACAAATCAAAAGTGACGTGGCAAGAGCGCATTTTGGATGCAATAAAATCTACCATACACCTCAGGTATGTATGCGTAGGGCAAATTAAAATGGTGTAATACACGAAAATTTTTTTTTAAATTAATAATATGAAGTCCTTAAAAATTTTATTAATTTAAAAAAATATTAATTAATCGATAAATTAATAATTTATTAATTTATCAAATATACTTACAACAAATGTTCATACAAAGACTATAACATATTAATATAATATTGCATGATTTGTTTTATGGAAAAAATGACCTTATAAAACTTAAATGATTTTTTAGATGAAAAATGTATTGATAAACTTAAGATGATAATCAATAATTTAGACTATCAAAATGAAATTGATTTAAATTACTTGTTAGATGATTATAATGAAAACAATACATGTTCAGAGGTTTCAAATTTAGAAAAAATTATTGCTAGAATCATCTGTTGATGATGATGAAGCTGAGGATGATACAGTAGTTTTGAAGCCTGTTATGCGAAAGAAAGCACTCAAAGTATCAATAGCTCTTTATAATTTCTTATCGCAATATGAGAATTCAACTCCAAAATTTTTAGATGCAACGAGAAAAATTAGGCATGAGATTCATTTACATTTAAATTTTAAGAAAAAACAAATAATAATAGACTCAAATTTTAGGAAAATATAATATGTAATTTTAGTGAATTATTAATTTATGATATGTATGGGGACTGAGGAATTATGTAAGGTTTTTCAAAAAAAATTATCATCTAATTATTATTTTATTATCAAAATTATTAATTTAACTTGTTAGCCTAAGTCTGGACCAAAAAAATTACCATTTAATAGAGGTTATTAATTTATCGAGTGTTAATTTATAGAAGTTTTACTGTACTTTTTCTTACATATAACGTTGGATCCATTTTACATATTTTCCATATATAAGTTGGTAGTTTAAGAAAATCCCTTTGTTTGAGTTATTAAAAGAAAATCAATTTTATTATACACAAAATTTTAAAACTTAAATTGTAATTTTTTTTTTAAAATTTTAACTTTAGTTATAACTCAAGCTCGATTTCTTATTGCTCTAAAAACAACACTAGTATCACTTAATTAAAAACTAATGATGTACATAAAAAAAATGCGTTAGACTAATTTCCCCTTTTTTTTTTTTTTTTTTGAAAAATTAATGATCAATCATATTATAAAAACTAAAGGTTAAAAATCAAGACTTCAACGTTTTGTTTTCCTTTTATCTTAAATGAAATAGTTAATAATAAAAATTAGTATACTTGATTGAGCTGATTTCGACCAAACAACAATTAATTGGATGAATTAAATAGAATGGAACTGTATAAAATAGAACAAGGTTGGATAAGCTAATTATTCAGGGGATTTTTGTTGAGCGTAGTCAAAGTACAATGTGATTAAATCTGCCTTTTACACTTTGCCATTGAAGTATTTATAGATTACACGTCATTGCCTTATTTGGACAAGAACTATGATTCTAATTCAAGTTAGATGTTGAGTTCTTGGTGCTTTTACTAGCTCGCTTTGTACTTATTGTACGAGTAAGGAATGGATTACTTTCTCCTTGAACTGGGCTTGACTTGTCACGTATTGCTTATTGGGCCCAGGCCCAGTTTAAAATATTTTGTCCCTCATCAGTGACCCCCTTGTTTCAGCGAAGTGAGCAGTATGTATGCTTTGCTTGAAACAAACTTAGGAACAAGCCGCTCATCTCGTCTTAAGTTGTTCTTCCCTTTTCTCAGTTAGGATTGTTTTCCTAAGGTGCCTTTATGCCTTGTAAGCTCAGTTCATCAACAAGGTCACTGCTGCAGAAGTTCAAAGGTCCATTTTTGTTTTTCACGCACTTAACTGGTTTTTGCATTTAATGCGAGGATGACTTCTTCTTTTAGAAACTTGCCACGTGGGCTAGTTACCATCATACAAACATATGTTCTACCGTTTCTAAATTTAAAATTATTAACTGGTGCGTGGTTTTAGGGTTTAAATTAAATTCAAAAAAGAGATCTCATTTACTTCATTTTCTTCATCTTTCTCTTTCCGAGTTTTCTTTGTCTACGCTTTCTTTTGTTACCAGAAAATTCCTAACTCTTCCTTCTTCTTTTTCCCTCGATTTCCATTGTATTTTCTTAAAATGGCACCTAGAAAAGAAGTACTCTCTTATGAAGGCATCAAGACTGATCTAGAGAAGTCTTGGGGCGAGGTGGCTTCCACCTTGAAAGCTTTTAACCTTAGCCCCTTTGCTGAAAACCTAGAAAATCAATCAAAATTTTCCATTGACCTTTTACAATCTTGAAATAGGATTTTCAAAAATCCTGAAGATGTTAACACACGAGAGATACTTAAAGATAATGACCACATTATCTTATACTACCACTAGATTAAAATTGGTCAGAGGTTTCCACCATCTCCCTTCCTGGTGGAATGCTTCAATTACTTTTGCATTAATCCCATGGTGCTTTTCCCCAACTTTATCCAAGACTTCCACTAGTTTGAGGTCATCTGCAAGGCTTTGGTTGTGCAACTAACCGCTCGCATGTTTCAATGCTTCTTCAGATTCACTCACAAATAGCGGGTGCGGTGTACTAGTGTGAAGCCAAGGAGATGCCTTTTCAATAACAAGTCCAATAAAAGGGTGAACTAGCACACTAAGTTTGTCATTATTGTGATGAAAGAAAAATGCTGAGGTGGTGAAGGCTTTGGTTTCAGGGTCTCCCTCCAAGTGCTAATAGTGTACAGGCTTTTTGACAACCCTATGAATCTTGTTCCTGAGGAGATTATGGGAATGTCGAACCTGATCGAGGACAATTGTTCATATGACATGGCAAGGCTAGACTATGCCTCGCAGATAAAAAATGCCTGAGGTAAGACTATGCACCTTATTATTAAAGAAATTTGGGGTGAGTTTTTGCTTCCTCATGCTTTTTTCAAAATTTTGTTTTCCTTTAGTTTTATTAAGAATTTTTTTCACCTCATAGTATACATCACCAACAAGGATAATACTTACAAGAAGATCCAGGATTTGCAAAGTAAATTGGAGTTGCTTCCTTATGATGAAGTGGCCTTTCTACCCATGTTAGATGAATGAACTAGTCAACTGAAAGCAACTACTGAAGCAGACTGAAGTGCAAAATCCTCGATTGGGGAAAAGAGAAAGGCATCCCTAGAAAAGGAGAAGCCTAAGAAAAAGAAGAGAATCGTAAATTCCACTATTGTTGCTGAGGGGTCAAAGTCCAAAACAAAAATAGAGGCAAAGAGTACTAGTTCTAAGCCATCACTTATTGGCATAGTACCAAAAGGCCTCCTAATCAATATACTGGAATCTAGTGACAGCGAGGATGATCTGACGGTGACCAAACTCATCCGCCGAGCTGCATGTAACTCTTCTTCTTCTTCTGAGTGGACTGTCTCTGACTCCTTGAGGAATTTTGTTGTTAACAGTAATATTTTTGAAATAATAGTTAAGAGAGTCTGCAAAGCGGTGCCTGTATGGGAGATTGCCTAAGATGTTATCTGGTCTATGTTGGGCAAAGGCCCCTTTTCCTCTATTGAGCCAACTCCTTGGGCAGGTATGATATCTTCGCTCAGTACTAGTACCTTCCTCTTTTTTTTCTTTTTTTTTTTTTATTCTATATTCCTCTAACCCATTCTACATTTCTAGTAATTTTCAAAGGTTCTGGATGTACCTTCAATTTAATAAGTATCAGTAGAGGATTTAATGGAGCAAATGGGGCAAGTTAACTCTTTTGTTCCTTCCTTTGCTGTTCTTATCAATAATCCAGATCTCCTGCTATGCCAAAGCTTTCATGATGAGCCACCCTTCCAATTGAACAATCAGGCTAAAGCTAAGGAGCTGGTGTCGAGGCAAAATGAAGGCAACATATTCAACATTTCTACCAAAGATCCTAGTGCGAATATCCCTTCTAGAAATGCCAAGATGGTAGATCCAGATCGCTTAAATGAAGGGGTCTAAGTATACCTCAAGGTGAAGTGGTAGAGATCAAGGACCCAGTCCGCAATAATGTGATGACCGTAATTGATCCATCCGAGCTGCCAACTCTTTTTGCATTATCGAACCATGAAGTCCATTCATTTGAAGAGTTAATTTTCCCCGAGCAACTATTATGAGATACAGATGCTACTCTTGACGAGCTACATCAGACGAGGTACGTTAGTTCCTCTTTTTTCTCCCTTTTTTTTACATAACTTTTTATTTTGTGCTTTCAGCTATCATAGATTAACATAGAATTAGGGGAAAAATTGAACGAGTTTGCTTGATACTATTTGTGGTACACCAAACTTTCTCTTATAACCATACTATTATAACTAGACAACGAGTACCTCTCATAGACCTATAGTCTTCCTCTCAGAAGCCATTGAGAATTTAAATAAAGAAGTTCTCTCTTTATGAGCTACTATAGAGGAGGAGAAGAAGAAACAAATAGATGTGACTAAGCTGGAGGGATTACAGAGTGATGCGAAGAGGCTTTTTATGGAGCGGGATCACTTCAAGGGTCTTTTGGCCAAGAAATTCGAGTTAGAGCATGTCGCTGCTAACTTCACCACCTAAATGGCTAACTTGGAGTCTGAGGTAAAAGTAAAAGATACTGAACTACAAGATCACCAAAGGTTGGTGGGTGTGCTGCAAACTGAGGCTGAGAAAATGAAGGCCGAACTAGCAGATGTTCAGGAGCAGGCCTAAGACTATCTGCTTTTGATGAAGAACTTTCAAGTGGTTGAAAAACAAGTCGAGGAGCTCTAGACCAAGCTCCAAAGCTATGAATGTCTTCGCAAGAAGGCAGAGGAAGAAAAAGCTACCCTCTTAAAAGACTACTTGAGTTCTCCTGAATATAGGCATTTGCTTGCAATGGAATCTGGGGCTCGAACTATATAGTTTTATAACTTGGCGATTGATGCTTATGCCTCCAAATTCCTAGAGGTTTTGACTCATATGCCAAAGCGGGTGTTTGTTCCTAGCTCGTCATCCTCACCTACTTCCTCTAATTCAATTCATCCTTAGAACACTCTTCTAGCAAACCAGACTCCTCCAGCTTCATGATTGATTTTTTTTTTATATTGTATAATTTTTTTGAGAACAATTTGTAAAGAATTTTAATAATAATGAAATTACATTTTTCTTCCAATCTTGCCTTGACTTTTTAATTTTGTTTCTTCAATAAGATAATATTTGTTTGGATTTGTTGAACCAGACACAACTTTAAGATATCACCTTTGAAGCAAACACAACTTCAAGATATGACCTTTCTTTTCGAGTTGTAAACTTTAAGTTCTCTTAGGCTTTTTATTACTTATCGAGTGATTTTGCTTTCTTTTCTATGATTTGGACCAAACCTTTCTTGATAGTATTATGAGTTTTGTGAGATTTTGATGAGCTGCTCCAAGTCATTTGGTTGGGCTTTTTAATAAGGAACAATCTCTCAGATTGTGCTTCTTGTTAGGCATTTTTGCTTTCTCAACAAAGAGCTATCTCCTATTTGTTTTTGTTGGGCACTTGCTCCATTAACAGAGAGTGATCTCCCTTTTTTTTTTTTTTGTTTAGGGAAGAGACCATAAATAATTTTGAGAAACAAAGGGGCCTTTTATTTCCTTATTGATAGTACATTTTTAGGTGTTGGACGTTCCAAGTATGAGGAACTTTCATCCCCTACATAGTTACAAGTTTGTAAGTAGCTAGCCCTATGACTTTTTGTACTTTGAATGACCCTTCCTAGTTTAGCACGAGCTTGCCCATTCCTTCTCTTTCACCTGTAGCTTCGAGATATCTTATCACTAAGTCCCTTTCATTGAATATCTGGGCTTTCACTCTTTTGTTAAAGTAATTGCTCACTTAATGTTTGAATGCATCTGTCACGCCCCAAACCCGAGGGCACTTGACCGGCACTAGGATAAGGAAAATGCACGTGGCTACCAGTGCTCGTAGTAAGCCTAACCAAAACACACAACAGAAAATCCAAAACTGAAAAGGGCTATGGGCCTAAATAAGTTAAGCAGATCCAACAGAATCACAACATAAAATAAATGTTTCCTTAGGCCAACCACTAGTTTATCTCATAAATGAAATAAAGTACATAAGGATTCTACTTAACAATATATTACAACTCTTTAAATACATAACTGAATATTAACAATGTACAAGTACAAAGTATAACATTACGGAGTTCTAGAGCTATATTTACAATTATACATATATGACATACAATTCTTAATACTCAATATTACAAATTACTACCGAAGGAAAATTGACAGTTTACTCAATTACAACTCTTTCACAGGCTCATTCCCTGACTTAAAAACAATAAAAGGAACAAGAATGAGCGTTCGACTTAGTGAATGATACCAGCTAACGTATTAAACTAGTGTCCTACGGATAAATTTTTAATGCTTATGCTATGCACTATGTCATAGAGATAGACAAATCATACAAACAAATAAGAAAAGGATACGGTCCACAGTACCATACTAATACTCAATAAAAGGAGCCAATCCCCTCATACTGGCTCTCTGAATCCAAATAATCCCTCTCTTATGTCCAATGGACCCGGCCAGCACTGGTCTATACCAGGCAGCCCTGACCCGACTGATAGCGGCCCTGACGATGAGTAGGTCCGGCCAGCATACACCATTCATAGCTCATCTTCTCAAACTCATCATAATCTCATCATAATCATATCATATCCAAAGTCCTAGGTGGTACTGCATCCTCCCGACCTCCATCCTTCAATCACAACTACAATACACATAGAATACAGAATATTGAGTCATAATTCACAATCAAATGTTACATGCTTATGCAATAGTAGTGCATAATATACATATATATATATATACACACACAGAAATGCAGACGTATATGGAAACAAGATAATACATTAGTGAGTATCACTCACCTAACTGACGATGCTTCCATCTAGCTTCTCTTGGAAGTGCAGCCTTTGGAACTAGAAAGATGCCAGACACCGACACCTTGCAACAACAGACATCATTAAGATAAGAATAACTCACTTAATTAGACACAACTTAAAGACTACTGAGATTCTGATGGAAGTCTCGACATAACCATACTAAACCCAACGACAAATTCGATAACTTAACAATTATTCTAAAGATTGTTAAACATAAAATAACTTATTTAACAACTGAAATACAAGAGTTTTGGGTTAACTTTCATGAATTTCGATCATACAGATGTCGAGAATCACGCCGGAATGTCGAAACGGAACCGCTAGACATCCCCACGCGCCACCGCTGGCCGGCCACGCGCCGCTGCTGGTGGCGAATCTAGGGGATCTCCACACCAGTAGGTTCACCTCGACTCCAGGATCACGAAAATGGTCACCACTCGCCGTCACTCGCCCTCCAGCCGCTGAAAAATGCCTCCAAAGGTTTAGTTTTGTATTTTCCGATCTCCTCCTCCGGTGATCCTCAGGGGGCAAGGTTGGTACCAAATTGAAGCTCTCATCCTCAGGAGTTGAATGATACAAAAAATTGCTGGATTCTGCGGCCGAAATCGGCCAAAAATTCAACTTGAAGTCGTGGCGTCGGCGGAGCTTCTCTCCTCGCGTACGCTGCCATCCGCCGCCAGATCGGAGCGCCGCTGCCTTCCTTGAGGTCGTCGGACGGTGGGCTAGCCACTGGTGGTGGCGGTGCAGCCCACCACCAGACAGGTGGTGGCTTACCACCACCCCCAGCCCACTCTCGCTCTCTCCCGTCTCTGCTTCCCCCTCTCTCCCTGTCCTCCTCTCCTTGGCTGCCAGCTGGCAGCCAATTGTCTCCCTTCTATCTTTCTTTTTTTTTTTTTTTTTCTTTTCTTCCCTTTTTCTTCCCACCAACGTATACTAATATATATATATTAATATATATATATATATATATATATATATATATATATATATATATATATATATATATATAACACTAATAATAATATTAATAATAATATTAACAATAATAATACTAATAATAATAATAATAATAATAATAATAATAATAATAATACTCATAGTTATATATAATAATGATAATAAGAATAATTTATAATTTACGTACTAATAATATAATTAATAAACTTATGCACAATAATAATAAAATTACTATTAACAATACATATTCAAATAATATGAATATTTATAATTTAGTAAAGTATAGTTTCAATTCTTACTTTAATAAGGAAAATAATTAAATAATATGTTTCTGTACAAAAATATAATTTTATAAAATAAATGGAAATTATGAGTATTCCAATTCTTCCTCCCTTAAGAAAATTCATCCTCGAATTTTCAAACACAATACCTTATAATTAAACTTCTCCATCACGCTTCGACTGCGTACTCCGATACACAATCTAAACCATAGGTAAAATAAGATAACATATCAAAATTCAACAAGACACAAAAAAAAAAATCATATAACTAAACCTCCACCAAAATTATTCTAATACCAATATCTAGTCTACTAAACTTTAAACAAATCTATAATGACTCTTTATTCTGAACTCTTGGTTTAACCGTAGATAAAACTAACATGACCTTTGATTTCACCTTTAATCAATTATGATCTTAACATATCTTATCTTTAAGTCCTTATCAATACTAAAGCTAATATTAATACCTAGCTTCTCATTTCCATTTATTACTTATTATATTAACCATATGAGAATCCAACAGATAACTCTAAATTAATAATACTCTTAATATTTCATAATTCATTTCCAGACTAATAATTATTGCTTAATCTTTCATAACCTCGATAAATATTCTCATGTTTAATATCTCACCAAAATTATAATTTTTATTATATTTCATCAAGTAAAACATATCAGTACTTAATAATTTGCTTTCCACTCTTACTTGCTTTAACTAATTTCCTCAATATATATATAAACTTTATTTCATCAATTTGAAATCAGCATATATGCATACACACTAATTGATATACAAACCAGTAATTCTACCATTCATTTCAACATCCCTTATATTACAGAGTCATTAAGAAATTCAGTTAACTCTAAACATACCTTACCTGCCAACAATTATTTCAGACTTACTCTCTTTCTATAAAATGCTTTGACATCATAGCTTAAACAGCGATTATCTCACAACCATATACATTTAACCCATAACATTATCTTATTCGAAATTTCCATCAACATCTTATTATATTGCATATTCCTAATCTTTCTATTTATCCACATAAAAATAGTAAATTCACTACTATTACTGACACTCAATAAAATCTCCATGCAGGGTTTATGTCTTTCTTAATCTATGCCATTCCATTTTGATCCCAACTTAAACATATATATTTCATGAATATGCTTAAATAATGACTCTACTTATGACATACTAAAATTCTTTTCCTTAATAAAAATCAATATTTAATCTTTGTTTAAATATTTAATAAAAATCAATAAAAATCAACATAGCATAAAATCTAATATCTCAAAATATTATCTCATTCCGAGAACTTAAATCCACTTCAGGTATATCCAAAATTGTTTAAATTTGCAAAACTATTTAGAATCATTCATAGTAATTAAAACATTCTCACTTTTATTGTAGAACTCAAGGTACTGTGTCCAGGGATGCTACACAATATGCAATCTTAATGCAATGATCAATGAAGGACATGATGTATGAATAATGACTAATAACTTTATAATGCATAACTCAACGGATGTAGACAAACAGACATACTGGACACGAGTATAGAGTCCTAAAATAATAAACTCTCAAAACTAGTGTTAAAATCATACTTTAAAATCAATTATCATCTTTAAATTCATTTAAAACATTCTGTTTCCAAATCATTCAAAATTTTTAACAAAATCATTTATACCCTTTCTGGAATAAGTTCTCGAGGATCCTTAAATTCAATTTCTTATATTTCCTAAATTCTAACTAAAATCATATCACAATTTTTGTTCTATTTCATTAGAATACCCCAACTTAATAAACCTTATAATCATCAAATTAATTTTACTTAAATCTATGAACTCCTAAATCATCACAATCATTAAGAATTATGCAAAATACACCAATACTTAACTATTCTTATATACTATATTAAACATAAATTTATACAGAAAAAGGGTATATCACATAAGTCTACACAACCTACTGAGGTAGTGTCTCTAGTCTCGTTAACTGCCTCAACATGTCTCCACACATCACAACCAAAAAGAAAAAGAAAATTATTCCATCACAACAAGAAAAAGAAGAAAATATACTTATACAGATCCAGGACCCTGCAACCTAGCAAGTCTCATACCATAACTACAACTGACTTCCACAACAAATTTCTTAACCTATCACTTTCTTGATAGGCTCATGCGAGGGAGACAAATTCATAACATCATCATCATACTGGCTGAAGAAGGCTATCTCATCAAATTCAGTAGAGTCTGAAGAAAGCTCTATAAGGTGAGTCCAAATATGGTTAGTGGGGTCAAACTTATCATCATTAGGCACTATGGGCTGAGGACCATCTCTCCGGTACAACTCCTTAAGACAATTCTGATCCCAATCATCTAGAGCATTATTAATCTCGCAATAATATTCAGGAGAAAAATCCCACCATGGAGCATCAGGTTCACTAGAGGGCCACATCTCACGCAAAGGAGCATTGTTTTTCTCGCACATAAAGTGTTGAAAGGCAGTAATCTCATCAAAATAATCAAAGACATCCTTATAAAATGAAAAATAACAGGACTTATAAATAAGAACTTGAGGATTCACAATCAGATGGGTGCTTAAAAGATCACTCATAGCAATATAAGGACGATGAAAAACCAACATAGTTCGAATAGTGGGACCATCTGTCTAAAAAGACTTACCCAAACTCGTGATATGAAACCTCATCCACTGATCCAAAGGGTTAAACTAATGCAGAAAGGTAACCAAATGCGGGTTAGCTGCATTGTTGCCATCCAAACATTAGATATACCGCAGAAAATGAAAGGGCTGAATTTCTATAGCAATATGATAGAGATGAAGGAAATACCACAGAAAGTAAAGGAATTCTTTAGGCCATATCCAAAATGAATCCACTGTCATATCCATGAAAACATATAGCCTCAGAAAAGGATACTCAGGGTGGATAGTTAGTTCTTTCACAAACCGAGAGTCATACTTTCAAATAAGACATGTTTGATACTTAAAGATTTGCTCAGAGGCTAAATTCTTAAGGGTTCTTTCAGAGATATTGCTTCGAATTTCTGGGGGAAGGCCTTGGTAAAGAAAAGGATCAGGTCTCGGGGGGGAGGAAGATGAAGAAGATGCCATAAAATTAAGCTGATAATTAGAAAGGGTAACTATTAAATCAAGAGAAAATTTTCAAATGAGGAAGAAAGTTAGAACTAGATGGTGAATTGCCTAATACTTGCGTCTCCAATAAATAATAAACTCAATTTTCTTACCGACAAAACTACAATAAACTTTCCTCAAAAATTGGTTTAGCTAATAACAAAGTCTTGTCTGGATATAACTGATGAGACCAGTCAAACAATTACAGTCCTCAACTCTATCTAAGGTGACAAATGTTCATCTGCATGTGATTGGAAATAATCAAATCACTTCACGGGACAAACAGAAATAAAGCAAGCTAGGGCTTATCTTATCTTTTAGGTAATAGAGTACTCCCCGTACTAAAGAATACTAATAAAGGAAATCTCCAGACCTGATACTCTAATAATCAAGAAAAACAAAAATATCAATCACATGACCATTCTCTTATACTTCCTAACTAATGATTACCAGCTATAATAACTCCTAACAGATAAGCATTAAGCTCACTAATAACGAAAATCTCACCATGTTAACGCTGAATTGGAAGCAAAGGAAATTTAAGACAATAATCAGGAATTCTATACTCCGCATGTTACAGAAACAAGGACCCACAACACTAAATATATATTAGAGGTCACAAGATCTCTGCTCTGATACCATTCTGTCATGCCCCGAGCCTGAGGGCAGGTGACTGGTACTAGGACACGAAAAATGCACGTGGCTACCAGTGCCCATAGTAAACCTAACCAAAACACACAATAGAAAGCCCAAAACTAAAAAGGGCTATAGGCCCAAATAAGTTAAGCAGGTCCAAAAGAATCACAACATAAAATAAATGTTTCCTTGGGCCAACCACTGGTTTATCTCATAAATGAAATAAAGTACATAAGGATTCTGCTTAACAACATATTACAACTCTTTAAATACATAACTGAATATTAACAATGTACAAGTACAAAGTATAACATTACAGAGTTCTAGAGCTATATTTATAATTATACATATATTACATACAATTCTTAATACTCAATATTACAAATTACTGCCGAAGAAAAATTGACAGTTTACTCAATTACAACTCTTTCACAGGCTCATTCCCTGACCAGAAAACAACAAAAAGAACAGGAATGAGCGTACGACTCAGTGAATGATACTAGCTAACATATTAAACTGGTGTCCTACGGATAGATTTCTAATGCTTATGCTACGCACTATGTCATGGAGACAGACAAATCATACAAACAAATAAGGAGAGGACACAGTCCATAGTACCATACTAATACTCAATAAAAGGAGTCGATCCCCTCATACTAGCTCTCTGAATCTAAATAATCCCTTTCTTATATCCAATGGGCTTGGCCAGTACTGGTCTGTACCAAGCAGCCCTGACCCAACTGATAGCGGCCCTAGCGATGAGCAAGCCCAGCCAGCATACACCAGTCATAGCTCATCTTCTCAAACTCATCATAATCTCATCATAATCATATCATATCCAAAGTCCTAGGTGGTACTACATCCTCCCGACCTCCATCCTTCAATCACAACCACAATACACACAGAATACAGAATATTGAGTCATCATTCACAATCAAATGTTACATGCTTATGAAGTAGTAGTGCATAATATATATATATACACACACACACACACACACACAAATGCAGATGTATATGGAAATAAGATAATACATCAGTGAGTATCACTAACCTAACTGACGACGCTTTCGTCTAACTTCTCTTGGAAGTGCAGCCTTTGGAACTAGGAAGACACCAGACACCGACACCTTGCAACAACGGACATCATTAAGATAAGAATAACTCACTTAACTAGACATAACTTAAAGACTACTGAGATTCTGATCGAGGTCTTGACAGAACCATACTGAACCCAATGATAGATTCGACAACTTAACAATTACTCTAAAGACTGTTAAACATAAAATAACTTATTTAACGACTGAAATACAAGAGTTTTGGGTTAACCTTCATGAATTTTGATCATACGGATGTCGAGAATCGCGCCAAAACATCAAAATGAAACCAATGGACCTCTCCACACGCTGCCGCCGGTCGGCCACGTGCCGCCGCTACTGGTGGCGGATCTGGGGGATCTCTACACCAGCAGGTTCACCTCAACTCCATGATCACAAAAATGGTCACCACTCGCCGACACTCGCCCTCCAGCCGCTGAAAAATGCCTTTAAAGGTTCGATTTTGTATTTTTCGATCTCCTCCTTTGGTGATCCTCAGGGGGAAAGATTGGTACCAAATTGAAGCTCTCATCCTCAAGAGTTGAATGACACTAAAATCGCTGGATTCCACCGCCGAAATCGGCTGAAAATTCAACTTGAAGTCGCAGCATCGGTGGAGCTTCTCTCCTCGCATACGCCATTGTCCGCCGCTCGATCAAAGCACCGCTGCCTTCCTTGAGATCGCCAGATGGTGGGCTAGCCATTGGTGGTGGCGGTGCAGCCCACCGCCGGAATGGTGGTGGCTTACCACCACCCCCAGCCCACTCTCGCTCTCTCCTGTCTCTGCTTCCCCCTCTCTCCCCGTCCTCCACTCCTTGGCTGCCAGCTGGCTACCAACTGCCTCCCTTCTATCTTTCTTTCTTTTTTTTTTTCTTTCCTTCCCTTTTTCTTCCCACCAACATATACTAATATATATATATATATATATATATATATATATATATATATATATATATATATATATATATATATATATATATATATATATATATAACACTAACAATAATATTAATAATAATAATAATAATACTCATAGTTATATATAATAATGATAATAAGAATAATTTATAATTTACGTACTAATAATATAATTAATAAACTTATGCACAATAATAATAAAATTACTATTAACAATACATATTCAAATAGTATGAATATTTATAATTTAGTAAAGTATAGCTTCAATTCTTACTTTAATAAGGAAAATAATAAAATAATACATTTCTATACAAAAATAGAATTTTATAAAATAAATGAAAATTTCGGGTATTTCAGCATCCATTTTGATAGCTGCCTTTTCTCTAAGTTCTTCTAAGAGGTCTAAATATATTCATCTTACTCGATCTTTTATGTCATTGTTGATAAAATTAACTCTCCCACTAGACAGGTTGATGTACATTGGGATGACTACTTCTGTACCATATGTCAAACTGAAAGGAGTCTCCTTAATAGGCTATCTTAGAGTTGTTTGATATGCCGAAAAGACGTGACTAAATTGGACTACCGAACTTTGGCCAAATGTGTCCAGTCTTCATTTTAAGCCTTTGAGGATAGTCCAATTCATCACTTCGACTTGTCCATTGGTTTGTGGATGAGCTACTGATGAAAAGCATTATCTTATGTTAAGCCCTTGGCAAAAGATCCTAACTTTGGTGTTATCGAATCGATAAACAATGTTCTTCCATAAGAAACTTATGAATTTGTCTATAGTTATGTTTGCTAGAGGCTTGGCTTCAACCCATTTTGTGAAGTATTCCACTACTACTAGTAGAAACTTTCTTTATCCAAATACCATGGGAAAAGACCCCGCTATGTCTATTACCCATTTTGCTAATGGCCATGGACTAATGATCGCCATTTGTTCTATTGCTAGCATGTGTTTTCCATTGGTAAATTTCTGGTAAGTCGAGCACTTTTTAACAAAAGCGATTGTGTCCTTCTTCATTTGAGGCCAATAGTATCCTTGCATAATAATCTTTGTAGCTAGAACTTTTCCTCTAATATGCATTCTGCAGCACCTATTGTGAATTTCTTGAGCAACGTAGTTTGCTTTGCTGGGTCTAAGACATCTTAACCAAGGAAGGGAAAAGGCTCTTTTGTATAAAATATCATGGTGGATTGAGAAGTGAGCACTTTGCTGCCTTACCTTTTTCACCTCTTTGGTGTCAGTGGGCAATTTGCTTTTCTCTAAGAAGTTCTTTATAGGATCGATCTAGGAGGATTCTTGGTCTATGTCCATCACTTCTTTTCCTTCTTGGATGCTTGGGTGAGCCAAATACCCTGTAAATATCCTTCTAGGTAGATCGACTAGTTGAGTGATAGCCAATTTGGAGAGACCATCTGCCTGGCTATTTTATTCTCTTGAGATCTTATGGATTTGTAGTTCTACTCCTCTGTCTTTTATTTTTTGGATTATAGCCTTCACTGTTAGTAAATAGTTAGTCATTGTACCTTTTTTGGCCTCAAATTTCCCTAGTATTTGCCTGAAAATGAGCTGCAAGTCGCTGTAAACATAGAGTGTCTGTAATTGGAGACAATCTGCGAATATTAGCCCTTTGGATTATAGCTTCATATTCTGCCATGTTATTTATAGTTTCAAATCCTAATCCAAGGGCATATTCTAGTGAGAACTCTTGGCCATTTCTTAAAGCGATACCGATGCCACTACCATCTTTGCTACTTGCTCCATCGATGAACAGCTCTTATCTTGATCCTTGGTTTCTTACTTACTTTTTTGGCTCTACTCTTTTTACTGGCAAGCTAACTTCATTATTTGGTTCTTTGGAGTCAAATAAGCACTCCAATATGAAATCGACGAGAGCCTATACCTTGATTTTTGATCTAAGTTTGTACTGGAGACCATATTGTACTAATTCCACTGACCAGCATCACATTCAACTTGACATCTCAGGTCTGTATAATATTTTCTGCAAGGGTTGTTCAGTTACCACCATGCCTTAATGAGCTTGTAGGTAGACTTTGAATTATCTCACAAATAGCACCAATGCATAGGTTACCTTTTCAATAGGAAGGTAATTCAGCTTGGTGCCATACAACACCTTACTGAAATAGTAGATTGGTCTTTGTGTGTTCCCTTCCTCTCTAATTAGAACTGAGCTTACTGCTTGTTGTGAGGCTGATAGGTAGATGAATAGTTATTCTTCAAGTAGTGGTCAGCTCAGTACTTGCTCTGAACTAAGATATGCCTTTAGTTCGTCAAAGGCTTGTTGGCAGTCTTCAGTCCATTCAAAGTTAACTAACTTTCTCAATTTTTTAAAGAAGACATGGTATTTTTCAGCCAACTTTGATAAGAACTTATTTAAGGCCGCAATTTTGTAAGTGAGCTTCTTTATTTCCTTAACATTATGAGGTGCAGGCATGTCTAAGATCGCTTTGACTTTGTCTGGATTTGGCTTAGTCCCCTTTTCACTACCATGCACCTGGCTTAGTCCCCTTTTCACTACCATGCACCCTAAGAATTTGCCTCCTTGGATGAAGAAGGTGTACTTTTTAGGATTTAGCTTCATTCTATATTTGTTCATGACTCCCATTACTTTTGTTAGATTCTTTAGGTGCTCTTCAAAGATTTTGCTTTTGACAATCATGTCATCTACATACGCCTCTAGGTTTCAACCAAGCTATTCTTTGAACATATTGTTTACTAATCTCTGGTAAGTTGCTTTGGCTTTTTTTAATCCAAATGGCATGGAGACATAATAGTAGATTCTTCTTTCAGTTATGAACGTGCTCTTTTCTTTATTAATAGGGTGCATGATGATCTGATGATATCCTTGTTTCGTGTCAAGCAAGGATAGATACTTGTAGCCTGCAGTTGAGTCCACCAACTTGTTGATCAAGGGCAGAGGGAAAGAATCTTTTAGGTAGGCTCTATTAAGGTCGGTGAAGTCCACACACATCCTATATGACCTGTTATATTTTTTTGCTGACACTACACTGGTGAGCCAATATGGGTATTACACCTCCCTTATAAACCTTGCTTCTATTAACTTTTCCATCTTGCTGTCTATTGCCGCTTGTCTTATTGGCCCAAAGCACCTCTTTTTCTATTTGATTAGCTTGAACACAGGGTCCACATTGAGCTTCGAGAAAGAATCATTTGGGCAGGCTCTATTAAGTTCGGTGAAGTCCACACACATCTTGTATGACCCATTTGACTTTTTTTTTTACTAACACTACACTGGTGAGCCAGTCTGGGTATTACACCTCCCTTATTAACCTTACTTTCCATTAACCTGTCTATCTCGTTGTCTATTGCCACTTGTCTTACTGGCCCAAAACACCTCTTTTTCTATTTGACTGGCTTAAACACAGGGTCCACATTGAGCTCGTGAGTTAGGATGTTAGGGCTAATACCCTTCATATTGGCTGAAGACCATGCAAAATTAGATGATTCAGATATCAGGAATTGATGTGCTTGGGCCTTTTGTTCTCATTTGAGCGAAGCGTTGACTAGCAAATATTTTCCTAATTCTTCTCATATGGATAACTTCTCAAACTTTTCCATAAGTTCAGTTCACAATTCTAGAATTTCCTTCACTGTATCTACTAATGTTACTTCTTTTGTTCTCAGGGATATTCCCTTAGGCTTTTTCTTCTCCAGTTCTCCTCATTCCTGCACCTCGTAGGCATTGACCTCTCCCCCTTTTGGCTTGGGGACTGTCATTTTTAGGTGCCTGATGTTTGTCATTGCATCTAGATCATAGAGGAGAGGTCGTCCAATAAGGATGTTATATGCCAAAGGTAACCTAATGACCAAAATTTTGGCCATGATGGTGACACTTTTTGGGGCCGTATCTAAGGTTATAGGTAACCTGGCTATTTTTGCAATGGTACTTCTGTTCCATCCAAAGTATGAATTGGTGTCCCTACATTTTGTAGCTCGCATTCTCTTAACACCATTTTGGCATATGCATCAGCAGTGAGAAGATTGACTGAACTATTATTATCAACTAAGATTCTCTTCATTAGAAAGTTTATAACTGCAGCCTGTATGACCAAAGGGTCTGAATGGGAGTACTGTAGGCTGCTTCCATCTCCTCTACGAGTTAGCTTTTGGCTTTCATTGCAAAAAATGAACTGAGGGGCCTATTTTTTCCTCTTGAAGGTCTTAGTTTGATTACAACTTATTGGTTAGTCAGGTCTCTCAGTTAGATAATTAATTGTCCCAACTAACCCGTCTGACTAATTGCTTCCCTTTATCCCTATTTGTTCTGCTTGGGTTGTTATTATTTTTTGCAAAGTTTCTTAGGTATCCTTGCTTGATTAATCTCTCGATCTCAACCATCAATTGCCAACAATCATTGGTGTTGTGTCCATTGGTATTATGGAACAAACATAATTTACTTTTATTTCTTTAGTTTGCCAGTTTTAGTAAGGATTAAGGGTGAACCCAAATGTCTTTGTTTTTGAATGATGCGAGCACATCAGCCAGGCTTGCTGTTATAGGAGTCATTTTGGATAAATCTGGGATGTAAGACGTCTGGCTTTTATTGTCATTATTTCTTCCTCCTGCTAAACTCTTCCTAGATCTTTCATCTTGCTTTTTCACCTCAAGTTCTTCTTTTGGTACTTCCCCTACTTTCTTCTTTTTAAAGACGAAGGCATCATCCTATCTGATGTATTTCTGGTTGATTGCCATGGCCTCTTCTAAGGTGATAAGGGCACGTCTGCATAATCCTTTGAATTAATCAGTGTGACTGGTGCCATTTTGTAGTGCCTCTACTGCTCGAGCTTGATCCAAATGGGTGACCTTCAGAGCCTCTTTATTGAAACAAGCCGCATAGTCCCTCAGGGATTCTCCTTCTTTTTGAGTAATAACTTGCAAACTTTGGGTTCACTTCTCTACGAGGATGCTGACTATGAACCTTTGCAGGAAAACTATGGCGAGCTGGCCAAAGCTAGAGATGCTCTCTTCCTTTAGAATGTCGGACCACCTGGTCGCTGCTCCATCTAGTGATCCTCGGAAGGTGTTACACGGCACCAACATTGGAGGCTTGAACTTACTGGGCATCTTGTATTCCTAGATTGGCATAGAAAAGGAGGATTTTAATGCTAACTTGAAACTTTTGTCTATAGACTTTCTTCCTGTGTCACCAGCAAGCTCGTTCAGGAATTTTTTTACCATATCCCTTATATCTTTTGTGTTTCTTTAACTGGCCACTTCTTGTTCGTTTTGACTTTTGCTATATGACTAGGATTCAGAGGAACTCTGCTTGTAGTCCCTACACCTTTTCTTATGTCTTCTACTATCTTGATTTTGATCCTGAGTACCTCATCTTTCTTGGCTATAGCTTCGACTTCTAGTACGAGCACTTTACTCCTAACCAGCGGGTGTGTCCTTTTAGGTAGAAGGTTATTTCTTTCTGTGTGAGACAGTCCCCCGAGCTGGGATCTGTCTGCATTAGACTTTTTTCCTTTACTTCGCTCAACTCTACAATCCCTTTCTGTATCTTCTTCACAGTCTAATTTTCGATTCAAATCTCCATCTCATACTATTTCTGTGCCAACCCGAACGTTGGGTTGTTTTGGGGAGTTTGCAGTGGTATCAATAGCATTTGTAACACAGATGCAACTTCTAGTATCAACACAATAGATTAGTTACTGCTTGTTTCAAGAATAGCAGAGTTGAGTTGTTGTATTGATGTCAGTAGGTCTTGTGCGTCCTATGGCAGAAGAGCGAGCCTTATCCTAATTATGAGCCTCATAATGAGTTTCATTATTCCTGAGGTCCCTGAGAAAATTTTCCTGGTGGTCGTGACTGCTGTCTGCCATTATGGAAATCTTTACAAAAACTGTGAATAATTTTTTAAGGATACAATCTGACTAATCATTTCCCATAAATGATGCCAGTTTGATCGAGCTAATTTCTACCAAACAAGAATTAATTGGATGAACTAAATAGAATGGGAGTGAATAAAATAGAACAAGGTTGAATAAGCTAATTATTTAGCAGAGTTTTATTGAGTGTAGTCAAAGTATAATGTGATTGAATATGCCTTTTAGGTTTTGCCATTAAGGTATTTATAAATTACATGTCCTAGCAAGGAGTATGATTCTAATTCGAGTTAGATGTTGAATTGCTGGCACTTTTACTAGCTCGCTTGGGACTTATTGTAGGAGTAAGGAATTGATTACTTTTTTCTTAAACTGGCCTGACTGGTCACATATTGCTTGTTGGACCCAAACTTAATTTAGAATATTTTGTCTCTTATCAATGCTAATGATATTAATAAAGAAAAATAGTATATTAATGAAATATTATTTACAATTTTCATGTGTTGTCATATGATCGAGCTGATTTCTACCAAACAAGAATTAATTGGATGAACTAAATAGAATAGGAGTGAATAAAATAGAACAAGGTTGAACAAGCTAATTATTCAGAGGAGTTTTGTTAAGTGTAGTCAAAATACAATGTGATTGAATATGCGTTGTAGGCTTTGCCATTAAGGTATTTATAAATTATATATCCTGGCAAAGAGTATGATTCTAATTTGAGTTAAATGTTGAGTTCCTGGTACTTTTACTAGCTCGTTTTGGACCTATTGTACGAGTAAAGAATGAATTACTTTTTTCTTGAACTGTGCCTGATTAATCACGTATTGCTTGTTGGGCCCAGACCTAATTTAGAATAGTGTCTCTTATCAATACTAATGATATTAATAAAGAAAAGTAGTATACTAATGAAATATTATTTATAATTTTCATTTGTTGTCATACAATATATCTGTTTGCATAATTATCTTAATTTTCTATTTTTATTTTGCTTATATTTCTTTTATTAATACTTATGCATCAATGCGAATTAATCATTTCTTACAAATAGTACTATAGTAGTACTAATATACCTGTGGCTAGGAAACCAAAAAGATATAAAGAAATAGTTATGAAGATATAAGATAAATATGAACATAAAATAATTCGATCATTAAATTCCTAATTCAATAACAATTTAGCAATAATTTAACCATTAAAATAATTTTACATTGCTCGATTTAGATTAATCGATCACATGACCAATTAGTTATTTAAACTTATTTAATATAAGATCAATTAAATTACATAAGTTGAATTTCTTATATATATATATATATATATATATATATATATATATATATATATATATATATATATATATATATATATATATACTGTAGCGGAATGGGATGAATTGTAGCGGATATATTTATTTTTTTATTAAAAATAATTGTTTAGTATTAATTATATTGAAAAAATTATATATGTACGTATATATTTATATCTATTTATGGGTGGAAATGTAGATCTTAATTAATGAAGAAAATTGTGAGGTGAATTTTTGAAAAATTGAACTTTTTTAAACTCAACTAAAATAAGTCTATATATACCCAAATCTAATCCGAATAACTCATTTTGCTTTATTTAGCAAATGGAACGAACCGGAACAGATACTCAGCAGAGGGAACTAAATTGCCATTCCACGCATATATACGTGTGCAAGTGACATCAACAGGCAAACAGTGAAGGTGGACCATGGTCCCTGGATTATGGTAATGGACCCTGTTTGTTGTACGGACGAAACATGAGTTAGTGAAAATCATTAAATTTTGAGAAAAAGGCTCCATTTTTTCACACTTATGGCTTCCAATACCCACAGGCCGTGCGTGGAAAGGTTCTTTCAGGTCAAGTTAAATCATGTACCGTCCATAACGAATGGACCCACCCTCATCTATATGGGACAACATGGGACCTACCTATTAAATGAACGGACGATGAAGCCACTGTAGTAACTAGTAACTGGTACGGCCCGGTTCAAACTTGAAAGAGAGAGAGAGAGTAGTTTGTTGCATTTCTAAAGGTGAGTTTCTATCCGGAGAATTTTCCGGCGAAAATCCGGAAGTTGGTTTTCCTTTATTTATTTGTTTATTTTTTTTTATCCCTTATCATAAAGCTGTTATAAGTTAATAACCGTGTTTTCAGTTAAAAAGCCAGCATTGAAGTGAAGCGAAAGGTAATACCTTCCAATTCTCTTCTGAAACATGAAACGGTGTCGTTTGCACAGAAGCACTAACCAGAAAATTAAAAGAAACAGGCGTGATTTAACTTTTTTTTTTTAATATAAATTAGAACTGTCATATTGCCAGTTTAAATTCCAATAAAAATTTTACTTAATAAAAGAAGAATAGAAAAACAATATTGAGAGGAGAAGTTCTAAATAGATTAATAATAATAATATGACAAGTAACAATAATATGATATATAGGTATATTAATTATAATATATTTTATAATTTAAATAGTTAATTATTATATTTATTTTATAAAATATTTATTATAATTTAATATAAAAAATTATAATTAAATAATTTATAGTATAACATAATGGACTAAATTCACTTGATATTTTTCCTTAAGACTTTGATTACAAGAATCATTTTCAACACTTTTTTCCCTAAAATGTCTAAAGTCTAGCTCTCAGTGCCAAGGCCAAATTAAAAAAAAAAAAAAGAAAAGCATAAATAATGAAAAATGTAGCTATTATATAATTTTTTGTTTTTCTTTCTATACAGAGGAGGGAGCAGTAAAAACAAAAGCAAACCAAAGGACCCATAGAGAAAAATAGGTCAAAAAAAGAAAAAACAAGGAGCAGAAAAACTAGCACACAAGGCAATAGTGTAATCCAAAATAGAGAGGAGACTGAATACAAACACAACTCCTCCTCTTCCTCTGCTTTCTTTTCTACTGTAAAATTAAGTCATTTCTTTTTCTTGTTTTTCCTTTAATTAATATTAATAGCGATTAGCGAAAATAGTGTTACAGCCAGAGAGCACCAGCTTCTTTAAGAAGAGGAACAAGAGTACCATTAATATGAGAAGCCATAACTCTATCCATAGCACCAACAAGTTTACCACCAATGAAAACAACTGGAACAGCAGAGGAACTTCCAAGAAGTCTCATAAGAGCTTTCTCCATCTCTTTTCCACTAGGGTCTTCATCAAGCTCGTGCACTGTTGGGTTCACTCCCATCCCACAGAACAACCTCTTAATAGCATGGCACATGCAGCATGTGCTTATGCTAAAGATCACCACCGCATTCTCTGAAGCCAACCTCTCTATACGCTGCAATGGATCACCGCCAATGTTTGTTGGTGGCATGTATGATCCCCAGCACGATGACTCTGTTTGATACATTTTTTTCTCGCTATCGATCAAGAAATCAAAGTTTATGATAAGAAACTAACTTTGTTCTGGTGTGCTATTTGAGAAAGTGAAAGCTATGGTGTGAAAGGATATGCAAGAATTGTTTGCTATTTATAGAGGTGAAGAAGAGAAGGAGATAAAGAGAAGGGAAATGCAATGAGCTGGAATGGAATCATTATTATTATTATTATTATTTTTGGTATAAGTTTTTTTTTTTAATATATATATTATATAGTAAATAAAAAAAATATTGAAGGGTAATTTGGTCTGTCATGCAGTCGTCAGCGACTCAACGCATGCTAAAGAAAAGAGATTTTCTAGAGTAAAAGCCTTTTTTGAGCTTTATGATCTTTGTCATCTTGCACTTCAACAGACACTTTCCAGTTTCAAGTTCCACCCAAAAATAAAGGGAAAAAATAAATAATTATATTATGTATATATATATGGGCATAGTATTTAATTAAAAAAATAATCTTAACGTTTAATTTGGTTATTTTTCATGCACAAAAATAGGTGAATTAAATAAATTGGACCAATGAATTTTTTATCTGATGATACTTAGCTTATTTTCATTTTTTAAATAATAATATGATATTATTGGTCAGTCTTTGCATATAGTATTAAGTCTATCTCTCTAATTTATTTACATCAAAAAAGATTTGTAAATGAGAAAAAATATTTATTTATGGGTGGACATGAAAATCAAATTTTCATTTTCATTCTAATTATATATAAATTAGAAAAAAATTCTTTTTTTTTATTTTGTAAAAATATAGTCTAATCTTGATGAATGAAAATCATGAATCTAAATTAATAAAAGATAAGCAAATTATTTTGTTAACGGATTAAAAAATATATATTTAAATATAAATTCTATTTATCACAATAATAATGTTAAATATAAAGATCTCACATAAAAAAAATAAAATGTATTAATACTTAATATAATGTTTGGGTATTACCACTTAAAAACTTAAATTCTTGGATTGGATTTGAGATTTCTCACATGGTATCAGAGCCAGCTATATACCCCAATCTGTACTCTTCTGTTACAACTGCAGCTGTATGTCAGTAAAGCCTGACACATGCACATTTGTTAATTTAATTCTGTTCGACTCTCAATTTATTGTGTTACGTGCTAATTAAAAGTCTAACAAATGTCAAGAAGGGATGTTAGAGATAAAAATTTCAAATAAAAAATAAAATATATTAAAATTTAATATAATATTTAGGTCTTACCACCTAAAAATTAAATTTTTATATTAGATTTGAGATTTCTCACGAGTAAAATTTCTTAATAACATAATGAAAATTTTTAATATTCTATGGTCTAAAATATTTAATCTATTTGACATTCATATAAAATGCTATAAAAACTAGTTGAAAAAAAAAAAAGCAAAAAAAAAAAAAAAAAGGGAAGAAGGAAAAGGAAAATTAAGGGGAGACAAAAAATGCAGGCTTTATCAGAAGGGAGTTGTTGGTTAATAGACGGCTGTCCCAGTCCTTCTTGTCGGTTCTACTACATGAATTTTATTTTATTTTATTTGGTTTAATGGAGAAAAGAAATATAAATAGTAAATGAAAAGAGCACATGAACGTGGCCATCACAGACCTTTGTTTCTTTTTTTTCTTTTATTTTTTATTTTATTTGACGTGACCTTCATGCGCATTTTAGCCCCCTTCTCTCTTTGGGCAATATCACTTCTATTGTACAAATTTCCATCTCCACCTTAATTTGATTCATTACTAGTTAAAAGCTGCCCGCAAGGGGGGGATTCTGTCAGTTTGATTAACAATTTTTTGTTAATCAAATAAATTAAAATTAAATTTTAATTGAATCAAAATAATTATAAAATTAAATTATTGAATCATAATATTAAATTTTGATTAAATTGTATTTTTTTTAAAAAATGAGTATTATAAAATGTGTTTCAATTTAAAGTTAAATATGTTATGAATATTTATCAACTATAATCAGAGTTTTAAAAACGGTACAGTATATCGTATCAATATCAGAATCAGTATAATGAGATCAAATTGAATCGACCAACGCTACTATAAATTTTTAAAAATGATTATTAAATTAATTTAAATCGATAAGAAATAGACATAATGTCTTAAATGTAATACATTAAATTAATAAATATTTAAATAAATATAGTTTAGCCTAGATAAATTGAAATTACATAACTAATAATAATAAATCAATATTATTTTATTAATTCACAAGAGAAAAAAAAATCATCTTATTCAAGATGAATATGGTAATAAAAAGATATTCATAAATTAATAAATATATAAAGACAAAACATAGCCAAAATATAAAATTCAATCAATAATTTATACTCACAAATAAAAAAAATTATACAGAAAAATTAATTTTGTAAAAACTATTAATAATGTTTTAAATATATTGAAATATAAATAATATAAAAAATAATATACCAATAATTTACACTAATAAAATAGAAAAATATAAAATAATAATCTTTTTGAACAATGTATTTATAATTTACATTAATAAAATAAAAAAATAAAAATAAAATAGTAATGATAATAATTTTTTTTTACTGATACGTCACGCTTATATCGCTAAATAACGATCGTATCAGTACGTATTAGGTGATTTAATATATATTCAGAATTAATTATCATTAACATAGTTGCACAGGTGTAACAGGTAAATAACGTATCAAACTTCTCAAAAACTTAAACAAAACGGTTATTTAAAACCTTGACTATAATATAGAAATTTTCTAATTTGTTTATATAAGAAAATGGAAAAATAAGCAAATTATATCATGAAATAATGACACATAATATTAAAATAAATATTATATCTTAATATTTCATAAATGTATGTATACAAATTAATTGTGTATCAATCAAATTATAAATTTTTAAAAGAATTAAAAAATTAAGTACATAATTAATTGGCACATTAGATTTTTTTAATTTATTTATCTATAAAAAATAAAAAATAAGTAAATTGGTCAATTTGATTAATTTTGTAAATAAAATTTCTTAACTAAATAGCTGAAAATCGAAAATCAAAAATTTTATTTTTTTTAATCGAATAAAATTGATCATTTTTTAACCAAATCGATTTAACCAAATTATATTGATTCAGTTTGATGAATTATTTTTTTACCAATTAATGCTCACTTCTACTACTCCATCACCTCTAATTTTCGCTTCACAACTTTTTATTTTTTTGGTATTTTTTCGCTATAAAACTAATTAATAAACAAATCTTTTTTATTATTTTAATGAAAAATATCATGTATAATATAAATATCAATTATAAGTATTAAGTATCAAACTAATAATTATATTAAACAATATAATTCAATATAAACGAGAAATAAATCTAAAAGTCAAATATCCAATCTCAAAAACATATTTGAAAGTTAAACTCATAATTACCTCCCAACAGCTAATTTTGCTTTTTTTTTATCACTATATCAGAGTTCATTGGAAAAAAAAAATCAATTTCGAACATATTAATTCTTTTCATCTAAAGTTATAATTTCATGAAAAAATTTGAATGTTCTTAACAAAATTATAATTTTATTGCTCATTAGTGAATAAGGAGAATTCAAAATACTAGTATCATTGACTACTTAATAAAGACATTGATTATATAATTTGTGCTTTATATTAATTTTTGATGTCTAATTTTTTTTTTTTTTCCATTTTCTATGATGATGAGTAGGAGATTAGCTCGAACAATTTTTGGATTGGGGACACATATTCTTGATCCTGTGTGGGTTTGCAAAGCAATGGATGGATGAATATATATTCCCTTAGCCTTTTTTATTCTACTTAACTATAGCCTCTATATATGTTTTATTTGGATTTGGACGGTTTCTTTTTCCTCTGATATGAAATAAATCTTTGTTAAAAGGCTAGAAAAAAAGAATATTTCCTTTTTTTATTTTGTTTTTGGGAATAACTATGAATATTATTAATTAGATATATAATCTTTAAGGAATTCTTCATTTGTGCTACTTCTCTAGAACTAAAATCTTGAAATAGTAATTAGGACTTTTTACTTTTCACTTGGAACAAAATCTCTCTAAAAAGATCCCTTAGTATATAAGGTCTTGCACCTAGTTGGTTGAGATATGTCCAATAATTAACTAAAATTTTAATATATTTGCTTTGCTTCAAGAAATTATTAATTAATGACTTCTCCAAAAAAAAAAAATGAAATTAACAAGTTTGGCTGGGTTATAGCTTTTTTTTGCATAAAGTTGATAGTTAATTAGGTATTACTCAATGTTTTATTTAAAAAAAATATCACTCATTGTATGTAGATACATTTACCATTTATATATTTTGGACTGTAATTGATTGTATGGATAAGATAATATGAGAAAAAATAAGTCAAGAGATAAAATATGACTAAATAAATATTTATTTTTTTTCGTATTTAGTGCAACTAGAACAAGTGAGTGCTAATAATAGAAAAAAAAGAGTAATGTAAGAATTAATTTGGTATAACTAGTATTTACCATTTATTGGGGTGATTTGAAAATAATTTTTTTTATTAATTAAATTCTAAAGACCAGATAAGTGAATCCTCCATAAAATGAGATGCAACATGATAAAATTGATTTTTGTCTAATTTTATTTATGTATAAAAACACGCTAAATAATAGACAAATTAAATTTGTTTATTTAATCCCACTTTACCAAATAAACACGACCTTCAATATTAAATTACTAACAAGTTTGGTCATCAGATATATTTTTGAAAGTTTTGAAACTCTTCTATATTAACTAGAATATAACTTCCTCTCAATTTTCTCATCAAAAGATGAAATTTTATTATAATTGTTAAGAATATAGTATGGAAAAATATAAATATTGATTAAATATAAATATATTAATTAATTAACATAAAAATAGATTCTTCAATCTTAATAAGTTGGCTTTTAAAATTAGTTTTCCTAAATCTATATTAAAAATTTAATATGGTATTAAAGCTTAATCTATCCTTGCACCTCTTATTTTATTTTAATTCAAATTAGGATTTCAATTTCTCTTTTAATTTTTGTTATGTTTCAAGTTTAGTTAGAATTTAATTATTGCTTCATGATGGGTTTTTTTTAATTGTCTTTTACTTGATGATGAACTTCTAAATTTATTTTTTGCTCGTGTTGGGCTTTCAATTTTATCACTCAATTCTCATCATAAATTTGCAAATATCAACTAGATTTAATAAAAAAATATTTTCGCCCAATTGTAATTTAAGGGAACTGTTAAAAATATAATATGAAAAAATATTATACATTGATTGAATATAAATATATTAAGTGATTAATATAAAAATAGACTCTCAAATTTTAACAAGGTGATTTTTAAAATTAATTTTTCTAAATTTATATCAAACTTAACAATGATCTTGATTTTCCAGTGAAAGATATGAACCAAATGAAAAATCCACTTTAAAAATTAAAATTTCAATAATTTTGGTCCAAAACTCATATGAGAACATTTATTTTAACATGTTTGCAACCAAAAATGCATTAATATCAATTATATATTCATTTATTAGCTATTGAGACCAACACTATACTAAATATATTAATAATTAAAACCCGTTTTAAGTTAAATTTAACCTTATATTAATTATAAAAAAATTGAAAATAGCTAAATGATAAATTTTTCAAATTGCTATTACCAACAACTTCAAATTAAAAGCTATATCTAGTAATGTAGAAAATTTGTTGTGTAATACCCATGCTTGGAGAATTGAAGTCATACCAAATTTTTAATTGACTTCTATATATTTTTATTATTAATTATATATTTTGTATTTCATATTATATAATTATAATATTTGATTTTAATGGATAGTTGTAGCAAGTGAGAGGCACATGGCTGGCTCCCATGGCTAACAACACGCATGGCTCATACATGCTGAGACATGTATGCAGCATGTCCACTGTGCAACAGTAACTTTTTAATAACTAATTATTCAAATTTTTTTATTAAATTAAATAAAAAAAAAGTAAAATTAATTAATAATTAAGCACACCCATGCAATGTAATTAATTACTACTAATTAATTAAACAAGTGAAAAAAAATTTTGAGCTTTTAAAAGGAGGGGAAGATCCGTACAGGTAGTGTAGGCTTTTAACAAGAAAAGAAAGTTGGTCCTGTCAGTCTTTCAGGCCATCGGCTTTTTGCAGATAGGAAGAGAAGGGTATGTTTTGAGTGTGAAAGATGGGTGAAGAAAAAGGATATTATTCGATTATCCTTGTCGGCTTCCTTTTCTTCCAATTTTTATATAACCTTTCTATTATAATAAATAGGTTTAATTACAAAAAATAATAAAAAAAATTTATATTTTTTTCAATTTTATCAAAAAATTTTAATTTTGATAATTTGATGCATATATCATTAAATTTTTATAATATTATTACACATACTAAATTTTAATTTACTTTTCTACGAAATTTATCTCCGTACCATTAAAAATAATAATAAATGATAATATTATTTTTTTTTAAATTTGATTCTGATTAAAATTTAAATATAAAATTTTCAACTTTAAAATTAATTTCAATAATTCTAAATCAAAGATAAAATCAAACAAATTTGTTGATGCAAATTGAAAATAAAATATTTAGGTTTTATTTATTTTGCTTAAACCAAACAAATTTTATATATTTTTTAAGCACATATCAGTTGTTAGACAAAATATTTCTTAGTTATATAGAAAATATTTTATCTACATTAATAACCTTTTACATTTTAACAAATTAATAAAGTTAGTAAAATAAAAGAAAAGAAAATTAAAAAAAAAAATGTAGAGACTATGCCTTTTGATTAGAGAAAGGGTAATTTAGAAACAGGATGACTCCTGTGCAGTTGTTGCAGGAAGAAAGTGCCTGGAATGTCACACACTGGATAATAAACAACATAGGTACGTACTACATGGTAGCAGGTGCGGAGCTCCTTTTGCATCACAAAGGCAATGCTAGTATATAATAATACTACTCTCTAGGTCTGCCTAGACCCTTTCAACATGTATTCTATTTAAAACTGATCAAGAATCAGCAACCGTCCGTTTATGATGAGATTTTAATCACACCGTGCTTAATAAGTGCGTTCTAGTTAAAATATATATATATATTCTTTTGACTAATGTAACAACGACGCTGATTTGTTGTTTGTCTTTGGATAATATCTTTCTTTTTATATTTTCTCTTTTATATTTACACTAATATATAATATTATGGAATGTAAACTAAGTGCATTTTGGTATGAGATAAGTAAATTAAAGAAGTAAAAAATTTCTGAAAAATAAAAATTTTGACTTATTAGATAGCGATTATTGAAGAAAGTGTACGGAAAATAGGATATCTACTTTCTGACTTGGGAAAAAACATACTTTATTAAAAAAGCTAAAAAAGTTTATTTTTTTAATTGAAATAAATATAAATTGATATATTTATTCTCTATTAAATATAATTAAATATATGATATAAGATATTATTATCTTTTTATTATTAAGTCAAATAAAAAAATATACAAAATTACATTAAATAAGTGTACATAAATATAAAACATTAATATTTATTTTACATTTTAATAAAATGGTAAGTGTTATTATGATTTTTGTAATACTATTTCATGAGAAAAGATCACGTGAATCAAATAAAATTACATTTAATTTTTTGGGTAATTAGAAAAAATAATCAAATAGATTTAGGAGGATAATTAGAAAAACATTTGAATATATTATATTACGATGTATGAATATGAAATATAAAAAATATATCTTTTAAACAATAAATTTATTGAAAGTAAATTTCTTGGAAAAAACTTCACTGGAATTAGATTTTTTTTTATAATATATTAGTGTAAAATCAAATTTCATTAACAAATTTTTAACAAAAACTTCATCTTCAAACTCAAGAAATGATTAATATTTTACCAATAATGAATGATATAATATAAATACTTTACAAACTGAATTATTATTATTTTTATTATTATAAAAAAAAAAAAAAAGGAGGTTGAATTATGGTTGCTAGGATGGTGTAGAAGCAAAATAACTAAATAAACTGACGAAATCAAAACCGAACAATAAATTAATTAGTTTTTCAAAATACTAAAGACCAATTGCTTAATTGATTGTTAATTAAGTCAATAATAATTTGTCTTCTTTCCTTTGACGACTGAAAAAGCAGTTTTTCTTCTTCTTCTGGTTTCGTGGAATGAAAGATTTTCTTTTTAGAGCGTGATCTGATTTATGTGTTGAAATTTTTATCTTTATTGTTTGAATTTCTGCCCTTTTCCCTTTATAGTGAAACAAACTGAGATAAAAAATGGCTATGCGACTCAGCTTCAGTTGCCTGATTAGGGTAACTACAATGTACATGCAGATTAAATCATACATGCCTAATGAGGGAGTACAATGCATTGGATAGGGAAGGGGGTCCGACACGTGGCAGTTTTGTGGGTCCTCTGATCATATATTCATGGCTATGGTTGGCCCCACAAATTAATTTGCTTTTAATTTTTCAAAGGAAATTATTGCTTGTTGTATGAATGAATTTTTTACATTTTCTTAATAATTATCCTTCAAGCTTACGATTTTACTCCCTAAGCACTAATAATAACAATAATCGGTTGCCAAGGTAATTTTTAAATATATAAATCGAATATAGTATGCGCCTTTAAACTCATCATAAAAAAATTAATTTTAATTGATGTGTATATTAAATCTGCAATATCTTTATTTGACTAAAAATAATAATAATAATAATCAACATTACTTGGTGGAATAAACTAATTTTAGTTCAAGTTGATTATAGACGCATCTAAATATATTTTAGTCATCTTGCTCTTTCTATAACCTAATTAAGTAAAGACAATTAAGAATACAAATTAAACTAATTATAATTTTTATGTAATTAATTTAAAACTTAATACTTTAAAAATAATGTTTATTGTTAATTCTATTTGTAAGTTAATAGTATAATATTTCTACGAGTTTTTAAAGTCTTGGTTGAAAGTCATATATATATATATATATATATATATATATATATATATATATATATATATATATATATATGTAAATATATACTGATGAGCACATTAAATTATTCATGCGACTGATAATTTCGTGAAACCATTTCATAGAAGTTCATTAATATCTGCTTTTTATAAAGCAAATCGATCTACACGTTATAATATCATGCGACTGAGAGCTTCAAGAAACAATTTCTTAGAAATTTATTCATATCTATTTTTAATAAAGCAAATCGACCTACACGTAATAATATTTTATGTTATAATTGAACCAATTTGAAATTGACTAAAAAACATAACTTTTTATTTTCTTACATTTTATTGATATCTCCAAGAATATTGCTGCCAACTCATGATAGATTATACCTCAGGCACATTAACTTATTCATAAATATTCTCATAGAATCGACAACAAAGTTTTCATTTGTACTGCCAGATCATAAGTTAATAACTGTATCCAAACTTAAAAAAAAATCCTCTCTCTATATATATATGATCAATTTTTTAAATTTTCAATATCATTATCCTAAATAAAAATAATAATTTTGTCTTTAATAATTAGTCAAGTGATGTAATATATATGAAAACATATGATGTGATATAATATAATCATAATACTAATCCTTTTTTTATTATTTATTTAAAGTGAGATTCTTTTTAATTTTGAGCGGAGACAATAAACCTAATTTTGCATATTGAATATGGGGATAAAGACTACTAAATCCAATATTTTTTTACTATTTCTTTCTCTTTAATTTTTTTTTATATTTACAGTCTCTATAAAATTCTTTTTTTTTTAATTATAATATAAAATATTAAAATAGAACCAATTTGAAACTGAATGAAAAACATAATTTTTTATTTTCTTACATTTTGTCGATATCTCCTAGAATGTTGCTGCTAACTCATGATAGATTATACCTCAAGCACATTAACTTATTCATAAATATTCTCATAGATTCGATAACAAAATATTTATTTTGTATTGCTAGATCATAAGTTAATATCTCCATCCAATTTTAAAAAGAATCCTCTCTCTCTATATATATATGATCAATTTTTAGAATTTTCAATATCATTATCCTAAATAAAGATAATAAATTTGTCTTCAATAGATAGTCAAGTGATATAATATATATGAAAACATACGATGTGATATAATATAATCATAATATTAATCCTTTTTTTATTATTTATTTAAAGTGAGATTATTTTTAATTTTGAGCAGAGACAATAGACCTAATTTGGCATATTGAACACGGGGAAAAAGACTATTAAAATCCAATTTTTTTTTTTTTTAACAATGTCTTTCTCTTTAATTTTTTTTTTTTTATATTTACAGTCTCTATAAAATTCTTTCTTCTTTTTAATTCACACTCTTACTATTATTTTAATTAACACTCTCTAAAGTTTCTTTTGACACTTTCTAAAATTAATTTAGTGACATCATCATGTTTTATCACAATTAGTATTAAAAAAAAATACTAAAAAGACTAAAAGTTAGTTACTAAGAATGTGAACATGTGATGAGTTATAAATACTATATTGTAAAAGCTTGCACATGTTAAGGCAAAATATATAAACGATTATAAGTTAGAAGTGAGGAGGTGTGATTATGGTGCTGGGAAAGTGCGAGGCAAAATAGGAACATGTCGCCGCAAAAAGCCGATGGAAACTGTAGTGGTTGTGGGTGTGCTCACGGTAACCGTTAAAATGATAGGCTAATGCATTGCATGTCGGCCAATTTATTTAATACTTTTTCTAATTATTAATTAATTTTCTATTAAATTATAGTAATTAATTAATGTTTGGATTAAACAATTACATGTTGAGATTAAAATCCACCATGACATGAGCTCTATGGACACAGTCATTTTTACTTGGTAATGGCAGACCAAGTGCTCCAATTGGTATTGTTAACCACAATTATACATATATATTTATATAACTTGTATGTCTCCTATCACTGAGAAGATCTTTATTCGAATGATTATGTTAAATTAATACATTTTTCTTTGCCTAATTAGTTAAGCATGGTGAGTCTTGTATTATGAATTTGTATTATGGACTGCCACGTGTTTAGACTTTTGTTTATTAAATTTTTCATTAAATTAGTTGCACATATTATTTTTATTTTTTTAACGAAATTTTTATATATAAATATATACTCTTTCGTTTTATAAAAATAGATCTATTTTGATTTTTACATAAATTAAAAAATATTATTAATATAGTTAAATCAATAAAATTTACTAATATAAAAAAATAAAAAAATAAAAACTTAATTTTAACAAAAGAAGAGTGTTTCTATCGAAGGCGGAAGGGCAATGGCAATTTTATAATTTTGGCGAGACAAAAATTCTGCCGGAAACAACACGCCTCGCCAGGAGATGGGCGGCGGGTACGGAGACGGCGGAAACCAGGGTTGCAACTGCCAAGTCTCGCCTGAAGTGTATCCTACCTTGATAAAAATAGATAATTTTTATTTATTCTCGTTAGTGGAATAAAATATTTGAAGTTATGTCTATTTGCAGTACTACTCACCCCATTTTTAATTTTATATCGTTTAAAGTAATTAGTTATGGATATGCCTTTTTAGTGAATTTTATCATTTTTTAATATTTTTTTAAAATATTTTAATATATATAAACTACAACTAGTATTATTAATATTAATATTATTAAATTTAAATAATATTTTTAATAATTTTAAATATTAATAAAAATAAAATATATGAGTTAACCAAAAAAAATAAAAAATTTGTATATATGATCAGTGTAAATTTTAATTGAAACTTATAAAAATATAATAATATGAAAAATGACAAGGTAATTCCATAAAATTTAATTTTTGTGGGACTTATTTGGGATATGAATTTTTTTTTAAAAAAATTGAGTTTAATTTTTATAAGATTGAGCAAATATAAAAAAATAAAAAATAATTAATTTTTATAAGATTGAGCAAAAATAAAAAAAAATTAAATAGTACCAAAAATATATAATATAACTTATATACGATTAAATCACTTTTTTAAAAATATGTAAAATTATTAAATATTTAGTGAAAATAATAAAAGATAATGATAAAGAAGAGAAAAAAAAATAATACATCCTTAATTTTTTAAAATAATAGATAAGAAGGAGAGGAGAAAATACAAACATTATTATCAGTGAAAAAAAATACAAAATATTATTATAATTAGTATTAATTTGTTTAGTTCAACTGTTAACATAACACATTTGACGATTAAAACATTAGGTTTTGATCTCTCATTTTAATAGTGTAGTGTGTGAGTAAAACATAAGAATTAGTATATGTCTTTAAAATTACCATAATTTTAATATATATATATATATATATATATATATATATATATATATATATATATATATACACGTTTCACATTCACAATAGTCAATTCTATTAGGGACGAATCTATAATTTATTTTGAGAGGGGGTAAACATAAAATATTAAATAAAGTAGATAAATAATTAACATAAGTACAAAATATTATTTTCACGACATTAAAATTAAAACTACCAAACATTAATAAATTGTTAATAGACCAAAAGAAAATTCAAACTCATATTTAATATAGTTATAATTATTTTAAATTATTACAATTATTCTCTTCAAGTACTTGTATTTTAATATCATTGCATTTTAAAAATTATTTCAATATTTATTATATAAAAATGCTTGCTAAAATTTAAATATTGTTTTGTGAATGCATACAAGAACTATACAAATTACAAGTTTATAATATTATATTTTCAGATAATTACAAATAAAAAATAATACTATAAATTTATTAAATTACCAAACATCAAATAATATCCTTTCGATTTAGCAATATTCAATATAATAATAACATAAAAGTTAATGATAACATAACTTGGATAATTAGACAAATTAAAAAAAAAAAAAAGAAAAAAATTGAAATTTGATAGCTAATCTTAGTAGTGAAAAAAGAGAGTTTTTATATTACTCTATACAAATTTTGTTGCTTGTAGTCTCTCTCTATATACATATATATATATATAAGTGGGGGCAAACTATACTAATATTTAAAAAAAAAAAATTGGGACATACTCCATCCATTCTGAAAAAAGTGGTTATCAAGGAAGTAAATTTTGTTCATAAATAAATGGCCATTTATCAATCCAATAAAAAATATATATAGTAAAATGGCTAATTTACCTTTCTATTTTCTAAGTATGAGAGATATCCTATAAATTTATATTATAATTAATAGGAGTCTTTTTAGCAATTTATGACAAAATTATTATTACTTTAAAAATAATAATTTTTAATTACTGGCCACTTTTTTTTATAATAGAAAGAGTAAGAGGTATATAGAAAATTTATAGGGGCAATAAGGGCAAGTGCCCCTCATTGCCTACACTCTACATCCATCTCTGAATTCTACCATAGATGGATTAACAGAGAGTAGGCAGGGATTTTAGTCTTCTACATCGGTAATATATTGTGTATGTAAATAAGAAAGAAGAGTTAGTATATCTCTTCAAAATTATCATAGTTTTAAGGTGTGCACATGTCTTTGTATATATGTTTATACATTTTGAAAAAAAAAAAGATCAAAACATTAAATTAATTATTTTATCTATATGTGTACACATATTTATTAGGAGTATTTATTTCATTATAATTATAAATATAAATCAAAATTTTATTTAAAAAATAAAGAATATATACATAGATTTAAAATAATAAGTAGAATTAATCATGTAGCATGTGAAATAATCTACTTATTCATTATTTTTTGAATCTAACTATAATATTAGTTCGTTACAGAAAAAAAAAAAAAAAAAAAAAAGCCTATAATTTTAGTTACCGAATTATTAAATATTTTACAATAAATTTCAATTGTGGCTAGTCAACCACTTGTGATTAAACTGAGCATGGAATATCTTTTATTAAACAAAGACCCAATTATCATTTTTTTTTTGTACATTCGACTGGATAAGTACAACATTAAAAATATATATTCCCTTACATATGATAACTACAAACAAAAAAAAAATTAAAAATTAATTCATAAAATAAGGAATATATATATATAGTTCTAAGTTGTGTATTAAAAGATTATGCTTTACAAATTAAAAAATGAATAATCTATATTATTCAATATCTAAATTTTTAATTTTATCAAACACTATCTTAATTATCTGGTTGAGTATTTAAAAAAAATATTTATATTTTATTCAATTAGATGGAGTATTTTTTATAGATCTAAATTAAACCGAGTTTACTAATTGAATTAAAATAGAAATGTAATGAAACTAAACTAAAATTAATTTAAATATAAAATAAGAATAAAAAAAATTCATCAAGTAATTGACTCTTTTTGACCAAATTGATGTAATGTAAGGCATGACAATGTCCCACTCAGAAATTGAACTTTTAAAGAAATATTAGTATCAGTTAAAGAAATAAATAAATAAAATATTAGTCTGACGCAAACCCAACTTTAAAAAGCTGAGACCAACTTTTCTTTTTTTAATTAATAATTAATGCAAACCTCTTTTGAAGCCGTTAAAGCAAACGACGTGACGGCTTTTCCCAGTCTTTTGTCTTTAAAATTTGCTCATCAAACGCAGCTTACGTTAGCCCAACGTTGACCACTTTTTATTTTTCTTTTTTCTGCCTTTTCCTTTTTTTTTCATCAAATAATTAATTTTATCTTTTTAACTTTTTTTTTTTTAAATTTCTTTTAGCTCCTTTTCAATTTGATTTTTTTTTTCCCTAATGCTATCCGTTATATAAATAGATAATTTTTGTTTGAATTTAAATTTAACATATCATTTTATTTTTCATAACATATTTATTTTTAATTTTTTGAAAAGTATGTTTATTTTTCAGAAATTACTTACGAAAAAGAAATATAACTTATTAATTATTTAATTTACACATTAATTTTCTTGAACGTAGAATTTTTTTTCATATATTTTTTTTGTTAAAAGATATCCACCATAAATATTGTAGTAATAGCTTTGTAATTAATTTACATATGTAATTACAGTTATTTTTTTAATTAATGATATTTAATAAATTAGATTTGAACTCAACTTAGAAAATCCAATTTAACTAGTCTCCTAAATAAGTTATTTAATATACAATATAAAAAGTTGGACAATCTATTTCATGGAAAATTTTTACAGTGCAAATCAAATATTCTAAAAATATATATTTCTTACGAAGTGCTACTTCTACCTTTTACTTACCATATACTAAAACATATCTATAATCTTTATTATACTAATAGAGATGTCAAATTTTAAAGTAACCTACTCATGATTAAAATTCTCTCATGTTCATATAAACATTATTTATCATATTTATACAATTTTAACCATTAGTTTGAATAAAGGATTGAGATTTTATTAGAAAACAAGTTTAAATTTTCATGAGTGAGTAATTATGAACATGATAGATAAGTTTTACTACAATATCTATTGTTAAATACAAAATAAACGAATGAAACTTATGATACCTTAATCCACTCATTTAATAAGATTCAAATCAAAGTTCAAAAATAAAAAATGTGAATTAATGGATGATAGCTATTGTTTTAATTTTAATTTATGGGCCAAAAGCTGATTTTGAGTAATATTTCATATTTACCTATTCCGTTTCATAATAATAGTCATTTAAAAAAAATTATTTCAAATTAATTGTTATTTTTAAGAATTCTATGAAGCATTTATTATTTTTTTTTCAATTTTACCGTCATTTCCAACTTTATTTTCTTTTCTACTTTCTATGCAATATCCGTGATCTTTAATGATAAAATAAATATATATTTATCCAACTAAAAATTAAAACTACTTAATAATTTTCTTAATATGTGTATAATTTTTTAAAATGATTATTATTATGAAATAGAAGGTGTATTTTGTTTTGTTGTTATTAGATCAAAATAAGCTTTTTTTTTTTTAAAAAAAGATCACAATTTAAAAATGTGCATTACATAAAGCAATAGGTTAATTGGACTCTCTGAAAAATCTTAAGTGTGACTTGATTTTATCGATGCCATGTTGCTGTTATTTTTAGGAATTTGAACTTAATTTAGTATTTTAAAAATAAAAAAAAAATATTCAAAAAAAAAAAAAGAAAAGAAAAATTAATAAAATTCAAAGTGTATCGGTTTTGGGATCTGACGGTGGGTTTGTCTGACCTTGTGTTTCGTCACTGTCACGAGTAGAATGTCTGTCTGCTGTTTAGTAATTACAATTTGTTTAATCTAAAAGTAATGTTTGTATTTTGGAAGGAGAATTAACATTTCTTTTTCATATAGTACAAAATCTCTTGCTAATAATTAATTAATACACCTGCTTTACAATTTTATGCACACTTAAGTATTTCTTTTTGCTTGGCAGGAAACCATCCAAGTAAATGCTAAATAAAATAAAATAAAATATTAAATTAAAAGTAAAAAAAAGAAAAAAAAAACTATATTTGCTATTGTATTCATTTTAATGATGTTTTTAATTCAATGTTATAAAAATCATTTCTAGAGTTATAATATTACAATTTCAATCTCTAACTAGAGTTAAAATTAACTAAAACAATTTCTCAATAAATTTCTTTTAAAAAAAAAGATCAAAATAAAATAATTTATGCGCATTAATTGTCATAATTAATGTAAGTTGTAATTTTTTCTAGAAAAAACATTTTTAATTTGTTTTTTAAATACATATACACATAAATATATATGCATGGATAGAAAAAAAACATATACACATATCAAAAATATTTTTAATTTGTTGATAACTATTTCTTCATACCTTTAGCATGGAGAATGAGGAGTTTGAAATTCGTATTATTTCATTCGTTAATACAATAAGACTACAATTGCTAAATAGATAATATATATATATATATATTCTTGCAAAAAAAATTATTTTAAAATCGTAAAAAATATATTTAACTACTTTTCATTTTTTTATAGTTTTCTAGATCGTGATCAATGGCGTAGAATAATGAAAATTATATTATGTGTTGAATTACTTTGTTTAGTTGCGTAAAAAACTTTGAATGCAATATAATGAGTATTATATTATTAATTTTTCATGTCTTAAAAAATTTAATGACCATTATATCTAAAAAACATGTATTGACATTACATTTCTCATTTGCCATTTTCTACCTTTTTTACAACAATTTTTTTTTCCTTTTGTTGCAATAAATTTTTTGAATGATATTTTTCTTATTTTGTTTTTACAATAAATATTTTTTGCATGGCCTGTTATTTTTTTTGACCATTAATTTTTATGAATTATTTTTTTTTACAATTAATTTTTATGAATTATTTTCTTAATTTTTTACAACAATTTTTTATGAATTATTTTTTATTATTTAAAAAAAATTTAATGATATGTTTTCTTTTCTTTTACAGCAAAATTTTTAATGGCTTAATTTTTTATACAAAAAAGAGTTTTTAGTTATTTACAACACAATTAATACTTTTATTTTTTACCATAATTAATACTTATTCTTTCTTTTATTATATTAATTTTAATTTAAATAAATATAATTTAAAATTTAATATTTTATTTTGATAATTATAAATCGTTACATTACATTATTATTACATTTACACTTCCAAACAAAGTAATGTTATGTTAATTACATTACATTTTTATTACATTGTATTTTTCATTCTATTACATGATTCATTACATTACGTCATATCAAACATAGCCTAAATGTAGTACGAGAGTGTTTTTTTTTTCTTTTGAATAAAGGTTATGTATCTTGTTATTGTCTTATCGACAAAAACTTACAACTCATTCATTAATTAGACACACAAAGAAAATTTTCAAAATAAATTTTTTTATTGGAATCCAACAAAAGTTGAATTTAAGATTTATCAGCAATTTAATAAATACACATAGATGTAATTTAATAATAAATATATATGTGATATGAGTAATATAATTCAAATTCTCCATCACAATGCTTAAACAAATGTAATATATATATATATATATATATATATATATATATATATAGGCCACCCCTATTTCCACAACCAGTGTTACTAAAACCACAATTAAACTAAAAGATAAGATATAAATGGACTCAAATACCCTTTAATTATAATTGTCACACGTAAAATACAATCACACTCACTAAAGAGGCTGAACTCCTAACAAAATACATTCTCAATATATTTGCTTTGATTCAACTACCCATCCCCTTCCCAACATCTCCTTTATACTCAGAAGTAAAGTCATATGACTTAAATATATGCCTCTGAAGCACTCTTTCTCTCTTCTAATTCTCACTTCCCTCTATTTTTTCTATTTCAGGCATCTTCTTTTTCTTTCTTTTTCTTGATTTAGTCTATTTCTCCTTTTCTCTTTCTTTATTTTTTTTTTCTATATTTATCACTATGGAAGTTCATATCACAGAGGATATATGTAATGAAATTATCCACACGATCGTGAATTGCAAGTTTTGAGTCTTGAAGAACAAGAGAATTTTCTTCTAGTATCAAGTTTAATCAAAGCTTTGCAAACTAATTTTTCAAGTCGAGAAAATATTTTTAGTAGTGTTTGGAATTTTGCCCTTGCACAAGGATATGCAGTATCTATAAAGAAATCACAAAAAGATAAATTCATTTATATTGGTTATGACAAGGGTGGCAATTATTGCAATCAACATAATATTGCAAAGGAGGAGAGAAAAAGAAAAACTGGTTCTCGTTTGATCAATTGTCCTTTTGAAGTTCGAGGTCATAAAAAAAAGTGATGGTTTGTGGTCACTTTTGATGTTCAATGCTTCACATAATCATGAGCCTTCTAAAGATATGTTTGGCCATCCTTCTTGTCGACATCTTTCAAAAGAAGAAACAATACATGTAAAAGAAATGATTCAAGTTGAGATAGCACCTCAAAAGATTTTGTCCTTCTTAAGAAAAAATAATCCTAATTTGTAGGCTACTTCTAAAACAGTTTATAATATGAAACTAAAGATTTGGTTAGAGTATTTGGCCGGTCGTATAATGATTCAGGCTTTATTGAAAGAATTTGATAAAGGTGAATTTATATATAATGTGAAGCATGATTCAAATAGTAATGTTACACATTTATTTTTTGCTCATCCTAAATCCAAGTTATTAACAAAGTGCCACTCGATTGTTTTTGTTATGGATTGTACATATAAAATGAATAGATACAAAGTGCCATTACTTGACATTGTAGGAGTTTCTTGCTTCAACACTTCTTTCTATTCATGTTTTGTTTTTCTTGCAAAAAGAGGAGGAAGAAGACTATATTTGGGCTTTAAGAATGTTCAGTAACATACTAGGTGTTGATTGTCATCCTTCAGTTATTGTATCTGATTGAGAGTTACCACTTATGAATGCAATTCGAGCTGTCTTTCCAAGAACTATCAATCTATTATGTGTATGGCACATTGAAAAGAATATTTTGGCTAAATGCAAACCTCAATTCAAAGAACGTGAAGAGTGGGATACTTTTCTGTCTAATTGGTCTTTGGTAACAAATTCTATTACTGAAGCAGAGTTTGAGAAAAAATTACAAAACTTTGAAGATCAGTACAAGGAGAAGATGTTGGTTCTCAATTATTTAAGAATAACATGGCTTCCTTTGAAAGATTATTTTATCAATGCATGGACGAATAGACATTTGCATTTTGGAAATTTTGTTACTTCAAGACCAGAAGTTGCACACTTGATGTTTAAGAAGTACTTGGAAGTTTCAACAAGAAATCTAGTGGAGGTAAAAAATAAGATATGCCATGTCATTGAGAATCAATTTTAAGAAATCAAGGCTCAATTGTCTAGTGAAAAGATGAGGGTCCTCATCATTTTTGCATTCCATTTTTTAAGGAACTTATCACTTATGTTTAGTGTTTGGTTGGGTGAACTTTTCAAGCAATATGATACAGTAAGAACCTAGCATTGAGTTTCCAGCTTGTAAACGACATTTTATGTCAACTATAGGTCTTCCATATGCATATGAGATGAAAAGAATAAATTATGAGGTGTTGCAACTTAAAATGATTTATCCACAATGGAGACTTGACGTAAGATCATTTTTGGATGCTGATATTATTCAAAGTGATGATAAAGAGCAATTTAAAGGTTTACTTGTTTAGCTACAACAAAAATACCATGAGTGGCCTATTTCACAAAAAGAAGTTGCTCATTTGCAAATATCTTAACTCATAAATGCATATGATCCATTCTTGTATGAACCAACAATTGCAACTCATAAAGGTTGTCCAATAGGTTAGTCATATATATTTTCTTTGTCATTTGTTAAATAAAATATTTATTGTTATTTGATATTAAAAGAAGTGTATAACAAATTTATATTCATCAAGTTCAAAAACAAAAAATAAAATAAATTCTACGAAGTAAGATCGTTCAACATTTAAGATTGTCAAAAAGGTAAGAAAATACTGTATTTGTAATGGTTTTAGACACAACAGTCAGACATGCCAATATAAAGTTGAAAACTTCGGATCAAGTTCTCAATTAACTACTACTGTAGATGAAAATGATCTCAATTAACTACTATTGTACATGAAAATGAGAATATCTTTTTGATTTGAATATATTATTTCATGAATGACAACTTTTGAGGTTAGACTTTTTTTTTTAATTTTTTTTTATGTATTTGATATTTCTTTTGAGTTAAAAAAAAGTAATATTCTTTATGCTTTTAAGGGATTAATAATCATGCGCTTTGTTCTTTGGAGTGGCACTTGATAGAAATTGAATCATAACACTAGTTACAATTGGTTTCTTGATTTTAATTCTTATGCTATTTAAGATGATCGGTCATTAGGCATTCAAAAGTGTTGTAATTCTAATAGGTACTCATTGTTTAGTATTCTTTGGGATTTTATATCTTTTAACAATGGTTTCTTGAATCTAATTGATATATTCTTATAAACTATTGTCAAGTATGACCCTTCAACTGGTATTTATGGTATGGACTTTTATATTATTCTCGATCACTCGAGTTACCGTGTGGGTCATCGCCATAGATGTGAGTCATGTATTGAAATCAACAAAAGTCACTAAGGAAGATGTCATGAAGTGGTTTCATTTGAAATATAAAGGTGTCATCCTTAACAATGCCTAAACAATTGCAGCTTAAAATTTGTTAGTTATGTTCAAGTTTTGGCTAGTTATATTTGGCAGGACCTTTTATCTTTCATTTTCATGTTCCTTGGGTTGCAACTATTTTGAAGAGAATTTTGAATTGCTAGAATTTGGAATGCCTTTTTTGCTAAAAAAAAAAAAAAGGAGTAATAGCTTTCTTGTAGAATTAGCATTTGTTTTAATTTGCAGATGGTGAAATCTTTACACAAATTTACAAATTATATTTGAGCTTTTGCAAGTTTATATATATAGAGACATTTGAAATGATATTCATAATGTCAAACATCAATTTGGGGAGAAGTAAACTTTTGTTATATTAATAGGACAGCTAATGTAGTAGCAGATAGTCTGGTAATGAAATCAAGTTGTGGGGCTTGTTTTATGTTCTTTGTACAACATGATAATATGGTTGTACATGATGTTTATAGTTGAAAATGTAGTTGTACAAGAGAACTAGTAGTGTTTTCACTTAGTTAGAGCCCTAATTTACATTTTGAAACTAGTTGTACTAGTTGTTTTCATCAAATATCTTTTAATTGGCTCTAGTTCAAGAAAAAAAAAATACTCTAGTTCAAGAGAAAAAAAAAAAATTGGACCATCTATGATTTACCTATAATAGTAATATGGGAGACTAATAATTATGTGGGAGACAATGACATTAATGTATATTATAATATTTTGTTATAGTGAGGAAGTTGTTATATTGAGAGTTGAGCCACATTAGTAAGTGTGATTGCGTTTTACATGTGACAATTATAATCAAAGGGTATTTGTGCTTCACACATAGCAATGTTCTGTGTGCAACGGTCTATACAAGTGAAATAGTTTTTTTTATTCCTATAAATACATAGTTTCAAAATCTCATTTTTTCATTTCAATTCCATTACTTCAATTTTAAAATCTCTCAAATCTCTACATTATCTCAAATCTACCAAATTTTTTTCAATTATTATTTTTCATAAATTTAATTCTCGTTTTGTATTCTTTTACTACATTTCTAATTTCCTTTAGTTTCTTCATTAATTTTTTAATTAAAATCTTTTAATTTCCTGATTAATTTCTATATCATAACCCTAACAAGATATGTAGGCAACTTAACTTTTACAAATTAAGTTCAAGCCTTTTTTATTTTATTTTTTTTCAAATGTAAAGTATTTGTTTAAAATAAAAATATTGAAAAATTTGTCATCAAATAATCAATGAATAAAATTATTTTTTAATTAATTACAAGTTTTTAATAAAATAAATTTTTTGATTAATTAAAATGAAAAAAAGGATCAAATCGGGTTCGTACAAGAATTGGCCCTAAACTAGCAGTTCAGAAACTTGGCATGAATATGGACAAGCTAGGGCTGTTTCAAGTTCACTCAATTGAGTGAACTTGAACTAGTGGGCCACCCGCAGTTAGGTCTAGGTTGAGAGACAAAGATGTTTGTGGCAGAGATTTGAATTATCCCTAAACTAGGAAGTTTGTTATCTCTAAATCTGCTAAATTGCTCTTTGTCCTTAAATTTATCATTAATATTCATCGTTGTCACTAATCTTTAATTTGTAGTAGCACCATCCTCTAATCTTTATTTTGTCGCAACAATTGTCCCAACAATCATTTTCCAGCATTCATCTCATTATAAATACTGCATGGCACCATATTAATGATTTTTTAACATTATTTTTATTCACTCTATAAGCCACATAGGATATTTGCTCAGTTGCTTTTTCTTTCCTCACACGCTTATGATTATCTAGGCCCTCAATACATTTTCCTCTCTCCTCTTTGTTAGAGTTGGCACCACCATTTTGATCTTCATATTCCTCTTCCAAACTAAACCTTAATATATTAATTTAATTATTTTTACTATTTTTATTTATATTACTATATTATTACTAAATATTATATATTATTATGAAAAACAAAAAAAACAAATAAAATAAAAAATGGAAGGCTCCTGCAACTAAAGACGGTGACGTCGCATAAGACAAGGAAGAACCAACAATGATGGATTTGCTAGTGTAGATCCCCATTCAAAGAGTTCGATTCACAAATGATTATTAGCCAGGAGGGAGTCACGGTGATGGTGATTTGCAGCCAAGCTCGGTTGCATAAGGGACCAATGACGAAGACTGATTGTCGTGCTATAAGCAATATATGGTGGCATCTTGTTTGATCCATTGTTGCGCTAAAACCTACAAGAGCACAGATTGTTGGCAAGTAGTATAAAAATTATCGTTCCCTCAGAGAGCGAATTCTACCCACCTAAATTACTCTTTTGTTTTGTTTAAGGTTTAATAATTAAATGATTAAAGTCTAAATTCTGAATTGGAAATTTAGAAAATAATTTTGTAACAAACTTAAATCAAAAGAAACTTAATGTAAAAAGTCTAGGAACCAATGTAGGTGCATCCCATTTCTCTACCAATTCATGTGATTGTTTAGGGGGTTGGACAAGTTATCCAATAGACTAACTAAACTTTCTCAAGTTCAATCTATGAATAAAATCAAAACAAGATTAATTATCAATTAAACTCTCTCAATAATTCAATCTAAATTAATTTATTTCAATTTAACTATGAAGCTAGTCTATAAACACATTATTAAATAATTCAATCTCTTGCAATCATTCAATAATGCCAATGGTTAATGGGTTCACATCAAACTACTTAATTCTCATCAAATAATTTGACTAGCATCGTAATCAAGTTGATCAATCTTAATTAAGCTATAAGCACAACTAACCATTGCACATCCAATCACACCACATGAAATTGATAGGAAAATTCAAACACTACATTGATTCCTAAAAGGAAATTAGATCATCATGAAATTTAAAATAACACAACCAATTATCCTTGTCATGAGTTTAGAGATACAAGCAAAACCAGAATCTTAAAATATTGAATTACAATCCTTGGGTCTTGATTCTTAATTCTTCTTGTAAATCCCCTCCTATCTTGTCTCTTCACTTGATTCTTCTGTGAAAATCACTTTTTTTTTTCTCCTACCCCTTTTTGTAGGTGAAATCTCTCCTCTTTATAGCAAGGCTGATCCCCAAAGGTAGAAAAGCCAACAGGCTCTCAACTCTTGATTTTCTCCTATAAAATCTGCTGCTAATGTCATGGGTGTGATCGCACCAGTGGCTTTGGCCCGAGTTCTTATTTTATTTTTTTTTCCTTATCCATTCCTCTTCGTCTTGACCTGCAAAACATTACACTAACCTTCCAAAAAACCTTTCATATTCTTCAATCTTTAATAGCCCCACTTGTTAGTAACTTAAATCCTAAACTTAATACAACTTAAAAATAAAAACTATCTTAAATGCAACATAAATGACACAAAAATACACCTAAACTATATGCATAAAATGTTCATAACATCCATCACCAACGAGCTTCGATCCATGCAGATCATTGTCAATTCTGGCCTAAGCCACATGAGACAACTACGAACTACCATGAAGTTGTGGCACTAATGCAAACACCATTGTCAGTCTTCACGCTTCGTTCATTGCTGATCAATTTGGACTCTTGTCCTTCGCCGCCATTGCTCTGGTCACTGACAGAGATAGGTGGACTAGGGACATGAATTCTGCACTACTAGTAATATTTAATTTTAAAATTATAATGTACAACCCCCTTTAAAAAATCATAATAAATTATACATTTAAGTGTATAATTTGCGCCATTCTATAAATTTTGAGCTAATATAATTTTGAATTTAAAGCCCATTCCATTTGATTTAATGAAATACAACAAAGCTACATACTGTACAAATTTTTAACTCCTCTTTCTCATTATATTAAACTTATGGGAACAACTTGAGGACAAAGTTGTCTTTTTTCTTTTAACCATTCAACAAAGTTGTGTTTTTTAACTTGCCTTTCTGACTTTTAAGACTCAGAGGGAAGAGTCAAGATGCTAAAATAAGAGCTAAGAAGAGAAGAAAATGAGGTAAGAGGATAAGAACTATAAAATTCATTTTGTAAATTTTTCCCTTATTTTTTGCATATATTTTTTTAGTAGTATAAATTTGAAATTGAATGTGTGATAAAATTAAGAGGGAAGATTCAAGACATAAAGACAATAGCTTAGAAGAGAAGAAATTGAGGTAAGAGTATAAGAGATACAAAACTCATTTTGTAATTTTGTAATTTTTTCTTATTTTCTGCATATTTTTTTAGTAGTATAAATTTAGAATTAAATGTGTGCTTTGATTAAAATTTAAAAAATTAGTACTTTGATTCAAATTTGGAGTTGAATTAGCATTTTGATTTGGAATTAAATTAATTCTTTGATTTTGAATCAAATTAGTTTTTTAATATGTGATATTTACTATTTTACTTTATTGGTACATATAATCTAAAGAGTTAAAAATAAAAATATGCTTTTGGAATCTTATTATGGTATTATGAAAGTATTTAAACCTTCAATTGAATCCTAATCAAATTTTTCTTTGATCTTTTTGTTTATTTATAATTTACATATGAAAAACTTTATGCTTTTCTGCGGTGGATATGGTGATTACTTGAAGATGGCTGAAGGGTTCTTGAAGAAACATTGAATATATATATATATATTCTTTATTTGCGGTTTGCATGTGATAATGTCCATGACAGTGGTTAGAGAGAAGGGAGGGGATGAGGCGAGAGAGAGAGAGAAACTGGTTGGGGAGAAGGGAGTGAGATGAGAGAGTGAAGTGAAAAGAGGGAGAAAATTAAAAGGTTTCATTTGAAATAAATCCCATGTGGCATTTTGTTTAGCGTGAAATAATATTTTTATGATGAGTAGAATGCCAAATATGAATCTCGACAAATTTCAGGCTGAAAAACTGCTATAAGATCAATAAGTGTATTTAAATTAAAACAAGAAGATTGTATTACTACAAATTAAAATTTAGCAATAACGGTAAATATTAGTGATAAATTTAGAAATAACGGATGCAATTTAGTCCTTTAATTCCAAGTAATTGACTTTCAAAACTTAATGTGATAATCTCCACGACAATGGTTAGAGAGAAGTGAGGGAGTGAAGACAGAAAGAGAGAGAAACTGGTTCGAGAAAAGAGAGTGAAATGAGAGAGTAACGTGAAAAAAGAGAGAAAATTAAAATATTTCAACTGAAATAAATCTTATGAGTCATTTCATTTAGCATGGAGTAATATTAAAAAAATGATAAGTACAATGCCAAATATGAATTGGGACAAGTTTTAAGTTGAAAACAGCTATAAGAATAATAAGTGTAATTAAATCAAATTCAGAAAATTGTGTTACTACAAATTAAAATAATAACAGTAAATATTAGTGATAAAAGAAATAATGAATGCAATTTAGCTCTCTAATTCCAAGCAATTAACTCTCAGGACTTTAATTATAATCCCAAAACCATGGGAACTCAAAGAGGAGAGTTTTTTTTTTTTTTTTCCTCTACCTTTTTTACCAAAAGCGTGCATGGTGGTGTCCGTGTTTAACCTAAAAGGAAAAAAACTACAGTCACAGACAAATTGCTCCCTCTGTTCTCTCTAACCCAAATTATTTCTAATAAATTTCTCTTTATTTATTTCAAAAATGTCTAACATGCTCGTAGACATACTTTGCTTAAACCTCCCTCCCTTTGACACGTCATCATCACGTTATCCTTTCATCGCCACCGTCCTTGTCTTCCCATATAATAATACAAAGAACAAGAATAATTGAAAATTTACATTGATCTTGCCCATCAAGAGTCCTTTCTTTACGTCCCTTGATTAAAATGGAGGAATGCCATAAACAGAAAAGCTTACGTTGTGTGTTGTAGAACTTCCATTGAAATTGGGATGGAAAGATTTCAGAGTAAATGGGAAACCCATCCAGTTGAACTTGAGTAATCAATGTACCATTTCATATTCATCAAAATAATTCATAAAATAACTTGCATAAAATCACGAATTAATTTTCTCTCATGCTCTCATTCATTGCAAAAGTTCTCTGAATCATAGCAAAGAAGGGCACCTTTCAGGGATAGAGATGGTCATAATCTACCTCATGTTGGGCAGTAATGGTGGTTCAGCAAGAACAACCATAATCCTAGACGAAAACCCATTCTGATGAGGTCTATTAGAAGGAACATCCCATAAATATTAACCCTGCAACGCCAATAAAAATCCCAGATGAACTTTCGACACAGTGGTAGTGTCACAATCAGCAGGAAATGAAAGCCACAGATCTTCAACCAGCAACAAATAATAATTAGCCTAAGTAAATCAATTCAAATCTATTTCTCAATAAAACAATCCAAAGACATTGTTTCAATGCCAGCGCAAAAAACATACGAGTTACAAACATTTACTATGTGCAAATCTAATTTAGGTGTATAATCAAAGGTACAAGGGTAACTAAATGCTACATTAGATTTTGAAATATCTCATGTTTCCTCAGCAAAACCTTCTCCACTGCGACCAGCCTTAAAAATTAATTCTATTGCCGGGAAATTGGTGCCATTGGCATGGATGATGGTTGGCTGTACAAACTACCATCTGAACCCTGATAACTTTGATATGAATTCACTGGGGGCATTGTAAAAGGAGCAATACCTGTCATTTGAGTCCCGACTCCTGGATAGCCAGGCAAGGAAGGTGGTTGTTGCTGGGACATGCTGTAGTTGTATGGCACAGCATTTATTGATCCAGCAGTCTGCATGTACTGGGGAATTGAATATGGTGCCATAGGTGGTAGCGGTGGTGGCGGTGGAGGTGATGATGGTGGAGGCGGTGGGTCATTCGAAGTTATTTGCTGGCCTGTAGCGGCCACTTGGAAAGATTCAGGATGTTGGAAAGGAGGAAGTGGTTGCTGGGGGGGATTCTGGGTTGGTACGTAAGGCTGGTCGTTCTCAAGCTTAGCCCTCTTTTCAGAGGGATATTCTCCAGATGATTCTTTTATTGGTTTACTACCAATGACACCTTCAGATGCAAGAGAAGAGAGGACATAAGAAAGCATCTGGGCTGAGGATGTCGATGCAGTTAATTTTGCTGCCACAGCAGCAGCTGCAGATTTCCGAGGATCTTCCTCAATGTGGCCAGTTTTTTCAGGGAAAGACGCCTGTCGCGTGTACATTGCAGGAGCTGATTGTTCCCTGTCTCCAGGTGTAAAGCTTTGAGGTGCAACAGAAGTATTAACTTCCTTTGAACTTTGCTCGGCTGCTAATTGCACATTGTTGGAATGCAGTAACTGCTGGAAGACATTACTTGCATGTTCTGACTGGGACTGTGCAGCCTGAACCAAGATATATAAACATGATTAAGTCAATATGAAAAAACAATAACCTACTCACTCCAAGTATTCAGGACTTCTTATGAGTACAGATTTGTTAAGCATTTGGCATATTTTAAACAGATTTGAAAGCTGAATGTTGAAAATTATCAATCATAACGTACTACAATTTATTCCAGGGAAGACAAGCAAAGGAATTGACTCAAAGCCCAAGTCAAAAGGAAAAGTTAAAATGAAGAATGATTACATTAGAGATGAAGAACGAGAAATTGTTCAATTTTATTGTACAAAATGCTTCAAATTTCAATTTTCAAAGTCTATGATAATTTGTCAACAAATGAAATACCATGACAAATCAGATTATCTTGTCAATCGCTAACGTGACATAATATTAGATTGGATGGAACTGATGAAGCATTAATTATTGACACTTCAATACCAGGTGTCTGCAGCACGCTAGGTTATTGACTTGGAAGCTTAAACCAAGCACTGTGGAGTTGTTAAGCATGTGGGATTCCCATTCAAGGAGTTATAATTTATCAACGTGTCATAAGAATAGGAAATATTAATATCCAGCTTAAGTAACACGTATACAAGAAGCCAAACCTGAAGTTGACTGCGAACTTGTTCCAGCTTTGATTCCTGTTACAAAATTATTTCCACTTTAATATGCTATCACATTAAATTCTTTTCAATCATAATTACAAACAACATTTTTTTTTCTATAGAACAGTTGGCCTAACAAACCTGCTCCTGGAGAGCCTCTCTCAGATGAGACACAAGAGTAGCCCTTGATGATTCAATGGTTGTCAGTTGTTCAATGCTGTCCCTCAAAATAGAATGCTGCCCTTGCAGCTCCTCCACAAATGCAGCTCCATGGAATTGTCCTGTTCAACAGAAAGGCTAGTGTCACACTGCAGTGGCCAGAATTCATTGATCATTGGGAAACTTGATATGGCAGACTTTTTAAGAATGTTGGTCAAACAAATCAATGATACTGCCAAATGACAATTAAATGAAATCCCAAAATTGCTCTTGTGGGAAGTATACATTCAGGTTCTGACCAACCAATTCATGACAAGTAAAATTAAGCATCCAGCTAAGACATATAACCACCAAAATGACATTTTGTATCCCCAGTTCCCATATCTAGTCCTGACTGACTAGATAAGTATATTTTATACACTTGTGCTTCATCATTGACAACATTTTTTACTTTCACAAGCAAGCCAATGGAGTTTAAACAGAGGTGCAAAGTCTCTAAGCTAAAAAGTCAAATTCTCCTCATAGTCAATCATTGTACTACTGAAAATAATCTCTAACTTACTAAACAATAGAATGGAACTTTACAAAACTAAAATGAGAATAAAATTTCAAAAACAAAGATAAAAAGGGCATTAGACAAATAGATTATGAAGAATAACAAAAGGAAAGTATGGGCAAAAAGCACATTCGATTTTGCACTTGGACATGTGGCAGCCCCTTCCTCTTCTTCTTCTTTTTTTTTTTTTTTTTTTTTTTTTTTTTTGCCTCTGTTTACATATAAACCAACACACAGGGGCCATGTTGATTAGTGGGTCAAATATTCACATACTTGGTTTATTTGTCTTGGTCTCTTGGACAGTTACACATGCATTAAGAGAGATATAGAGGAGAGGGAACATGCTGTCTTTTCTAAGTCTAGCAGAATGAATCAAAACAACGCTTTAGAAATCAAATAAATGAAATTAAGTGGAAATTAGTTAGCATAATAAAGTATGTTAACCACAAAACAATTTACATATTAAAAATAAAATTTTAAAGAAGTGAATTATAATAAGATCTCAGTTACAATAATTTGTTTATACTTATTTTTAGCTTTCTGTTTTATCAATTATTTTGTTTATGGAAATTACCCATTGTTCTATTGCAAACTATAGACTTTTTTTTTTTTTATCATACTTCTATCTTGTGATTTTTTATCCTTATCATGTAATTTTTTTTTCTTTTGGTTTATGATATGATATAAGATCTGACAAATAATTTTAATCATCAAATTTTACTTCATAAATAAGATATTTTTAAATAAGTAACACAAATTACAAAAATAGGGAATGGAATTTCTAAAATAAAAATCAAATAACTAGAGAACTAACAAAATAATTGAGTGTTCAAGTTTTCTTCACATTATTTTATCAATAAATTAAAAAAATCTCTCTCTTCAAATCTGAATATCCAAAAATCAGCAACCATAAGTTCTGGTAAAAAAGAAATTAAACTAGAAGAGTCAATGAAAGGAAACTAACAAAGCAGTAAAACTACTTATTTCATATGTTCTATTTTTGTTAGAAGTGCAATAGTTAAGATAAAAATCCAAATTATTTTTGTGATATAAGTATCTCCCATCCATAAAATTATTTTAACAAAGATGCAAAGTTCATTAATATCATCCGATTCCTTAAAAATTAATACATTAATTCAAGACCTATGACAACACATAGATGCCACATTAGTAACTACAAAGGCCAATAATGTACCTCCTTTCCATCTTTGTCATATTGTAATTTTGTAGAGTAAAATTGAACGTGTCCACATTTCCAGGCAAACTATGAAAACTATAATAGACTCAACATTATTATTCCTCGATGGACATGCATTGCATTAAAAAGAAAATATTCAACACTTAATTTGTCAAAGCTTGTTTGATAACATTTGTTGGTACGATAACATATTTGTTTTCAACAACTAATTTAAAAATCCCTTAATTTATTAAGTTAATGAAAAGAATTAATCACTATAATCTATTCACTATCATTAGCACCACGAGCTTCTCTCAATAAGGTTGTCTCTGTTGTTATTGCTAACGCCATCATTATATTCACCATCAGGACTTATATAAACTAATACCACCATAAGCATCGCTCCAACCATTCAACAAGAAGAAATAAGTATCATCCACCACCACCACCACCAAAATTAATGTCTTTTCCACTTCAAACAATTATAACCACAATTACTGCTACTTACATAACTGAAATAATCAATTTTTTAAATAACAAAGTTAGGTTTTAACTCTGCTCTCAATTTTCTCAATATTAAAATTATTCAGCTCTTACAATTTTTAACATTGAATTACTCAGTTCTTAAATTTCAGCAATTAATTTTTAGTGTTACCAAATGCCATCTCACCGACAAACAAACATACATGCAAATAAAACTCACATTATCAGGAATTTTGAGACTTCCAACATGGTTAAAAAAAAAAAAAATTGTGTAATACTTACCTGAATTAAAATTGCCACCAATTTCCTTCTCAGCTTTATCAAGATAGCTGATAGTACTCCTACATTTGTTTATTATAACATCTTCATCCAAGTGGCCACCATGTACAACTTGATAACCTGAAATTATCTTGTCCAATGTACTTCCAGCAGGCTGCTTCTGTTTGAGCGAATGAAAATGGGAGATGAATATAGTCCTCAAAACATACTGCTAAAGAAAATTTCAATAATCAGAATTCAATTTACCAGTTTGAGGCCAGAGTGCTTCCCGTTTCTATTATTATCTGAGTGCTTTCCCACAAGCTCTTCCTTGAGAATTTGCCCACGAGAACCAAAAACTTTTCTGTCTTCCCATATGCTAATCTACAAGCACACACACAAACCCAAAAAAAAAAAAAAAAGTGAAGGTAATCTTAACACAATTCAAGAAGTTGATACTCATAATCAAGCACATACTTAAATATGGCTCATGAATGAATGTATCTTGCAAAAAAAGAAATATTGTTCTCCCAGCAATTCCTGACACAAATTGAATAATTTCAAAGCCTAAACTTTAAAATAATTATTAAAAAAAAAAAAAAAAAAAAAAAAAAGCTCCAAGCAGTATGAGCATAAGAACATGCTGTCAAAAACATTATATTAGTAATGATGTAAGAAATGAACCCAAAATGAAATGTTTAATTAAGGTTATCTCTACCTTCTCTCTCTTCCAATTATTTAACAATAACTCCACTCTTGTCGCTTGGGGTGGTACTATATTGAAGAATTTATGGCTAGTCAAGGAATTAGAGGATGACTTCAAATTCTAAATATCTCATTTTTGGCATTGGAAAATAAAAAAGAGGAAAAAATGTGTGTGATTAACGCCAAAAACCCAACTAGTTTGTTGTCAAGAATTATAGGCAATTTCAAATAATATAGCTTCATTTACATAAAGATAGACATGAAAAACCATGAAATTCCTCCATACTGTCATGATTGACAGTTGGAATCATCCTTTATCATTCACAAAATAGCACTTTTCTTTACCTCATTCCAGTTAAATTCCAACAAATTTAAACTGAATTTCAGCATTATTTGAAATTTCAGCTTTATTTGAATATTATATCACATTGCTCTTGCTACGTGATACCCTATATCACATGCAATGATGAACACTCAACATTAAGGATAAAACTGTTTTGCTTTCCTAACATGAGTTTCATGTATGAATTGAAATAGAATACATGAGACAGCAATCACATAACAACAGACCCATAAGTAGTAACTCAAATGAGCTCAGTATAAGATTGGTTCATTCTTTCTTTTATGCCTCACATCCCATTCATTATTGGTCTTATTTACAAGATAGTACACACTCTAAATCCTTGAAATCAATTGTTTCCAATGGACATCTATGTACATGGCAAAGAGGAATCAAAAAGTAGCTATAATAAACCTTGTTCAACAAAAGTAAATAAAGTAAAAGTAAGCATTAAGTACCAGCCTAAGGGCAGCATTTCGTCCAATGTCATCCCCATTATTAATCACATCACGAAGAGCATCTGGAAGAACCTTCCAAAACTCACCAACAAACTCCGAACCTTTTCGACGACTATTCTGCAAGATGTCATTTGCGAGATATAGAAAAGCCAATCTCTGCTCACGTGGGGAACAATGAAATTGTCTGTCCCAGGTTTCAACAACTTGCTTTGCTTTATTCATATGGAAAATGCACCAATGTGATAAAGCTTAGCACATTAAGGATAGCAAAATAGTGACAAAAGTATCACACAGTATAATGAAGGCAGCTGGTTATAGATAACAAAAATCCAAAAGGCTAATACATATATACCAAATGGATTGTGATCATACATTAATGAAAAAAATAATAATAATAAACCGAGCAGGAAACATGATACAGCATCCACAAAGCAAATTCCCAAACAAAACCATCTACTTCATTCTTACCAAAGAGGAAAAATATCATAACCCGTAGTACAATTCAAGGTATAAAGTCATAGCGCTTTCATCTCAAAAAACCTTATAAGGAGAATTTCATAATAATTTTGCTTGTTAAACGTCAATATCGATTATGGTTTTAAATAATAGAATGAGAAAATGTTTTAGAATTGGAAATCATGTAACAGACTTAGGCCAAATCAAATTGAATCGACTGCCACTACCACGAATTCTTTTACAAAATTAAGCAAGATTACTCAAATCGACATTAAATGAAGAATATAACCAAATATTACAATTTTTTTGTCGTGTAGTAATTTATGATGAAGAAGCATAGTCGAATATTTAAATTATTACAAAAGGAAAATCTTTGAAAAAATTTAATGTTTACATGGTTGTGTTTTTAACACTTCAACTTATTGCAAAAATTGATATAAAATAAACACATACGGGTTGATGGTCTAAATATTGATAGAAATAAACGTTAGTAATATTCTCTATTTATATATAGGACTAAAAATGACAATTTAAACATAAACATAAATGAAAGCACACAATGAGTTGGGCCTATTTTCTAATTAGGTTTTGGAAAGGTAATTAAATTTAGCCTTCAAAGGGGGAAAAAACAGCTTTTGTATCTTGTGCCACCCCTCCTCCTAAAGTCCTCAATGTTTAAAATGATGAGAGAGAGAGAGAGAGAGAGAGAGAGAGAGAGAGCGAAGCAAAAATCTGTCCAATTCAAGGTAAGCCTCTCTCTCTCTCTCTCTCTCTCTCTCTCTCCCCCTTCTTCTCTTCCCCTTTCTGGGCCATTTCAGCTGTTAACAGTTTTTGTGAAACCATGTGAAACAGCTGTTTCTGCCGTTAGAACTGTTTACTAACGTTTCGAAGTGATTCTTCAATCAACCATAGAGCAAATTCCAAATCGAATCGCCCCTCAAATATCATATAGCCCAATATTTAAAACCCTGATACACTTCCTCATTTTTTCTTTTTTAAGATATCAATATATCCTACTTGAAAAAAGTTTAAAAAAAGCAAGCTTTCGTAGATTGTAACCAATCAGACTTTGAGATAGACAGCTGGTCATCTATAGAAGTGAAAAGTGCCAACAAAATTTCTTAATCACAAATTAGCAACATAAATAGAAAGAGAAACATCATTAAATATCCCAACCCAAAGGATACTCTCTATGCTTGCCTGTGAATGGTTGAGCTTGGCAAGCTTCTCCACTAAAATCTGAGGATTAAATGAACTTGCCATTGATTCTCCCAACAAATGTTACACAAAGAAGATCTTTAAAGCCAAATAAACCTTAATTAAAAAAAAAAAAAAAAACAAAAAAAAAAACAAAAAAAAAAAACCAAAACAAAGGAACACGAATTAATCTCTACTCAACAGTCAGTAGGATAACTCAAAATATAATAGACAAAGATAGCTATGCACTAGAATAGACCATCACCTTATACCAAAATAAATAAATTATATTCCCAGTAAAATTTACCATGTCAATGATCAGAATGCAACAATTAAATTCTTCCAAAAAAAAAAAATTACACTCCTATTTAGCACACTTGATCATCTAACGCAAGCCAAAGTGAGGAAAGTCTAAGAATTTCAACAATAGCAACTACATCCATAAATATTCTTGCGGATCTAGACTTCAGTTAAAGAGGAAACTAATTAATTAATTGGAAAGATATGCATTTAAAATACCGAGTTTTTGCATTTAGCATAACAATAAAGAAAAAGCCTCAAGCTTTCAAATTTCAAAATTAAGTTTGAAGATTGCAGATAAAGAAAAAGGTTAAAGCTTTGCCATTGCAACATAATAGTTTGAAATTGAGAGAGAACACTGCATATACATTCAATTTCAATTTTGAGTATAGGGTTCGACTATCTTGTAAACAATCTTCAGAATTTGAAATTACTTGAAATCATTAACAAACAACACCTACAACTCTTTCTTTTTGAGTATTGAACTTACAGCAAATGCTACTACAACCAAAAAATAATAATAAGAATAATAAATTAAAAAAAAAAAAAAAAAAAACTTAAACAAACTAACAAACCAAGTTAACAGCTTCCTCAAGATAATAAAATAAATAAATAAAACCCTAAAAAACGAAAATTAAAGCTAAATGAATAATCTTTTTTATTTTTTAAAAGATGAAGAAGAAGAATAAGAAGAAGAAGAAAAGCAAGCAACATAGCCAAAAAAAAGCAGATAAATACAAAGATAGAAAAGGAAATAAACCAGATAAGAAAAATGCGGGTGAGCGTTGTCGGAGAATCAACGGCGGGCAAAGATAGGTCTGCTCCTCCGACTCCGGCTCGAATATTTCATCGATTGAGGAGTTGGACAAATTGAATTAGGGCGGAAGTTTCATTAACACTGGAAAAAGAAATTGATGTAATCAACGGTACGAACTGTACTTGGTGGAATCGGACGGGAAAGCTCTCAAGGCTGAAAAGTACTGGTTCTCCTTTTTTTTTTTTCTTTATTTTTCTTCTGTAGTTTTGTTTTGAGCCTTTGAGGTTTTTGCAGTTTTATTATTAGGTGAGTGGTGGTGTTTTTGCAACCGATACACTGAAATTCCAATACTATCCTTTTGCGTCTATACTAGCAGAAAGTAATTTTTTACATCAAATTACTTAATTTTTTTTTATTTTTTATTATTCAAAAAATTTAACAATATAATTAAACAATTGATGGAATGGACAATAGCACACACTTTAAATGTTTAATACTTTATTTTTTTTAATTTAATTTAAATTAAGGAAAAAGTTTTTTAATTTTAAATAGAATAATAATTTAAAATTCATTTAAATATGTAATATTTGGAAGTGGAAAAAGTTAGTAATTAACATATGCGTTCTTAACTATTATTATAAAATTTTTAGTAAAATAAATGTTTGGCGTAAATAGTAATTGAATGAGTAGTCTATCAGTTTTTTCATTTACTTTAAATACATAAAAAAAAAAAAAAAAAAGGAAGTTTCGAGCTCTTAAATTAAAAATAATTACCATTAATTTGATAAAAAATCTTAAAGAAAAAGATTCTTCTCGGAAGTATAATCTACTAAAAAAAATGAGGAGTCTACTTTTATATAAATAATAATACATATTTTTTACACAACAATTTTTTTTTAAATTTTAAACATTTAAATAAAATTCTCCTATTTTTATCGCCAATATATTCCATTGGAAACCTATTAGTGTGGAATTTTAGGCAATTATTTTTCACACATTAAAGGTTTTTCTCTTTTACAAATTTTTTTCTTTAAAATGATTTTTATGTAATGTTTTTAACTTTCTTTTTTCTTTTGAATGTGTCCAAATCTTTAAAATGATTTTTATGTAATGTTTTTAACTTTCTTTTTTCAATTGGTAACCTCCAATTGAGATACAAAGACTTTTGAACTGGGTAAAAATGTAAAATTGGCTACAATTTTTTTTTTTTCATTTTTTCATTATATATAATATATCTATAGTGAAAAAAAAATTGATCAAAATAATAAGATCATTTATCAAAGTATTAAATTAAGTTATACAAAATGGAATAAGAATTTAAACATAAAATAATTTATAAAATCTTTTTGTATATTTCAAAATATTATTAGTCTTCAAAAAATGTGAATGAAATTTTAAAATTTTTTAAATTAATAAAGAAATGATTTTCATTATATATTAAAAAATTTAAAACTAAATAATTAAAGCACATAAATAACTCGTAATATCTTTATTTTCACTTTGTAATTTTTTAATGAATTAACTAAAATTCCTACAATATATTACATTTATTTTATTTAAGTGAAAGTAATTATTATTATTATTTTTATATAAAAAGTTATTGTTTTAATATTTGACCCTTCCAATTAAATTATTATGTATTCATATTTTTATGGCAGATTACTATTTTTGTTATTTGAAGTAAAAGGAGTTTTTATTAATAATGATTAATAAATACAATTTGAAATAGAGAAGTAAAATTGACTACATTTAATAAACACATATAAATTTTGTTATAGAGATAAGTTTTTTCTCCGAGTTTCATTGGTCGTATTAACGAAATAATTGTATACAGCATCTTAGTAATATTTGACACATCGACAAGAAACACATTTCACTCTGTGACTATACTAAATTATAAATCGACTTTATTATCATTTGATAAGTATTTAAATGAGTCCGATCTTCTAAATATTATACTTAAACTCTTTTTAACTCCTATGAAAAAAAACAAACTCCAATAAAAAAGGACAACATAATAGACTCATGATATGTCATTAATAAAATTAACAAATAACTAAGAAAATTGGAGAAAGATTCAGTGACCTTTGGATTACTAATTTTCATATTTAACTCAGCAATACTTTTAATATAATTAAAATTTTTTTAATTCTATATCAACTTCATTAATTCAATTTATTTGAACTCCACTTTTTAGGGTCATCCATATTAAGGGTTAATCAATCAAATTCTAAGAAAATTAAATCTATATAAAATTATAGACGGATTTTATCCAAATAGTCATCTTTATTTTTGAAAGTTATTAATTTGTCTCTGAATGTTAAAATCTTAACAGTTATGGAATCTATCTCTATACATATTTGATTTGCCATTTGTTAATCCAAATTCACCTCTAAACAAACATTGGAGATTTTACTATTAAATTTATAAATTTTGATCAATTCATGCAAATAAGATAGAGATATGATTTTATTATTTATTGTGAATTAAAAAAAAATATAAGAGACAGGAGGAGAAAAGATAGAGACAAAATAATTAGAGTTGGCTATCGTCAACGGTAAAACTGTCGATAAAACCCAAAAAAGAATCAAAGAGAAATTTCTATGGTTGGCAACTAGGGTTTTTTCTACTTTCCAAATATGAACAAATTACTATTTTGTTATCAAAATTTAATCTAATTCATTAAGTAATTCTTGTTTTTTTAGAAACTAATTAAATATTCTATCACTTTTCAATCTATCAATATATTATTCATTCTGTCTATTATTTTTTTTTATTTTTTTCATTAATCAACTCAAAAATTAAAATTTTAATGTCTCTTCTTCCTCTGCTCCATTTTCTTGTCAATTTCCTCTCTTTCTCATCAATAAAGAGAGAAAATACATAAAATCAAGGGAACACACATAATATCTAAGACAACAACAAACACTTAAAAACCATTTTGTCCAATATTTATTCTAACAAAAAAAGAATATAATTTTTATAATTAATCAACGAAATCTATTTTCATTTTTTTTTAATTCACTGTTTCTCAATAACCAAACAAACAAAATAGGCTAAAAGAATAAAAAATAGAAATTTTAGCCAAATAATCAATTAGGATTCTGCCATTGGAGAACCTTTCAGTAGGTTCATGAATATCCAAATTTTGGTAATTGCTGGTGTAATCAATAGAGGATTACAGCTCCACCGCGGTTCCTCGCGAGCTTGCCGTCTCGTCGCCACCACTAGCACAGATCGGTGCTTGTTCCACTAAAAGCTCGACCATTAAGCTTGATCTGAAGTCGCCAGCAGCCATCGCAGGGAGCGATGCTCTCAATCGGTGACTCCCAGCACCGATTCACCTTTTGCCGCCACCACTTGTGTACCCGATCATCACATATTGTTATTACATATAAATATAACTTGGAATTATGATATATTTTTTTTCCTTAACACACATCGTATTCATGTTTTAATTCTTATTGACGGCCAGACATAAATGAACATAAACTCAATTATTGATTTTACCTTTAATTGAAAATTTAAAACAGAATTAAAAGTTCACTACAATAAACTCAGCTCATAAATATTTTATTTTTAATATTTATAATCTATTTGAAACACATTTGAAACAAATGAATCACGAATATAAAAAATTTATTTACAAAGAAACTTTAAATAAAATTTATTTAAAAATAAATTTTTATATTTAAAAAGATATAATTTAAAATATAAAATTTAATTAAATTTTATATTTTTATATTCAAAATAAACCTAAAATAAATTGTTTTTACTCCTTAAAAAACCTTAATATAATAAATATAATTAAAAAATAAAACAACTAAAAATAAATATATTTTATATTTATGATTAATGTTTAATTTGTAAATATAATTAAAAAAAATACTTGGCAAAAAAAAAATATTAGAGGGAGTAATGAAATGACACAAGGTTAGATTATTAGAGCTAAATCTTTTCAATTTTTTTGTCCAAAGAAGAAAATGGTTGACATTAAAGAGGCTTATAGCCCATAAATGTATACAAGAAAAAATCCATGGTAAGGGACTAAAAATGGACGGAGTCCAAAAAATCTAACTCCAATAAGAGGTTTTTGACAAATAGCTTATAGCCCAAGAGAAACAAGGCCTAAAGGCCAGTAACACAAAGCCTATGCACAACATCCTTCCAAACAGAAGCTGTTGCTTTAGCCGCCATTCCTAGCACCGCCTGGTTGGAAGAACAATATTGATATGTCATGAACCGTATTCATAATATCTCATAAACTGAGCCACATTATATGTGCAGAATTTTATAAAGGTAAAAGGGCGCGATTTTTTCAACATTTCAATTAGTTAGCGTGTTTTTGCTTTTCTTTTTTCTTTATTTTTTATTCTTTCACCATTTTTTTCTTTTTTTTTTCTTAATTTTAAATGCTAATTTTTTTTTTATTTTAATACTTAAAATTGAATTGTTATAATTAAATATATAAATTATTTTTATTTCTCCCATCTAATAATTATTATAATTCTAATAAATATATAAATTATAATTAAATATATAAATTAAATTATCATATATATTTTTTAAATTAATAGGTATAATGTTGTTCAAAATGCAGCTATATTGGTGTTGAATTGCATATACATTATATTTGAATTGTCAGTTAATGATAAAATATATATTTAATTACAATATTAATGATAAAAAAAATTCTGATAATAATAAGTCTATGTACATTAATCTTGTTTTATGAATACATTATAATTTAACTACATGTACATGACTTTCCAATAACATGTATATCATTACTTAAAAGCATGTACATTGGTATTGAATTGTATATACATTACTTTTGAACTGTCAGTTAATGATAAAATATATTTTCAATTGCAATGTTAATGATAAAAATATTATGATAACAATTAGTCTATATATATTAGTCTTGTACCACAGATACATTGTAATTTAACTGCATATATATGACTTTTCAATTATAAGTACATCATTACTTAAAAGCATGTATATTAGTGTTGAATTGCATATACATTACTTTTAAACTGTTAGTTAATAATAAAATATATCTTCAATTATAATATTAATGATAAAAATATTATGATAACAATTAGTCTATACATATTAGCCTTGTACTAGAGATACATTGTAATTTAACTATATGTATATGACTTTCTAACTATAAGTATATTATTACTTAAAAGCATATATATTGGTATTGAATTGCATGTACATTATTTTTGAACTATCAATTAATGATAAAATATATCTTTACTACAATATTAATAATAAAAATATTATGATAACAATTAGTCTATGCACATTAATTTTATATTAGAGATATATTGTAATTTAATTGCATTTACATAGCTTCTCAACTACATGTATATTGTTACTTAAAAGCATGTATATTGGTGTTGAATTATATATACATTACTTTTAAACTATCAATTGATGATAAAATATATTTTCAATTAAATACCAATATACTTATAATATAATAGTAATGTACCTCAAATTTAATATCAATATACCAAAAAAACAATAAACAAAATTTAATATACCTGCTCTAATAACTTGAGTTATTAAACATTTTATAATAATAATTTTTTATAATTATTTAAATATATTTAATTAAAATTATAATAATTATTAGATGGGATAAACAAAAATTAACAATTATATTTTTAATTCCAAAAATTGAAATAAAAATAAGAATAATTAGCACTTAATTTAAAAATTTTTGTGATCCATTAATAGTCTTTTGAAATGTTGGATACTTTAAAAAATGAAATAATAAAAAAAAGTGAAAAAGAAAATAGTAAAACAGTTAACAAAAAATCGTATAAAAAAAATCCTGCATTTCCATTTAATGAATTCCCCGCACGTGTATTTTGGACCTATATCCATGTTACAATATGGACACCAGTCCATAATATAATTTGCGAGAAGAACAGGCTATCGGTGGTCTTGACTGGCAAAAGTTAAACGAATAAAACTGGAAGTATGAAGGTAGATCTCCCCATGACAATTTGTTCCTGCAAAGCCATAAGCAAAATCGCCCCCAATGAACCCCCTTTCTTCATCTGAAATAGCCAAAGCCAACTAAGGGAGCCTCCTGAAAATGATGGATGATATGCTTATCGCCATACTACCATTTCAGAACAAGTTGTAGCAGCTCTCTCGCCAACCACCTCTTCCCTCTCCCATCTGATTCTTCCTCAAAAATATTTAATCATTTTAATCATTGTGTCAAATTTTGTTATATGTACAGTTTTTCTTGATCCTAAAAGGATTAAAATCACAACTTAAGATCTCTCTATAACAATCTAGAAATCCATTCATGTAACCTAATATCATTGATCAATGGACATATAAATAATTGCAAGTTTCACAATAATCTTCCCTCAAAAGTGCTATATGAAATGAATTCAACGTTCTCTTAGTTGAACTCAACGTGCAATTGTCTTCACATTTCAGCAATTGAATGTGGCTTCTTCTTCTTCTTTTCCAAATACAATGCGTTCCTTTGTTTTAGAGACGCAGACACCCGTAACAATTTTGTTAGCCATCTCTATGGTACCTTGAATCGACTAGGTGTTCCTACGTTTTTAGACAATAGACTTGAAAGAGGAGAAGAAATCGAGCCAGCAATTTTGAAAGCAATTGATTATTCACATATTCCTGTAATCATTTTCTCAAAAAATTTTGACTCATCGCCTTGGTGCTTGGATGAAGTGGTTAAGATCTTGGAATGCAAAGACAAAATTGGATCACAAATGTAGACAACCAAACAGCAAGTTTTGGAAAGGAATTTGCTAAACACAAGAATCTAGAAAAGGTGCCAAAATGGAGATTTGAGTTGAGCAGAGCAGCCAATATCTCAGGGGAGATTTCGTCATAGTCCAGGTATATCATCGTTTAAATTTATTTAAAGATTATCTTAATTTAAGTTATTAAGATTTCAATTTTGAAGTTTAGTGTACTCTCATTGAGATTTAAATTAAGATTTCACTCTAGGGTTTTTTGTTCTTGACCATAATTCTATTCCATCAAGTGTTAGAACAGGGGAAGGAGAGGGAAGGGAAATAAATTATTTAAGTGGGTGTTGAGTGACACTGCCATAATTTTATTTTTTCCAAACAAGATACATGAAAACACAGATTAAGGCATAAGATATACTCATTCACAAAATTGGAACAATTTTATAAATATGTGTTAATCTATGTAGTCCACATGTTCTTTCACAAACGATATAGAATTTCAATGAACTAAAATTTTTTAAAGGCCAAATTTTTAAAGGGCTAACCTATAAATTTTTTATGAGAAAAGTAAAATAGAACAACAAATATAACAATATTTATATGTGAATATTAATTTTAACATGTCGACAAATTAGTCTAGGGGTATAAACAAGCTGAGTCGTTAGTGAACAGCTCAGGATTCGACTCGATAAAAGCTCGTTCACGTTCAGATCACTTTATGAACGAGTCAAACTTGAACTTTATTTTAAAACTCAATGAATAAATGAGTAGAGTTTGAACAAAATGAAATTCAACTCGATTAGGCTCGTGAACAGTTCGATTATAAGCTCACCAATAAGCTTGCAAAAAGCTCGATTAATAAGTTCATAAACAGCTTTATTATTATTATTATTATTATTATTATTATTATTAACTTAATAATTTTTACACTCCAAAAAATGTATTTTAACACTTCTATAAACTTTTTACTAATTTAAATTGACTAAAATATATATATATTCCTAATTAACATAACATGATATTTTTATATTATACAAAATATTTATTTATTTATTAATATCTTTGTAATACATGTAATACTTAATTTTATGATTATATTTTTTTATTAATAAGATGTTTTTATTTTTATATTAGTTTTAAGTATTTTCATTATAATTATTTTATTAGAAATAAATATTTAGAAAATTGAGTATTTCGATAAGTTATAAATAAGTTTCATAATGAGTCGAGCTCGAATTTAGCTAGATTATAAATGAGTAAAGTTTGAATATAATTTTTAAACTCGATCCAAAAATCGAGCTCGAGCTCGAAAAAAAATATGAATTGAGTCTAAACAAGTTAAAACTCGGCTCCGCTCGACTTGTTTACATCCCTAAATTAGTTGCTTATCGTGCGGGGTTTATCATTTGTTGTAAATTTAATTTTGTTTGCCTTTTTGTTCGGCTTTACTTATCCATATATATGTCTTTTTTCTTATGAATTTTTGATAAAAAAAAATTCATTTAAAAAATATATGAGTATAGCTGCTATGTTGAAAGTGATAAAACCATGATTTTGTAAATGATTATCAGGTGAAATCGTTCCCTTATTAGGCATGAATGGTTTAACTAAACTGTCGGTTTTTAGTTTGAAATCAACAGTTTGGTTTAATAAAAAATTTAAACTGAAACTATAATTAGAATTTTTATGGTTTCGATTTCAGTTTAGAACCGATTGATTTTGATTTCTGTTATAGTTTGAAACTGATTTCTTTATTTCAAAACAATTACTTTATTATTTAATTTATTATATTAATTTTGATTAAAAAATTAATTAATAGAACAAAATAATTTAAAATAAAATTTTAAAAAACATAAAATTTCTTAAAATACAATTGTATATTAAAAAAAAGATTTACACTTAATTTTATATTAATTTATTAAAATACAATTGTACGACCAATTTAACTGAATTGTCAATTTTGATTTCAAACTGTCGGTTTTGATTTTGGTTCGATTTTAATAGAAATCAAAAATAAAACCAGGTTTCTCATGATTTCAGTTACAAATCAAAACCATAACTGGAAGATAGTTTAAGTTTTGATCATATTCAGTTGGTATTTATCCAATTCAACAGTTTTGGTTTGGTTTTGGTCACCCCTACACTTAATAAATTTTTAGTTTAGTACAACTTTAGATTTTTATTTTAGATAAGTTGTTTAAAATTATAAACCATCAAACCATCAAATTGGATAACTTAAATTTAATATAATGGATCAGTAAACTAAATATCTATTTTATTGTGACTTAAAGAAAAATTTATGTGTTAAAATTATATTATAATTAAAAACTTTACCTAATATATTTGGTCTTTTTTTTTTTTTTAAAAGAAAAGGGGGTCAAGCTCAATACATAACCAAACTTTCAAAAATTAACATTATAAAAATAAAAAATTTTAAGAGCTAGGAGCCATGGCCCCTCTTGGTTCCCCCTCCCTTCGTGAAGCAAGTTCATAACTCTTTAGTTCCAAACAACCAACTCAATCCATTAATTTTGATAAATGATAGCTTTTTAGCTCCTACAACTAATTCAAATTGTTAGATACCCATTAGTTATTGATTTCAAAGACTCTGTTTGAACTTTTCCTTGTAAGTTGATAGATGATACTATGCTTTTATTATATTAATTCCTTCATGTTTTACTATCGTGTGACCTCTCTATAGAAAATTATTACTATCTCTGTTTTAAAATATTAATCATTTAAAATTTCAGTATATAAATTAAAAAAATTATTAAATTGTTATAATTTTAAAGTAAAAAAATTAAAATATCATTTTTTTTATGTAAAAAAAGGTAGAGAAATAAATAGAAGATAAAAAAAATAAATATATTTTTGAAATTCTAAAATGACAGATAAATTGAAAAAAAAAATTCTAAAGTGATAGATATTTTGAATGGAAAGAGTATTAATGAAATTATTTTTATATGATATGTTTATATATAATTCTTTAAAAATAATATATAATTTATAATTCTTTAAAAATAATAAATAATTATTTTAACATTATGTATAATACTTAAAATAATTATTATCTTCACTTTTTAAAAAATATTACAAATATATATATATATATAAAATTTCTTAATTAATACTTTTTTATTTTCATAATACATGTATAAAAATATGTGGAGATATTTTTTCATCATTTGTGTTAGAATATTTCATATTAATTACATATAAAAATGTTATGTGATAAATATAGAAATGAACTCCTCAATCTTAACATGTTAATTTTTAAGGTTAGTTTTTTCTAAATTTATATTAAAAATTTAATATGACATCAGAGTAGGTTGATCTTATTTACCTAATTATCTTGTCGGATATTCTGATTTACCCAAAATACCTAATTACTTTGCCAGTTAATTCGGTTTTAATTGTTTCAAATGAAAATTTTAAATATTTTGTTGTTACTCGAGGAGAAAGTGTTATAATATCTCACATTGATTAATATAAAAATATTAAGTGATTAATATAAAAATGAACTTCCCAATTAATCTTAACAAACTAATATTTAAAGTTAATTTTCCCAAATTTATATTAAAAATTTAACAATTTGCACTTTATCTATTTGATACAACTTACATTTGTTTGTTCTTCATGTTTTTAGGTATGAGTTTGCAGTTGTCTAAGATATTGTAAGCGAATTTTGAACATTTTAAGGGATTTATACCCAAATGATGAGCAGAATTTGGTTGGACTAGGATCACAAATTGAACATATTGAATTATTATTACATTTTGGGCTTGATAATGTTCGTATCGTTGGAATCTGTGGAATAGGAGGTGTAGGTAAAACAACTCTTGCTAGAGAAATTATCTGCTCAATTTGACAACAAATGCTTTCTTGAAAATGTCAGGGAAAAATCTTCAGAAGCTTGTGGTCTAGCTAAATTACAAGGTGAACTTTTTGGTGAAAAAAATGTAAATCCAACCCCAGGAGGTTTTTTTTTTTTTTTTTTTTTTTTTGAATATACTTTGTCATAAAAAAATTCTTGTACTTGATGATCTAGCCAATTTTGAGCAAATAAAATTTGCAAAGCATAGTTGTTTTGGTCCTGATAGTAGGACCATCATAAAAAGTAGAGATGGAGAGGTTTTTCAAGATAGAGTTGACAAACTATATGAAGTTGAGGCATTCTGTGAGCATGAAGCTCTTCAGCTTTTCAGTTTACATGCCTTCAAAGAAAACCAACCCCAGACAGATTATGTCGAACTATCAAAGAGAGTGGTGCAATTATCCCGTTAGTCGTTAAAGTTTTGGGTTCACATCTATACAACAAGAGCAAACAAGAATGGGAAAGTGCACTGAACAAACTTGGAAGTAGTCTTAATATGAAACTACAAAATGCCCTTAGAGTAAGTTATGATGGATTTGATTTTGAGGGGAGAGAAATATTTCTTCACATTGCATGTTGCTTTAAAGGGGAAACTATATTTCATATAAAGCGGCTGCTAGATGCTTGTGGTTTGTCTACTTCAATTGCCTTGAGAACACTCAAGGATAAGCCTTTCATTTCAGGCAACAAAGCTACAATTAATGCATGATTTGCTACAACAAATGGGACTAGAAATTGCTCGTCAAGAGTTAAAGAGCCAGGAAAACGTAGTAGATTGTGTAATCATATGAAGGTGTCCACCATGTGTAGCCTTCTCTATTTTTCCCTTTTCTTTCTCATTTCCCAATGTTTGTATTCTATTTGCAGGTTGAAGGACATAGGATAAGTACTTTTAGAGTTTGGATTATTTGAGGCTGATTCTTCTTCGATTTTATTCAGGGGACTGAATCAGTTGAAGGCATATTTGCAGACCAATCAAAATTAAATACAGTAAGCCTGGATCCCACGACTTTCTTGAATATGAAAGGAATGAAATTTCTCAAATTCTATGATTCTAGAGTTGATGAAGACACGATATCCATTGATGAATGCCTTTCTATATATATATATGTAAAGACGGTTAGTAAACCGTTTTAAAAAAATAATTTAATAATAAAAACGGTCAGTTATCTGTCAGTAAATAATTTTTAAAAAATAATTTAATAATATAAATGGTAAGTAATCTATCAATAAATTATTATTAAAAAAAAATTTAATAATTGAAATGGTCAATAATTTGTAAGTAATTTATTCAAAAACATTATTTTAATTATTAGAAATGGTCAATGATCCGTCAGTAAATTGGCCAGTGTATTTTTTTTAAAATATATAAAATATTTAATAAATTAATTTTATAAACTAGATATTAATTTAAAAATTATAAATTATTATATAATATAATATACTATAAATAATTTATACGATATAATATTTAATAAATTAAATTTTATAAACTAGATATTTGTTCTTTTTATATTTTTTAATGTGAAGTATATTTTTACTACTAATAAAATTATTAATTTTTTCATTTTTGTTATTTTATGAAATTCTTACAATGTGAATTTCACTTTTTATGGAATATTTATTTTTTTATGGTTCATTTTATATTTCAATCCAATTTTGTGCCATAATTTAATCTAAGGCTATTTGTTGGATATTTTATCCTGATATATTTGAAATTAACTCATTCACTAAAATAATACAAATTACTAATATACATACCTAGTTTCAGAATGATTTTTTTTAAATATATATTTATAAATTCACATAAACTTAACAGTATAATTAAAAATTACATGATCAAATACAAATTAACTACAAATTATAAATTCACATCACAAAATTTATATTTTTTAATACACATTTAAAAATAAACCTCAAATTAACAATATAACAAATTTCAAATTATACATAACATTCAAAAGCACATTACAAATTATATTTATATATTAACATAATTAAAATAAATTATAGTATAGATCTCTTGAAATGCAAGTATTTCTTTGTTGTCACATACGAAAATTATCTGAAACAAAATTGCAATTCTATTAATAAAATCAAAATAAAAAATTAATGAGACTACTAAAAAAACCAAAATACATACCAAAATCATTACTCATTTAAACACATAAATTACATAAAGAAATAAATTAAGTAAATAGAATTTTCAAAAAAAATTACAAAATATAGTAAATAAAAAATAATTCCAGAAATTTTTTTAAAAAATTATAAAGAGAATTTTATTAAAAAAAAATTTACTAAACTAATTTCACCAAATTTAATACTAGCATAAATTTATAACAAATTTATTATGGTTAAAAAAATTAAACCTCTCAAAAAATTTAAAACAACATAAAATTTTATTTTTATTTATAATTCCAATTATATATATATATAATATATATACACACACACAAAAAACAAGTCAATTATCGACGGACAAAACAAGCCAAAATACTGACAGATTAGTGATAGAATGTATTTTTCAGTAAAACGATGGTCAGCAATACTTTAATGATGGTTTCTAAATTCCATCAGTAAATGCACTAACGGAAAATCAGTCACCATTTCTTAATAACCGGTTGGTAATTTCATTGAAAAAAAATTAAATAATCATATTCCATAACTAATACGTCAGTAAATTTAATTAAAATAATATATTATATTTTGAAACGGTTAGTTATAGGTTAGTAAATTATTTTTAAAAAATAATTTAATAATTGAAATAATCAATAATTTGTTAGTAATTTATTTAAAAATATTATTTAATTATTAGAAATGGTCAGTAATCTATTAGTAAATTAGCTAGTGCATTTTTTTAAAGTATATAAAATATTTAATAAATTAATTTTATAAACTAGATATTAATTTAAAAATTACAAATTATTATATAATATAATATAAATAATTTATATGATATAATATTTAATAAATTAATTTTATAAACTAGATATTGGTTCTTTTTGTATTTTTTAATGTGAAGTACATTTTTACTACTAATAAAATTATTAAATTTTTATTTTTGGTATTTTATAAAATTCTTGTAGTGTAAATTTCACTTTTTATGGAATATTTATTTTTTTATGGTCCATTTTATCTTTTTATTTCAATCCAATTTTGTGCCATAATTTAATCTAAGGCCATATTTCGGATATTTTATTCTGATATATTTAAAATTAATGCATTCACTAAAATAATATAAATTACTAACATACATATATAGTCTCAAAATAATTTTTTTTAATATATATTTGCAAATTCACATAAACTTAACAATATAATTAAAAATTATATGACGAAATATAAATTAATCACAAATTAAAAATTCACATCACAAAATTTATATTTTTTAATACACATTTACAAATAAACCTCGAATTCACATAATAAATTACAAATTATATATAACATTCAAAAGCACATTACAAATTATATTTATATATTAACATAATTAAAATAAATTATAGTACAAACCTCTTGAAATGCAAGTTTTTTTTTTTTTTTTGTTATCCCATACAAAAATTATCTGAAACAAAATTGCAATTCTATTAATAAAACCAAAATAAAATAATTAATAAGACTACTAAAAAACCAAAATACATACCAAATCATTGCTCATTTAAACATAGAAATTTATATACAAAAGCAGGGCACCGGTGACCGATGAACAACTGTTGATTGGCAGTGAGCCCAACGGGAATAAAAGACAAAGAGGGAGAGAGAACAAAGAGGAAGAGAGAGACTGGCACAGAGAAGAAGAAAGAAAGAAAGGATAGGGATATGAACGGTTTAAATTTAATACTTACTAACATATTACTGACGAAATGTGTCCTATGTATTAAAAAATTCTGTCACTAATACGTCAATAAATAAATTGATGGTGGTAAAAGCCCACCTCATTTTTCAAGATAGTCAGTAATCCATCAGTAAATTTTATCAACTATATATATACTATGGTTGCTATTTACTGATGGATTACCAACAGTTTTTCCACTATCACGTATCATTTCATCAGTAATCTATCAGCAAATTTATTAATTGCCACTAAAATATTTGCATCTAACTTATGGCATTTTCTTATGTTAGTAAACTATCAGTAATACCCTATTTTACTGTCTATTTTGTTTGTCAGTAATGACAAAATTCTGTAAGTATCCCATCAATAATGAGTATAATTATTAGTGCGTATAATTCCGTCAGTATTTACTGACGTAATTATATCCACCAGTAAATTTCGTCAGTAAAATGTGTGTTTTTGATAGTGCTAATAAAATTCACTTCCCTATAAGCCTTCAATCTCTCCCATGTGAGCTAAGGTATCTTAAATGGCATTTTTATCCTCTAAAAGCTTTGCCATTAAATCTTGAGGCTTTTACCTAATAAAGTTAAAAAAAAAAAAAATTTCCCCATGTGTATTAGGTGAGAAAATATTTCTCCATCTATACTCTTTTATGTCAGGTGACAAATTATAGCATGAACCTAAAACTATGTAGCATCATAGTCCCATGGTACATGTTAAGTATTATGTATGTAGTAAAAAAAATCGAAATAACATTTTAGTATAGCTGGTTAATACATTAGTCTTTGTTGCAGGTTTGAGTTATGAGAATCAAAATTTCTCCTTTTTTTTTCTTATTTTTATTTATTCTTTGTTTATTCTTTTTTAATTATTCTTTTTTATTTGTTTGTAATATTTGTAATTAAATTTATATTTATTTTATTTTATTTCTCTAAGAAAAAATTATATTAATGGTTAAATTTTTTTATTTGTTTAATTGATCTAATTAAATTTATATTAATTTTTATAAAAAAATTACATTAATGGTTAAAATTTTTTATTTGATTTTTATAATGATAATTAATTTTAATATCATTAATTTTTCAATAATTTTTATTTATAAATTTTAACATTTTTTGGGTAATTTTTCTAAATGATTTTTAAGGATAATTTTATATTTTTATAAAATATCATATTTATCTTTTTTATGATAATGAATTTTCAAAAATAAATCTTTTTTAAGTAATAATAATAATAATAATAATATATAGTGAAATAATTAAAAATATTGGCTGGTGTATCTAGTTAACACATTAATCCCCCATCTTTAAGGTTGCTGGTTTGAATCCCAAGTAAAAGTTTTCTTTGTTTTTTCCTTTTTTTAGTTATTCTCTGTTTTTTTTTTCTTTTTTTGCTTTTTTATTTGTTTAATTGTTCTAATTAAATTTATATTAATTTATATAGGACAAAATTACATTAATGATTGAATTTTTTATAAATATTTATTTATTTATTTTTATGAAATTATCAGTTTGATTTTTCATTTATGTTGAATTTGATAAAACTAATAGAGTTATTAAATATCATTTCATATTTTTTTAGATAATAATTTAATACATCAAATAAAATTCACTTTCTATAAATTTGTATAAATTTAATAATATATATTATTATTTATTTAAATTAATTATAAAATAATATTGTTAATTTTTTATGATTTTAAAATTTTGTTGTAATATTTATATTATTAAAATAATATTTAAAATTCTTTATGGTTAGAAACTAATCTATCAAAATTTATAGATCATAAATAATAAGTTTATCAGTTATAAATAATACATTCATAAGATACAGAACATAAGTTTATCACTTGTAAAGAATATATTTTATTCTCATACTAATGAACCTGCTGCTATACCTTTCTTGGCCTTTTGGCTAAAAAAAAAAAACTATTACTTACGAGTGATGAACATAATTATTATACAAATTATATTTAATGGTTAATTTAATATAATGAACCTATAATCTACTACTTATGAATCTACAGTTTCTATTTAATAAATCATATATGAATCTGCATGATACTGGTATAATTGATAAATTTACAGTTTACAAATGATGAATTTATACCATATATTTGATGAACCTGTAAGTAATACCTAATGAACATATTGCTTATAAGTGGTGAACATGATTATAATACAAACTTATAGATTTACAAATATTTGGTTGTAAGTAGTGAACATGATTATTATATAAATTATATTTGAGGTAAATTTTCAATGAATCTATACCATACTACTTATAATTTAATTTAGCATTTACATATATAAAATCATAAATTATAAACTAAAAAAATTAATATTGTGAGAATTAATTATGTAATCAAGTTAATAATTTTTTCAAGGCTCAATAATAATAATAATATTGTTATTATATATATATATATATATATATATATATATATATATATATATATATATATATATATATATATATATATATATATATATATATATATATATATATATATATATATATATATATATATATATATATATATATATATATATATATTGTTGAGAAAATAATAGGATATATTTAGAATCCTAAATATAATAAATGGTTTTTGAATTAAGGTTAATTTAGTTTTTTACTAATTAAAATAATGGTTTTTATTTCATTTGCTATTAATGTTGTATGAAGAAAAACTATAAATTTAGGATTTTGTTTTCATTTTATATATCCCAAAACAGAGAAGAAAAAAAAAAGAGAGAAACTTTAAGAGAATTTTTAGAGAAAAATTTATTGGGTTGTGAGTTATTAAAGTGGTGTAAACACTTGTATATTTTATTTTTCAATAAAAATTTTGCAGCATATTTAGAGATACTTACACTTGTCGAATAATTAATTTATTTGTGTGCGTTATTTTAATTATTATTGTTATTCCTACTAATCTGATTCATAAAGAAAGTTGCATACTTTCATAACAATTGGTATCAGAGCCATTTTTGGTGAAATCTATTTAAAGAGGAATAGTCAGAAAAGATCCAAAGAAGTCAGATTTGAGTGGGAGCAATAGCTGCAGACGAAGGAAAAGTAAAACTTGATAAGTTCGACGGTACGGACTTTGGCTTTTGGAAGATGCAAATAGAAGATTATTTGTACCAAAAAAGCCTTTATCAACCTCTCTCAGGAATTAAGCCAGAAGACATGGAAGATGAAGAATGGGCTTTCCTTGACAGAAAAGCCCTTGGAGTTATTAGATTAACGTTATCACGCAATGTTGCTTTTAATATAGCAAAGGAAAAGACCACAGCAGGTCTTATGGCGGCACTCTCTAGTATGTATGAGAAGCCATCGGCCTCTAACAAAGTTCATTTAATGAGGCGGTTATTCAATTTGCGGATGATGGAAGGCGGATCGGTAGCTCAACATCTCAATGAACTCAATTCTGTCACAACCCAACTGAGTTCAGTTGAAATTGAATTTGAAGATGAAGTACGAGCATTAATACTTTTGTCTTCTCTGCCAGATAGTTGGAATGCTACTGTCACGGCTGTGAGTAGCTCACCGGGAAGTAATAAGTTAAAATTTGATGACGTTCGTGATCTGGTACTCAGTGAAGAGATCCGACGGAGAGAGTCGGGTGAGTCATCAACCTCTTCAGTTTTACATATAGAGTCAAGAGGAAGAAATTCAACCAAAAGGAATGAACGTGGAAGATCAAACTATCGAGGTAAATCTAGAGATAGGAGATCAAAATCAAGGAATCCCAATAATTTCCAGAACTCGAAGACCATCGAGTGTTAGAATTGTGGAAAGACCGGGCATTACAAAATCAGTGCAAGAGTGCACTAAAAAGCCAAGAAGTAAAGGCAGAGGCAAATGTTACTTCTACCTTAGAAAGAGATGATGCGTTGATATGCTCTTTAGAGAGCAAAGAAGAGTCTTGGGTGTTAGACTCTGGAGCATCATTCCACGCTACTTTGAAGAAAGAATTCTTTGAGAGGTATGTTCCTGGAAACCTTTGAAAGGTATATCTTGGTGATGATCAACCTTGTGATATTGTTGGTAAAGGTGTAGTTAAGATTAAGTTAAATGGGTCAGTTTGGGAGCTGAAGGATGTCAGACATATTCTCGACCTAAGAAAGAACTTGATCTCAGTTGGACAGTTGGCTAATAAAGGCTACACTACAAACTTCCAAGGTGATAATTGGAAGATTTCAAAGGGAGCAATGTTAGTTGCTTATGGTAAAAAGAGTGGTACATTTTACATGACAGCAGGGGCGTGTTGTTCAATTACAATTGCAGTAGGAAATGAAGATTCCAAATTGTGGCACCAAAGACTTGGTCATATGAGTGAGAAAGGAATGAAGCTTATGCATTCAAAGGGAAAACTCCCTAGTTTACAGTTTGTTGAAATATACATGTGTGAGGAATGCATACTTGGAAAGCAGAAGAGGGTAAGCTTTCAAACTAGTGGTAGAACACCAAAGAAAGGAAAGTTGGAGCTTGTTCACTCTGATGTTTGGGGACCAACAACTACCTCATCCATTGGTGGAAAACACTACTTTGTGACTTTTATTGATGATCACTTTCAAAAGGTGTGGGTTTACTTTCTAAAACATAAGTCTGAAGTGTTTGAAGCTTTCAAGCGATGGAAAGCTATGGTTGAAAATGAGACAGGTTTGAAGATTAAAAAGTTTAGAACTGATAATGGTGGTGAATATGAAGACACCACATTCAAGAAGTTCTGCTATGAGCACAGAATCAAGATGGAGAGAACTGTGCCGGGTACACCTCAACACAATGGCGTAGCTAAGCGTATGAACCGAACGTTGATAGAAAGAGCCAAAAGCATTCATATTCAGTCAGGTTTACCAAAGCAGTTCTGGGCAGAGGCAGTCAATACAGCAGCTTACTTGATCAATCGAGGACCATCAACTCCATTAGAGTATAAAATACCAGAGGAGGTATGGAGTGGAAAGGAGATAAAATTGTCACACTTAAAAGTTTTCGGTTGTATAGCATATGTGCATATTAGTGATCAAGGTAGAAATAAGCTTGATCCTAAATCCAAGAAATGTACTTTCATTGGCTATGGCAGGGATGAGTTTGGATACCGTATTTGGGACGATGAAAATAAAAAGGTGATACATGCCAGAGATGTTATTTTCAATGAAAGAGTCATGTATAAAGATAAACATAAAATTGATGCCAGTTACTCAATAAAGAGTGGGCCGATATTTGTAGATGAAGATTATACCCCAGATAGTACGACAACAGAGTCTATTATAAGAAGTCCTCATCAACAAGAAGAAATTGTTGTGGAAAGTAGTACGCCACAATCCAACATACCACAACCTCCTAGTCCAACCCCTGTACTGAGGAGGAGTTCTCGGCCTCATGTGCCAAATAGGAAGTATATGAATTATTTGTTATTGACTGATGAAAGGGAGCCTGAATGCTATACCGAAGCATGTCAGACTAGTGATGCTAGCAAGTGGGAGCTTGCAATGAAAGACGAGATGAAATTTTTGATTTCAAACTAGACATGGGAATTAACTGAATTACCCATAAGTAAGAAGGCTCTTCACAACAAATGGGTGTATTGGGTGAAAAAAGAACATGATGGTTCTAAGAGATACAAAGCTCAATTAGTAGTCAAAGGATTTCAACAGAAAGAATGAGTTGACTACAATGAGATTTTTGCTCCTGTTGTGAAACTTAATACCATAAGGACTGTGTTGAGTATTGTTGCTATTGAAGATCTTTATCTTGAGCAGTTAGATGTAAAGACTGCATTTCTTCATGGAGATTTAGATGAAGAAATATATATGCATCAACCAGAAGGTTTCTTAGAAACTGGGAAAGAAAATATGGTGTGCAAACTTAAGAATAGTTTGTGTGGTCTAAAACAAGCCCCAAGACAGTGGTACAAAAAGTTTGATAACTTTATGCACAAGGAAGATTTTCAAAAGTGCAACGCTGACCACTGTTGCTACTTCAAAAGATACCAATCTAGTTATATCATTTTACTACTTTATGTTGATGATATGTTAGTAGCAGGTTCAAATATGGATGATATTATAAGGTTGAAGCAGCAATTGTCAAAAGAGTTTGACATGAAAGACTTAGGTCCAGCAAAGAAGATTCTTAGAATGCAAATTACAAGAGATAAGCATAGAGTGATATTGCAATTATCTCAATTGGAGTACATCAAACGCGTTTTGCAGAGATTTAATATGGGAGATGCTAAGCCAGTTAATACACCTTTGGCAAGTCACTTTCGATTATCCAAGGATCAATCCCTTCAGACAGAGGAAGATAGAGATTATATGGCTAAGGTTCTTTATGCCTCAGCTATTGGAAGTTTGATGTACGCAATGGTTTGTACAAGACTAGATATTGGACATTCAGCGGGAGTTGTTAGTAGGTATATGTCAAATCCAAGTAAAGCTCATTGGGAAGCAATGAAATGGATTTTGAGGTATCTACGAGGTACCATAAATAAGTGTTTGTACTTTGGTAAAGGTGAAATAAAAGTACAAGGTTATGTCGATGTAGACTTTGGAGGAGAAGTCGATCATAGAAAAAGCACCACCGACTATATTTTCACAGTTAGAAATACAACAGTTAGTTGGATGTCACAATTACAGAAGATTGTTGCTCTATCCACAACAGAGGCAAAATATGTAGCAGTAATTGAAGCTAGTAAAGAGATGATATGGCTTCAAGGTTTGTTAACAAAGTTAGGATTCAAGCAAGAGAATAATGTTTTGTACAGTGATAGTCAAAGTGCGATACACTTGGCAAAAAATTCAGCATTTCATTCTAGAATAAAGCATATTGGACTTCGGTATCATTTCATCTGATCTTTATTGGAAAATGAAGTGTTAATACTAGAGAAGATTCAAGGAAGTAAAAATCCTGCAGATATGTTGACAAAAACGGTGACTATCGACAAACTAAAGTTGTGTTCAACTTTAGTTGGTCTGCAAGAGTAATAAGACCAGAAAATTCTGCTACATAAAGTGAGGTGTGAAGACAGATTGAAATCAGTTTTCAAGTGGGAGATTGTTGAGAAAATAATAGGATATATTTAGAATCCTAAATATAATAAATGGTTTTTGAATTAAGGTTAATTTAGTTTTTTACTAATTAAAATAATGGTTTTTATTTCATTTGCTATTAATGTCGTGTGAAGAAAAACTATAAATTTAAGATTTTGTTTTCATTTTATGTATCCCAAAATAGAGAAGAAAAAAAAAAGAGAGAGAAACTTTGAGAGAATTTTTAGAGAAAAATTCTTGGGTTGTGAGTTATTAAAGTGGTGTAAACACTTGTATATTTTATTTTTCAATAAAAATTTTGCAGCATATTTAGAGATACTTACACTTGTCGAATAATTAATTTATTTGTTTGCGTTATTTTAATTATTATTGTTATTCCTACTAATATGATTCATAAAGAAAGTTGCATACTTTCATAACATATATATATATATATATATATATATATATATATATATATATATATATATATATATATATATATATATATATATATATATATATATATATATATATATATATATATATATATAAAATAATAATAATAATAATAATTAATGTTTTGGACTCTGTGTCTGTAATGCAATCTGAACCGACGTTTATGATATAACAACTTATGCCTGGTGAAAGGGATTGAAATTTCCACAATAAAAAATACTTGGCGATCATGTATGAAAATTATTTTTTGCAATTTCTTATTTAATTTTATAATATTATTCACTTTTAAATATATTTCATAAGAAAGTTTATTTAATTTAGAAATTCTTTTAGTATATTATATTTATTTTTACTATAAAATTAATTTTTGATATTTAACAATAAATAATGAATATAAAATTATAAAATATTAAAAAATTGATACAACTTGTATTTATATGAAAAGCGAATGCAAAAATATAGTCTGTTAATATGTTAATAATTAAATTATTAATGTTATAACTATCTATAATAATGATATAATTATCAAAATTACATATCCTTGATGGATATGCATATTTGATTTTAAAATTTAAAGTGCCTTTGCGTATTGCAAAAATTACAATATAATATGAATATAAAATTAATAAAAAATTATAAAAATTGCAAAAATATAAAATTATAAAAGAAAGTATATTTTTTTAGATAATAAGAATTATAAAATAAAAAATACAAAGCAAAAATTATAATTATAATATGAATATATTTTTTAGATAATTATGAATATATTTTTTAGATAGCTAATTAGAGTCTTATTTTAATTCCATCAAACTATTTAGTATATAATAAGTTCCCTTAATTTTAGATAACTAATTTATATAATATGTAAAAATTAATAATTTTAATTAATTAAAATTTTTACGTAATTAATGATACAAATATAAATTATGGAATAAAAAAGTGAAAAAAAAATGATATGATCGCCACTTTGTAAATATAAATTATAAAAAATTGAAAAAAAAAATAGTATAGCCACTTGTAAACAAATTGCTTAAAAAGGAATTACAACTCAGAAGATCGCTATATCAATCCGTGTGCGATGAGCACTACTTAAAGTGGTGATCTACTAAAACAAAAAAATAAATACAAAATTGCCATTATAAATGACGATTTTGCTTTTTGTCTATTATGATTGTGGAAACTTTAACTATTCTCCACTTAGTACAAAAGAGTATAGATAGAAAAATATTTTCCTACATAACTTATATTCGAAAAAATATATATATATTTTTTACTCAATTAGGTAAAAAAGCCCCTATATTTGGATTTTTTCAGGGAGGAAAGAAAATAAGGAGAGAATAAGTTTTATTTTCCTTTGTTTATTTTTCTTTCTCATGTTTAGATAAGAGAAAAATAAAGAAGGAGATGAAAGAAAATAAATTCAAATTTGTAAGATTGTAAATGAATAGTTATTTTCCCTATAAACCTCACTTTTTCTCTCTAAATTGGGAGGAAAATAAAGGGAGTAAAATAAATTTTATTTTCTTTCCTCCCTCTATTTTCCCTTTGCTCCCAAAGAAGGGAAACCTAAAATACCTCATTATTTTTCACCCACATTTTCTTTTCTCCCTTATTTTACTTCAATCCAAACATGGGTAAATCTTCATCTTCAGAAGCTTGTTGTATTAAACATATATGGTAGCCATGTTGAAAGACTTTGGAGCGGAGTGTAGGTATACCTTCAACAATTTCCCTCTTCTTATGGTTTAGAGATTAGAGGTCTTAATTTACTTTAGTGATCAATACTTATTTTAAATTATTTTTCCTTCTTTTCTACAACAGGCTCTTCTTAATTTAAAAGAGATCTATTTGAGTCAATGTAGATTCTTGAATGAAATATAAACAAAGTCTCGTTTTTCTCTCATTCTCTCTGTTCTCTCTCATTTATTATTCCTGCTTTGGGCTTTCATCTAGGACACCCTTTAATGGCCTTGGCCACCTAATGGGTTTCCCCTCTTTCATTTTTCTTATTATTTTATATGGTTTTTCTTTTAGTTTTTAGTTTTTGTTTGCAAGTTTTGGTTGCCCACCCAGATCGAGTTTGGAATCTTTTGGGTCTTCCTCTGCGACGCTCATATCAATATAAGCTCCAGCGACTCTGTTCGACTCCTCTATAAGCTTCCTTTCTAGCTAACTTTGGTTAGAAGTGGTGGCTGTTAGAGGAAGGAAGAGGTGGTTAGTTTTGGCCTTGGGTTTTTGAGTTTCTCTTTGCCGATATCTTTGCTTTGCTTCCTTTGTCCTTTGACAGTGACTTGGATCTTCCACAAAGATAGCTACTCAGGCGAGAGGATCTAGGTTTCTATCAGTTAATCCTCAGATCTATTATTTTTTCTCTGGGGTGGGATTGTTTTGAAATGGGTTGTGCTTGTTTTGTGGGGTTGGTTCATGCTTTGAAGCCTTTCTGGTGGTTGTACCATCTCCCTTTGGACTTATGGCTATTTTATTGATGGCTATGCCTGGGGATAGTTTTGGAAGACTGCTGCTGAACTAGGGGCATTTGCGTCCTTTGAGTAGATGCATATTTTCAGCCATTAGGACTGTGTTTGATCCTTTGGGCTTAAAGCCATGCGTAAAAACCCAAATATAGGTAATTGTTAGACTATTTTTCCTAGTTGTAATGTTCTGTTTACTGGACCTCCCCTTTGTACATCAAGTGTTGTAACAACTTGAGCTTCATGCCCTTTTTAGTACTAATCATTTTCTTTCTTGGGCAAAAAGAAAAAAAAAAAGATTCTCGATTAAAATGCCTGACTTGGGAGCCCCAAATCTTAAGGTTATATAGTGTGCACATTGTATAAGGTTAATTGAGGTTTCTTTATCTATTTGATGTCTTGGCAAACTCCAAATCTTGAATTTGTCATGTTCTAAAGAGATTATGGAAATATTGAGTATGGGTTCTCTTAAAATTCTTATAATCACTAAGTGCTAAAAAATAAATAAGTTTCTTGAAATTCTAGCAATTATAGAATCTTTATGTTTGTTATTAACTACCATACAAGACATACTCGTAGGGATGACAATTTTATCTGCCTTGACCCTAATTACACATCCCGTTCAGTAAATAAGGTGGGGTGGGTTTTTTATTTTATACCCGAATCATGTATGGGTCGGGTATGGGTAATGGTGTAACCCGATCCGAACCCGACCCGATTATATATATATATATATTTTATGTATTTGAATTTATATATTTTTTTAAAAAATTATAATTTATTGTTTATGTAAAATATAAAGTATATTGTATTGATATGTAAAAAAAAAATATAAATAAATATATGTATATGAGAAAATAATACAAAAAATTTTTTTGAAGAGAAAAAAAAAAAATATATAAATGGATATACTAGTCTTGCCAATATAAACGGATATACTCACCCCATCGGATATTTATTTTTTAAGCGGGTTGGATTCAGATTTTGCAAAATCCGCCCCAAACCCAATCCGATACCATCCCTACATACCCTTATCAATTGGGTTAGTCTCTCAGCTTAAAATTCTAAATCTAGGTGCTTGCAATAGGCTAAGTGTCTTTCAAATGTCTTTCAATTGAAACATGTTGACACACTTGCCGGGTTAATTACCTATTTGGTACCTAAACTTTGTACTATATTTTAAATTGAGTACCAAACTTCAATTTGTATCAATTTAATAATTAAACTTTGATTTTGTATCAACGATAAGTCATTCATTAATTTCTGGTTATTTTATGTGTATGTGATAATCGAAAATCCACATGATAGACAACCAATTACTAATCGCTATATCATTTGAGCAGTGAACATTATTTTGTATTCTATTTATATCCCACCAGTGATAGGTCCAGAAAATTTGGTAAGTAGGAGCAAATATATAGGTACACACACACATATATATACTTAAAATACAATAAATATAAATTATACAAAATAAATATAAATATAAAAATACTATATTTTAAAAAATATAATTAAATTTAGCTAGAATATTAGTGAATTCAGAAAAAATAAAATAAAATTCATAATTAGATTTAAGATGTTTATTTATTTTTAACCAAAAAAAAATTTTAAGCATATTATTTTTATCAAAATTTTTGAATAATATTAATATTATTTATATTTATATTTATATGTATAATTTATATTTATTGTGTTTGAATTTTATTATATGTGTGTATATATATATGTGTGTGTATTGTCTCCACTAATCAAATTTTTTTGATTCGTCGCTGATAGGGTATGATTAGGATAAAAAATAGGATCCATTACTTAAATGGCATTGTAATTAGTTATTGTCGTGTGGATTTTCGATTGCCATATACGTATAAAATAATTAAAAGTTAATAAATGACTTACATTGATACAAAATTAAAGTTTAGTTATCAAATTGATACAAATTGAAGTTTAATACCTAATTTGAAACATAGTACAAAGTTTAGATACCAAACGGACAATTAACCCCACACTTGCCATTGTGAAGCATATGTAAAAACATCAGACATTGTAAATAGTTTTTTACTGCTGTCATCTCTATGTGAATTCTATCTAATAGGAAATAGTTTTGAAAGCATAGAATCAAACATCAAACAACTTTCATGGCATAAAAAACTCAGCTTGAGCTTCCGCACAAGGCTTCTGTCTTTACCTGAACTTTCACCAGGCTTAAGATATATGAATGCATCATGCCGTATATCTCTGCAGTTAGTTACACATTCAATGATGGCACTTACAGAAGGATGGGGAATCTTCTATTTTTTGAAAGTGCATAAGTTTGGATCAAAATGAATTTCTCATTCTTGTGTTGCAGAGAATACCCCACCTTGCATACAAAACACTAGAATGTCCCAAGGTGCTTCTTCTCTCTCTCTCTCTCTCTCTACACACACACACACACACACACACACATTTCACTACTACTGGCAACTAGTTTTAATCAAACTAACAGAATTGAAAAAAATCAATCTCATTGTATTTGGTTTAAACCAAAATGAAATATAGCCAAAAAGATTGATGTTTTGAAATGCAAAATAGTTAGTATGAAGGCTGCAGTTTCGAAAATTTAGAACCTCTATTTTAGTTGCTTTTCTTGTTACAATAATGCATGGTGTGTTTGTTTTAGCTATCATAGTGAGAGGCCTTATAATAGCTACATACATATTACTCTAGTCCCTGGACATGACCAAGTTGTGCAACTTAATGGGCTGTATTATCGATTTGCATTTAACATGTTTTATGTAAATACAAAGTGGGTTTATATCAGTTGGCATACGACAAGTAATCGCAATCCAAATAGGGTAGCGGGATTCAATGCCCAATTCCTAATCATAACAAACTAAAAAAAAAAAAAACACATTTATGATGCTTGGTGGATTTAATTCTGTTACTACCTATATACTATGTAATTTTCACTCTCATATATTTTATAATTTGTCTCTATGTTAATGTCTAATTTGTGCTGGTATTTACTAGCCATTAGAATGACTAAATTGATTAATTGTGTAATAGTCCAAGGTGGAGAAGCCAATTCCATTGATGATAGCTTTGCTAACCAAGGAATTGGTAAAAGCTCAGTTGTGTGGCTTAGATTTAGTGGTGCGCATGGCTCATTTTCTTTAATTCGTTTGGTGTTCTCATTCTAGTATATTCCACTTGGTTGCAATAGCGTCTTTGTCTAGCTAAATCTTCACAGTGGCTTTGTTTGGGCACATTTGTTGGTACATGCTGTCTTGATGCCCAAGCAAGTGGTTTCTACTTTCTTGGTATCCATTGCCTGACTTCCCTGTTGCTGCCTTTATGGCATTGGCAGAATATTGATACTTCTTTTCTTCTTGGGTTTGCTTGCTTTTGCTTATAGCGCTTATGTACCTTTTCTTTGTTGCAAAGAGTTTTGTTATAATTTATTTAGAAAGTTTAATTAGCTATAGAATTTTTTTTTTTAAATTTTGCCCCTGCACTATCTTAGATGTTTTTAAACCTTAGCCTCTTTGGCTTTATGTTTCCTTGCTCTTTGACTAATAATAATAATCTTTCTGATCTGGCATATCAAAAATAAATTTGAGGAAATAGAAAGCATGGCCTAGTTATACACTGAAATTCACAAGAAAGAGGTCTATGCAATAGAACTTAGGAAATTCTTGCAACCAGTTGTAGTCCAAAAAAAAAAATTATTAAAAGCAAAAGTAGCCGAGTTTTTAAAACACATGAATTTGTTCTTTCTTTCACAAATTAGCATTGAAGATACGTCTCTTATCTCATCCGCATACATAATCTAGTGATTGTGTATCTCTTAATTGAATAATAGATCATATTCAAGTCTCTCATTCTCTCAATATTAAAAAGAAAAAAAAAGTCATCCTTAATTAAAAATCATGTTAATGGAAGAATTGAATTATACTATGAGAAGGTGGTGCATGAAACTATGTGCAAATATTTTTATTGAAATGGTCAAGAGCTGACCAAGATATTACAAAGGTTACAATTAGCAACACAAATGCAAGAACAAATAAATTAAATGCATTAGATGAATATTATTAAGGGGTTAATCCTGATTGAAAAAGTCAAAGTCACTTCAATTTGCATGCTTTAGCCACTTTGAATAGGATCAAAACAGCACAAAAATCATTTAATATAATTACTCTTTTTTTATATTCTCCTCCTTGCCATAGCACTAGCATTATTTCCATCAAAAAGATCATCAAGACAAGTCTCTATATCTTCAGGCTGGTATTTAATGTACTTATCCGTTTGCCTTCCGGAGTCTAAATAATGTGAAAATCTCCCCAAAAATGATCGGTAGGCAGGAATAACCACCGCCGTTATAGACAACCTTAATTCAGATTGAAGCTGCTCATCGCTCACTACCCATGTGCTCTGTGTCCTATGAATTTCATCAAACATCAAATTAAAATTTCTGAACTTCTCTTTCAGCACTGGCTTCACTACTTTCCCATTCACTTGCAGGCCTTCATAGCCTAAACAACGTAACAGGTTTGTCCATGTATCTCTCTGGTAGCTCTTGTGGTAATTCCTAATATCCGATGATTTCTTTCTGCACCAATTATCTCCTACCACTTGATGGATCTCTGCAGACCCTTTGATCTTCTGCAATATATAGCGACCATTATTCATCATAAATATGCTACCCAATCCAATTTCTCGATAAAGTTTTGACTTTGCCTCCAAATTTGAGTCTAACAAATCCATAACACACTTCAATTGAACTGAAAATGGTGATTGGGACTCTGTTTCATTATAATACCCCTGACTTTCACCTCCGAAATGAGGCCTACTTGTTGAATCAATCCTTTCAATTTTTGAATGTAACTTAAACACTTCCTCAAGTGTTGCCATATACTCACAAGCATACTTCAAATAATTCATTGTGTAACGAGTTAAAGGATGAACTGCCCCACCTCGAACTGGAGTTTTTCCAGTGTCTGACTTGATAGAGTTCTCCAAATCACAAAAAATACTAATTGCCGCCTCCCCAATTCTACCTTTAGCTATTTTCAACTCTGTTCTAAGCTTATTTTCACCTTCTTCTTCAGGAAGTAAACTGTCCATAGCATCAATACCATCTCTCAAAGTCTCATACAAATCTAGAAATTTAAACAGCTTCTCTGAGGAGCATTTAGTCAATGCCATACCTTCAGTGAAGGTGAGAAATTGAAAAATAACACGCTGAAGAAGATTAATGAAAAGATAAGAAGAGATTGATGAAGGACAGTTAGAGAAAACAGCTTTAACAAGGTCATGTTCTTTGGTGAAGTAAATAGTTGCACAATCTTTGAAAGCTTTATTCCAAATAGGAATTTCCTTTTCCAGTGATTCCCATTCCATCTTTTGAACTTCATCAATGCTCATTTTTTGAAATCCCATCTTTTCCAAGCACTCATCAAATGCACGCTTCCTTGTAAGTGTATAAGCTTGACAGCATTCTGGTTCATACCCTTGTATGATCATCTCGTTGGCAATGCTGTTCAAATTTGTAATAACATCATTAGAATATCCTAAAAAATAATCATCTTGCGCTTGCTGTTCAATGTTTTCATCAATGGTTTTAGCTTCAGGAAATGTGCAGCAATCGCCTTCAGGCTCCTGTTCCTGCTCCTGCTCATGCTGCTCATGCTGCTGCTCCTGCTCATGTTGATTGTGATCCGCCATTTCCTTAATGGTTTTATAACCTTCAAGAAGGACTCTAAATTCCTTCTCCAAATAAGACATTGCACGTTCGTGAATTATTCCAATATGGTTAACCAATGTGCAATTATTTGGATCAGACATAAATTCAGCAAGCGAAGTTTTAAGCTTCCAAACTCGATTTACATCTTCAAGAAATGACAAATCTTTATCTTCTAGTGCTTGATTCCATTTCCCTTTCTCTTTTTGATTTTCATATTCTACAATAGTTTCTCCAACAACATCTAAGAACTTCTCAACACATACGGGAATATCTACAGAAATTACCACCTTGTCATCATCATTGTCTCCTTTTCCATCATCATTACCCTCCCCCTCTACTTTTGCTTCCTCTGTTTTTGATTCCTCTGCTTTTGCGTCCTCTGTTTTCGATTCCTCTGCTTTTGGTTCCTCTGTTTTTGCCACTTGGACAACCACTATTTCCTTTTTGTCATTCTGAGAGGTTGACAAATTAGAAAGATACTCGTCGATTTCTCGAGAAAGAGACTTGAGAATAGAAATGGGTTCTTGAGGAGGCTCTTCTTTTTCAACATTTTCAATGTTCACAGTATCTTGATCATTGTCCGTTGTTTTTTCTGGCTCTCGATCTTGATCAGGATTCACCTCCAACTCGGGAGAATTGGATTCCAGGCTGGAACTTTCGGTTCTAGCCGGTTCAGGACCAAGACTAGGGTTAGAATCAAAATTAGAATTCGGATCAGAGTTTGTCTCTTTAGAATTAGGATCAAAATTTGTTTCTTCTTGTTGTTGTTTGAGAGGGGAATGTTGCTCCTCAAGAGGCTTATTTTCAGAGACGTTATTAGTTTCCATATTGTTGGTTGTTGTGTTTGTATGATACTAAAAAATAAAAATAAAGATTTTGTATTTTTTTTTTAGGAAAGAATGTAAAGCTTAGGAGATTGAAAAAGAGAGAGGGTACTGAGAGAAATGCGAAAGGGAGAGAGAAGAATCATTTGTGTTCTTTGGTTTTTCTTTTTTATTTCAAATGTTTCATTTTTGTTATTTTTTAGGGGTTTGAAATGGTCATGGTGCAAAGTGGTAAGAAAGAGAGATTGAAGGGAATGAATGGGGTGGGTTTTTTTTTCTTCTTCTTCTGTGGTTACCATGATCTTAGTTAGTTTTTGTTTCTCCTAATTTGTCGCCCAATGATATTTAATTAATTACAATGTCCTTTTATTCTATCACTACTAAATTATGATTAAACATGAAATCTTAATCATGATTATTTTTATTTTTATTTTTATCATTGGATTGTTCCTATTAAATAAAAATAGGGTAAAATATTTTTTAGTACCTGAGTTTTGGCAAAATTAATGAAGTCATTCATATATTTTGAAAAACGAATTTTTTAGTCTCTTAAATTTTGTTCCATCAATAAAGTAGTCATTCTATTACTTTTTCCATTAAAAATTTGTGTAAAATCTAAAATATCTCTCATTTACAATTAAATTTTCTATTTGAGTCATCTCTTTGACATCCCAACATTTATACATTCTTTTGCCCTTCTCCTCCATTAATTATGCCTTCTTTTCCTTCCTCAAATCCGTTTTACTTTCCACAAAATATAGAAACTCACAACCTCAGTTTTGACTCCTTAAATGCAATAGAAAACCAAAATCAAATAATAGCTTTTCAATCCCAAAACATCACTAAAAAAAATAGCGTCATCGACTAATCTAAGGAGAGTAATGACTTCTGCTTTATCCTCTAAGCTCATCCATCCTTTTGTAATCTTTTCCTCTGTGGCTCCTACACCAAAAGGGAAGTGGATGAGGACCCGAGATGCGCACTAGTCGGAAGTGGAACGGCAACAAGCCGGTCCACTGATCGGCTGGGGGCGAGGACCGATGAGATCGTAACAGCGACTTAAGCTTGGGCTTAGATATGCCTGTAGAGATGCCGTCAAAATGTTTGTGAACCACAACACATGCCATCATGGCGTGCCTCGGTAGTTGCGGGCTCCTGGAGTCTGATACGCGTGCAAGTCAATGAGCTCCCCATTCTACTTGTCTTGAAACAAAAACTAAGGAGTCTGATATGTGTGCGAGTTAACGGGCAAGTAAACCCGTAAGGTGCAACGAAGCAATTAAATACAAATTGGTTATGACTTGCCTAATACTTTCGGCAAGCCTATGCCATGGGTTCATGCTGCCAGCGCAACAAGCCCATGCTGCTAGCTTAACAGCCTTATTGTCCCTCCCCTAGTTGATCGACTCCAAAGATGATTGCTTTTTATTTTTGCGGGTGTTTTCGGTTGTTAGCACTTGTGGCATGCTTGTTTGTTGCAACTGAAAACAAATTGGTTACCAATTGCCTAGCACTTTCGGCAAGCCTATGCCATGGACTCGTTCTGCCAGTACAAAAGATGATTTCTTCTTGTTCTTGTGAGTGTTTTCAGTTGTTAACAGTCATTGCAAGTTTGTTTATTGCAACCTAAAACAAATTGGCCACCACTTGCTCATCACTTTTAGCATGCCTACAGAACAGGCCCTTTCGGTCCTCCCTCCGCCAATCGGCTCAAAAGATGATTTCTTTTTGTTTTTGCTTGTGTTTTCAGTTGTTGGCAATTGTGGCATGTTGGTTTGTTGTAGCAAAAAACCAATTGATTACCAATTACCTATCACTTTTGGCAAGACTATGCCACAGGCCTGTTTATCCTTCCCTCCACCGATCCGCTTGAAAGATGGTTTCCTATACCAAAACCTAGGTCACTAATTTCAGAGATGCTGAATGTAGCACCATCGAAGTTGATCATCGCTCCTCCCATTGTAGCCTCTCTCGCTATGGTGACACTTCTTCAAGTTTCTTCCTAAGGTTTTATGATATTAAAATCATAGCAATTACTCAATTCAATAATGAAAGTAAACAGTTTTTATTGAATTATTACCTGACATAACTTCGAAAAGAAACAAAATGCCCATAAAATAAAAAATAAAAAAGAAAGGAGGAGAAGATACTAATGAATCTTGTTTCGTATATAGTTCAAAGAATCAATCAAGAGATCGATGGCTATTGTAAAGCCAGTTTGCTAATTTGTCCTTTGTAGAAGGTTTGTTTTCATTCAAGGCTTTAATATTGCTTTTGAGTTGCAATTCTTCGCACCATTGTTTTCACTGCTTGTCTCAATCCAGGAATTAATGTAACAAGGAACAGAGATGGTCAGTGGAGTGATATTTTGGTATGTAAATTTGTTTTTAAATTTTTTTATAGCAAAATATAAAATAATAGACAGAAGGACTCGTCGTAATTAAGTGAAATATGAAAGACTAAAAAATAACTTTTTCAATATGTAGGGATAAATTTATTAATTTTGCTAAGCCTTATAAACTAAATAGTATTTTACCCTTAAAAATATGCACACCCCCTAGAAAAGAAAAATATCTATACTATACATAAATGTAAGAAATAAGGAGAAAAAACACATTTATTTATGTGCTTTTTATTTTATTCTTACTAATTGTGTATTTAATTTGAGGATAATATGGTCATTGATTATTATTTATTAAAATTATTTTATTTTTAAGATTAAAATAATTCTAATATAATAGAACTTTATGTCATAAATCATAAATTTAATTTTGTTTCATTAGAGTAAATAAATTATATCATTATAAATCTAATTTTATTTTTTTAAAAAATCTAATTTTATTTTTTAAGATTAATTGTTTGTTTATATTGTTTGAATACTCAAATTTTAATTTTCTTTCATATTTCGTTAGGTCATTAATTAGTTTTGGACATTAAAATTATTAATCCTAATAGAACTTTATTTTCTTAGGTAAATTATATTTTCTTCTCCTACCAATATTACATTAAATTTGCTCTATATAAATATAAATAGTTATTATTTTTATCAATCTAATTCATAAACTTTTATTCTCATTAATTTTTTTAAGTGATCATAGTTTTATCATATTTATTTGGAAAGTTTTATATCATTTTAGTTGAAAACTTCAATAAACATAAAAGTATATAATTTTATACTTAAATAATAAAAAACTAGTTATTAAATTTTTAATAAGGTAAAAGTATAAGTTTAGAATAAGTATTTACATCTCTAATGAATTTTAACAAGTCATAATGGACTAATTTTGAAAATTTTAATTGACTAATAAAATATATTTATTATTCTTGAAAACAGAAGGAAATTTTTTTTCTTTTTATTTTTTAATAAAGCAAAATAGATAAAATTATGAATAAGTAACACCAAATTTTGCTATAATCTTAGTATTTTAAAATAAAAATTTATGGAAAATTTTAAAAGAAATTATTAGTCTAAAGTAATAATTTGGTATATGAGTTTGTTTACGTAAAGAGTTTAAAAGATTTAATTGAATAGATAATATAAGTTATTAGTAATTATTTTACTTAATAGGGGTGCCCATTAAGTGGTTTGGAATAAGAAGATAAAATTTATTTTTTGAGCTAATTATTTTCCTGCAAAATTTATTTGAAAGCTAACTAAAAAGTAAAACTAATTTTGAAATAATTAATAAAACTAATTTTGAAATAATATTTTATGCAGAAATATTTTATTTATGAATGCAAATTTTCTAAAATATTTTATGTATAAAATTATGTAATGCATGATATTTGACTAAAACAAAATAGATTAGAAAATTATAATAAAATGTATCTATCAATTCTTTCACTTTTTTATATTTTTGAATATAAAAATATCATTTAAAATTGTAAGAAATGTTCATTTTCTTTCAATGTTATATATATTGTCTTTTAAAATACATTCATATATTTACATAGAATTTAAAATTATTTTATGTCATCAATCTAATTGTATTATACATGTACGAATATGTAATTTAGATAATATTTATTGTATATGATTGCATTTTCATGAAATTTTTAGGTTTTCATATAAAAATGTAACTTAACTTGTAATTAACAATTAAAGTGAATTTAGTGATTAAGTTATTTAAATATTACTCTATGATAATATTAAAAGTCGATTAATAAGATTTTGACCTCATGGTATTTATTTGAAAAGTTTTATATATTTTAATTGAAAATTTCATTTAATATAAAAATATGTAATTTTATATTTAAGTAATAAAAAATTAGTAATTAAATCTTTAATAAGGAAAAAGTGAAAATTTATAATAAGTATTTATATCTCAAATGAGTTGTAGCCAGTTATAATAATTCGCACGTTAAGAAAAATTTAGTACATAAAAATATAGGAAAAAAAACAGTAGCTAGATCAATTAGTTACTCATCGACTTATTGCATATTGTTTCCATAATTTTATTTTAGCATGTGGAGAAGGGGATCGACGTTGGATTTATTGTTTATAACTCATATACACTTGTTAGTAGGCTCTAATCTTATTGATTACTGAAGTTTGGATGTTTCATTTTGGGAGCAATATTTTCACTTGTGATGCCTTGAACTTTTAAATTTTTGAATAAAGCACTTATTTTTTTAAGAAAATTATGTAATTAAATTTTTTAGTTATCGATTTAAAATTTTTATAGAGAGTATTAAATTATTTTAATTTAAATAAGAAAAATGTTTATTAGTTGAATTGATTTAATTTTAAATAAATTTAATATTGAGAATTTTGTTACAATTTATTTAATTTTCAATCTTTTTTATTATTTAATTTTAATTCATTCCAATTTATTTTCAATATGCAAATGAAATGAAATGAGAAATTTTAATTGGATCTTTCAGGAAAATAATTTATTTAAATTAATGAATTTAAAAAAATGAAATGAATTTTAATTTTTTGTAAGACAAGAAAAGGAAAGAAAGTTTTTCTTTGCCGAACAACTAGCAAGAAACACTGTTGGTACTAGTGGCAGACACAAGGGCCCTTTTAACTTAAGAGCTATTTAATTCTTGAAATTTGATTTAAGTAATTAATTCATTCATATTTTTTAAAAAATTAACTAATTAGCTTGTTAATTTTAGTTTAATCAGATTATTTAGTTATTCTGTGTAGTTTTTGTACTTTTTTTTATTAAATTTATAAAGATGACTAAAAATGCCCTGATATATGTAATAAATATAATTTTTATTTTATTATTTAAAAATAAAAATAAATAGTATTTATATAATTATATAATAATTATATTTAATATCATCAAATTATAAAATTATTTATTGTTATATAATTGTATAATTATTATATGTAATAAAAATAAAAATATTTATTTTAATAAAATTAAATGATTATTATATAATTAAATGATTATTATATAATTTTATTATTTTGAAAATTTTTTATTTTTAAATAATAAAGTAAAAAATTATATTTATTATATATATAAGGGAATTTTAGTTATTTTTCATAAATTTAATAAAAAAATAAATAGTATGACGAAATCAAAACTAAAAGACTAATTAATTAGTTTTTCAAAAAGTAGGAATGAGTTAGTTAATTAGATAAAATCTCAGGGATTTAAATGGGGTTGACCATTGAAGGAAATTGACCACAAAGAAGTCTAAACCTTTTTCAGCAATTTACAGCCAATTCCAACCACCATTTCTTATAATTCAAGTACCAATATGATCCTTTTTGACACCATACTAGTCCAAAGTGGACATCGTATGGTGAAGAAATAAGGTGGAGAAGTTTCGGCCATTGAAACTTTTAAGGGGCCAATATGGCCAAATGACAACGAGCAAGTGGTTTATATTTTCATGATCGTAGCATTGATACAAGTCTAATGGTATGTTCCTTGATTCTCTAGCCCTACGACACTAGTTTGTGGCGGCTCATGTGATGCTTCGATGATCGAGACTTAGTAGTTCAATGTTCAATTATGTTTTCAAATTCAGTCCGATCTTAGAATTAGTGAAGGCAAAATGTCAGTAATCAAAAGTTAAACGGCTCGAATTGAAATTTTAAATAATAGTATATATTTATTTTTTATAACTAATATATCTAGGTAACACACGTTATAAATACTTGTAATGAAAGGTAGCCAGTTTATAAATCATCAGAATTGATTTGCGCATTGATTTTTTATTTTCTTAGTTGAACTGGGTGGGTTGGTTTGAGTTTCAAAACATAAATGTTCACCCCTCTGTTGAGGATAATGATTAGTTTTATCTCTTATCTCTATCTCCAAGTGTATAGTTTATAGGCTTGACTCTTATCTTTTCATTGTATTATGTATAAATACAAACTGTTGTATCATTTGGAAATTAAATAAAATCTTTCAGTGTTCACATGGTATCAGAGCTATATTAAAACACCAAAACTATCTTCTTCTCTCCCCTGCAAATCTCATTAAAAAAAAAAAAAAATCAGCTGTAGTCATTCTCATGGCAGATCAGAACAATCAACTTGCTCTTCCTACCACTCAAATCTCTTCTTCCACAACTCAACTTACTTTTGCTGTTATGCTTAACCCTCGAAATTTCTTGGTATGGAAAACCCAATTCATTCCTTTACTCAATTACCATAATATGACCGGTTATATTGATGGAAGCAACCCAGCACCTCCAACAATAATATCTTCACGAACCAATCCAACCCAGCAAATACCAAATTCGACCTATAATACTGGGTTTCAGCATGATCAACTCTTGCTCTCATGGCTTTTCTCCTCTTTTATAGAGGAGGTTTTTCCTTATGTTACTGGCTTGACTTCATCTTATGGTGTTTGGACTGCACTAGTAAGCGCATTTGGCTTTATTTCTCAAAACGGCCGACTTTAACTCATCATTGAACGATAAGAGTTGAAAAAGAATGATATGTCAGTCTCTGCTTATCTTTATAAGGCCAAGAGCCTTGTAGATGAACTAGTTGCTGCTGGTCGCACAATGAGTATAGCTGAGTTTAATGCTATCATTTTCTGAAACATAGGAAGTGAGTTTCATCCCATCATCTCAGCATTAAACCTCAAAACAGAACCAGTCTCTTTTCAGGAACTCCACAATTAACCATTGGCACATCAAAAACTCATTTGAAGCATGCAAGAACCACCTCAAACTCATGTTGCATATCGCAAAAATCAAACCATGAATCACCATTATGCTACAAGTCGAACAATAATGGCTCCTCCTCCAAAAATAATTACCGTCAGGCCAAGGTTCAATGCCAAATTTGTGGTTACCACAATCATTCTGCCGATAAGTGTCGTCGCAAGTACCAACATTGTGCTACTCCCTCTTCTCCTCAAGCTCATATTGCATATTAATTGGCTTCCAATTAAGGCGATACCAACTCACAATTTGCTGCTCCAAAACAATTTAATTACATTGAATAGACCCCAGTCTATAGCCACTCATCACATGACACCAAATCCAAATGCTCTCTATAATATCACCAATTACAAGGAGGTGGATCATTGCTAATCAAGGTAATGGTCAAGGTCTGAACATTGCTAATCAAGGTATTGCATTCATTCCTTCCTTGGATAAAACCAAAAATTTACATCTCAAAAATGTCTTACATGTTTATTGCTGATAACTCATGTTTCTTTGAATTTTGGCCAACCTATTTTATTGCTAAGGATCAAAAAACTAGGGAAATCCTATTGCAAGGGCCAAGTGAAGCAGGTTTATATTATCTCTCTCCTCCAACCAAGCAAGCATTCATCGGAGAAGGTGTTTCTTTTGCAGATTGGCATGCCCATTTGGGTTAACCTAATGTCAAAACTGTTTCTAAAATAATTTCAGTAAATAATTTAGATTTTTCTAGTTCTATTAGTTTCTTTTATCTTTGTGATTTGTGTAAGCTAGGGAAACTAGCATGTCGTCCTCTTGCGTCTATTGAACATAATAGTACCCGTCCCTTTGAAATAATCCATTTGGATGTTTGGGGGATGGCACCAATATTGTCCAATTTTGGTTTCTCTTATTTTGTTTTGTTTGTTGATGTTGCGTGGATTTATTTTCTTAAAAATACAAATGTTTCATATGTTCAAAGAGTTTGAAGCTTTAGTTGAACGCCACATAAAATCATTTCATTCAGACTGGGGTGGTAAATTTCAAAAGTTAAATTCATATTTTAAACAACAAGGAATAATCCATTGTATTGCTTGCCCTTATACATATGAATAAAATAGTATTTCTTAATGGAAAATTCGACACATAGTAGATAATGATCTTACTTTACTATCTTATGTTGGAATACTATTTTGGTTTTGGCACTATGCTTTTCAAACTAGTGTTCAGTTAATTAATTATATGCAAAGTTCTGTGCTCAAACAGTCAAATCCTTTTGAAATGTTGTATCAAAAATCACCAAATTATTCTATTTTGAAAATATTTTGTTGTGCAATCTATCTATTATTAAGATCATACAATAAACATAAATTTTCCTTTCGCAGTATTCAATGTGTGTACTTTGGAAATTCACCAACCCATCATGGTCATTTATGTCTAGATATTGCTACTAATAGTGTTTATGTTGCTCCTCATGTTCAGTTTAATGAAGGTCTTTTCCCTTTCAAGTTGCTTAAGCAACGTGCCAATTTGCAACAAGAAACATCATCTCAACCATGGATGACAATATCAACTTCACAAATGCCATTGCCTACAGGTATTTCTCAAACCTCTACTCACTCTCATCCCTTATCCATACCACAAAATAATTCCAACTCCAATTCTAACCTAACTGCCTCTTCATCACCACCTCTTATCTTTCATCAACCATTTTCAACACCAATTATCAGCTCTAATATACTGCTATCATCCCTAAATCGTAATCCACAATAACAAATCCATAGTGCCAAGCTTACTACACCACCGTCCTCACCTGATCAGCCTCCCTACAGTACTGAAACTAACTCCCCTATTACATTAGTTGCTACCCATGTGCATCTCCATCACTCTAATCCACCTCTCAAATTTTACACAATGTCAGTTCCATCCCATCTCCCATTTCCTCAGAAAAATCGCCACCGGGTTTAAATTTGGTAGTTGATTTTACCAAATATAATAACCCAAATACAGCAGCTCCATTGCAACCCAAACCCCCTACACAGCCTACTGCACTTCCTCCCCAACCTAAAACACGAACCCATATAATAAAACTCAGACCAAACCCGGTTCCTAAATGATATGCTTATTTAACAGTCCATAGCCCTTCAAAAGAAAACTTTTTACAAACAGAACCAAGGACATCTAACCAAGCTTGTAAATTTAAGGAATGGAATAGTGCAATGTCTGATGAAATTAATGTTCTCCTTCTAAGACCTTGTAATACTAACATTGTAGGGTGCAAGTGGATTTTCTGTATTAAGAGGAAGCCGGATGGTAGCATTGATTGATACAAAGCATGGCTTGTGGCTCAAGGATTGACACAAAAGTCAGGTGGTAGCCATTGCCTCTATGAATCGCTAGCCTTTAAAACAACCGGATGTGTCGAATGCCTTTCTTCATGGCCATTTAAAAGAGAAAATTTTCATTGCTCAACCTCCAGGATTCATTGATGATTCCAAACTGGATTATGCATGTCAACTTAATCACTCTCTCTACGGATTGAAACAAGCTCCACAAGCTTGGTTTAAGAGACTAAGTGACTATTTATTGTCTTTGAAATTTGAAGCATCCAAGGCTGATCACTCTATATTTGTGCTGCGAAGTGGTTCTAATGTTACATTCATTATTGTATATGTTGATGATTTGATAATTATAGGTTCCAACTCTACACTAATGGCCTCTATTATTGACCAACTGAAGAGTGAATTTCCTATAAAATGAAAAAGCTGAGCAATATCGTCAATATGTTGGTGCTCTTTAATACATTACTATAACCAGGCCGAATATAGCATTCACTGTGAACAAACTTTGTCAATTCATGCATTCCCCAAGTCCGGAGCATTAGGCAGCCCTAAAACGCCTTCTTTGATTTTTGCAAGGTACAAAATCCAAGGATCTATTCTTTCCTCATTCTTTTACTTTACAACTTCATTGTTATACGGATAGTGATTGGGGTGGAGACTTAGATGATAGACGCTCCACCAGTGGATATGGAATATTTTTGGGAAATTCTTTAGTGTCTTGGATGACAAAAAAACAATCTACAGTGGCAAGATCTTCAACAGAGAGTGAATACAAGGCTATTACTCATGCCATAGCTGAACTATTTTGGCTGAAGTCTTTGTTAAAGGAACTGGATTTTGTTTGTTATAAGTCAGTCTTGTGGTGTGATGATATTGGAGCTACATATCTCACTTCTAATCCTGTCTTTCATGCTCGTAAAAAACACATAGAACTGGATTTTCATTTTGTCCATAAATAGGTAGCAAATGGATCACTTGAGGTTAAATTTTTATCCACTAATGACCAGCTAGCAGATGTCTTTACCGAGCCCCTACCCATCACTCGTTTTCAGCAACTTCAAAACTTCCTATTTGTGATGTGCATGGACTTGCAAGGGGATGTTGAAGATAATGATTAGTTTTATCTCTTATCTCTACCTCCGTGTATAGTTATTAGGTAGAGTGTATAGTTATCAGTTATAAGCTTGACTCTTATGTTCTGATTGTATTATGTATAAATACAAGCTGTTGTATCATTTGAAAATTGAATCAAATCTTTCAGTCTTTACACCCTCAACATGTTTTCTATATCCTAATTAACTTAGATTTTGCTCAGGTGACTCTGAAACTTGTGAATGTCCATTTTTATAGTTAATTATGATTTTCTTATAATATTGTTTTGAGTAATTGGAATGTATTATTAAATTTAAAGGATTGAATTGATGACATAATTGAGTATATGAATTAATTATGTGACTATTGGGATTTATAGATAGTTAGTTTTGCATAAGTTAAGATATAAATTTGTAAAGGAAATAAAATAATATGAATTTTAAAGGAAAATTTAAGAGTATTAACTTATAATTTTTTTGAAATAATAATGTTTAAAGGATTAATTTATACTTAAAATGGAAGTTGATTCAATTTACCAGTTAATTGGATTATATCATAATGAGCTAAATTTGCCTTATATTAATCAATTTAAATTTATATTTATGTTTGAAACTTTTAATAACGATTTTTTTTTTAATAAAATTCATATTTTTAATGTTTATAGCTATTTATTGTAAGCCTATATGAGTTTTGTTTACTTTTTTGTATACTTAATCTTTTGATTAATAAGAAATCCTAACATCCATTATTTTTCATTTTATCTACATTGTAAAATGAAAATACTACATTAACTTGGAGTAGGTATTGTCTATACCAAGCATATACATCCATTAATGACATAATAATATTTGGAGCGAAAAAGATACGAATATTTTTTATTGAGAAAAAAATAAATATAAAAATCATATTGATTAAATATTTTTTAACAATAAGAATATATATCTGATGTACACAAAAATCTTCCTATCAATCTATTTAAAATTTACTAATTTTATTAACCTCTTTGTTAATGTAATCAATATAATATATTTAGGTGTATCAAATCCTATAATCATGGTCTTATTTTGAGCCTAGGATCACTCATTCTTCCCTTTCTTGTACCTCTTTCTTGTGTAGAAATACTGTACATTCTTTGTAATATACACATCAATACAACATACAATTCCATTCTCTATCAATTTCTTATCTATTAACATGATATCAGAGCTTCTCCAATTTTTTTTAGGGATTTTCTAAGTTTTGAAATTTTCTAGTTTGCAAGTTTTTTTTTTTTTTTTCCCTAGCCATTGCTTTTGGTCATTTGGTTAGTTTCTAGGCTTTTGATCAGCCATCTATCATCACCATCTTGTTCCTTCATCTTCGGCGACCACCTACCACTCACCGAATCTTGGCCAGATGTCAATTCGCCCTCACGGCCTGATAAAACTCCCTGTGCTCTGGTGGTGATCTGTTTCAGCTTTGGTTCGACCCATTTGCTTTTCTCAATGGTGAACTTACTGAACAAGTCTATATGCAATCTCCTCCTAGATATGATGACCATCCTCTAAATACAGTTTGCCAACTTCGAAAAGCTCTCTATGGATTAAAAAAGCCCTTCAGGCTTAGTTTGCAAAACTTAGTTGTACTATTGGATAGATTGGTTTTCAATCTAGTCCCTATGATCATGCTTTGTTCATTCAACATACCAACAGAGGATGTATTTTGTTGTTTCTTTATGTTGATGATATGATAATAACTAGCAGTAATTTATAGGGCATCAGTAATCTTAAGTTGTTTGTGAGCAGGCAATTCGAGATGAAGGATTTGGAACAATTCAGTTATTTTCTTGGCCTTGAAGTCTTAACTGATTCCATTGGATACTATATGTCCCAAGCTAAATGTGCTACAAATCTTATTTCTCGTGCTGGAATAACAGATGAGAAAATTGTTGGTACTCTAATTAAGTAATGCTCACTTTTCAGCCAAAGATGATACTCCTCTCAGTGATGACACTCTCTATCAATAGCTAGTTGGCAGTCTTATGCACCTCACTGTCACTCGTCTTGATATTGCTATACATTTCATATAGTTAATTGATTCACATTTGCTCCTTGCACTATTCATTTTGCAGTTGTACTTCATATCCTTAGATATTTCAAAGGTACTTAGTTCCATGGTTTACACTTTTCTAGTTCATCTTTAGTAGAATTAAAAGCTTACTTTGATGCTAATTAGGCTGGAGATCCCACTAACCGCTGGTTTACCATTGGTTACTATTTCTTTCCTAGTGATTTCCTCATCTCCTAGTGCAGTAAAAAACAGACTGTTTTGTCTCGATCCAACACTGAAGCCAAGTACCAAGCCCTTGCTGATACTGCTTCTGAACTTATGTGGCTTTAATGGTTACTTCGTGATATGGGAATTAAGCACTAAATTGAGCACTATCTCCTACCAGCTTACATTATGACAATTGTAGTGCTATTCAAATTGCCCATAATGATGTTTTTCATTAGCGCACTAAACACATTGAGAATGATTGTCATTTTGTGCGTCATCATGTTCTTCAATGAGCTATCAAGCTTAATTCCGCTTTTTCTATTGATCAAGCTGCTGACATTTTCACTAAAATTCATCAACCACAACATTTTTGTGATATTGTTAGCAAACTTCAGTTGGCATATTTCTCACCACGTTCAGTTTGAGGGGGGATGTTAATGTAATCAATACAATATATTTAGGTATATCAAATCTCATAATCATGGCTTTAATTTGAGTCTAGAATCACTCCTTCTTCCCTTTCTTATACATCCCTCTCATGTATAAGTACTTGTACATTCTTTACAATACACACATCAATACAATATACAATCGTATTCTCTATCAATTTCTTGTCTGTTAACACTCTTTTTTAGATATTTGCCTAACGAATTTTTCCTAACAATCTATTTGCCCTATTCAGGATTAAAATTTAAAATTTACTAATATATATATATATATATATATATATATATATATATATATATATATATATATATATATATATATATATATACACACACATACATATATATATATATATACACACACGCACACACACACACTCTTGGCTCTAATTAAGAGGTGTATTAGAATAAAAATTTTTGATAGATTTAAAAAGTCAATATATTCAATAGTAACTTTTAAAAATTTTACAAAAGTCAAAGGCTATTCTATAATTATTTTTAAAAACTTAAAAAACATTATAGAAATCAAAAGGTATTGAATTACAATATTTGTGAAGTCTATAAAAATAAATAGATATTCAAAAAGTTATTGATTTTTATAAATAATAAATTTTTATATACTTTTATATAGTGATCTAAATAAAATAAAAAAAAAAAAAAAACTCAAATTTTCTTTCACTTCTCCTCAAAATTCAACCTTTTTTTTTTAAGATATAAAGCCAATAAAGAAGCTGCTATTTCCAAGCCTGCCTTCTTCTTAATTAAAACAAAACCATTACTTTCTGTATACTCTTTCTTTTATTTTTTTTATTTATTGCTTTTACTTTCATCAGTTTTTCTTTTTATAATTTTTTCAGCTTTCTTCCTTGAATCTAATCCCTTTGAGAAATATTTTGCAAATTGTTTAACATTAATTAAAAAGTTTTATGCTAAATGATTTTGCAAATATTGTGATGAATTCAAAACCAAATTTGATTGAAAAATGATTGATACAAAGTTAAGAAAGTACTGAGAATATATATACAAAAGGTAGAGCTTATATAGCTCAGCTAGAGAGAGAAACTAACTTCTATAACAAAAGAGAAACTAATTAGTTACAAATAACTAACTATTAGCTTGAGTTACTTGAGCTGCATTGACGACTTTGACACTCCCTCTCAAGATGTGTATACAGATTATGTATGTGCATCTTGTTAATAAGATCTCTAAAATGACTTGGATGTAGGACCTTTGTGAACACATGCGTTAGCTATTCATTTGTCTTCAAGTATTGAGATTTAATTAGTCCAGATAACACCTTCTCTCTAATGAAATGACAGTCAAGCTTTATATGCTTTGTTCTCTCATGAAAAATTGGATTTTTGGAAATGTGTATTGCAAACATGTTATCACCATACAAAGTAACTGGTTCATCATGTTTAATCCCAAAGTCTTGTAACAAATACAGTAGCCAAACAAGCTTACATGTTGTTGCAGCCATGGCTTTATATTTGGCCTCTATAGAACTCTTAAAAATAGTTGCTTTTTTTCTTAGACTTCCAACTGATCAATGAATCACCTAAGAACACACAGAAACCTATTATTGGTTTTCTTATCTCATTACATCCTTCCCAATCACTATCTAAGTAAGCCTTTAATTGTAGATTGGATGAAGCTATAAGTAAAATCTCTTGCCCTGGAGACCCTTTAATATATCTCAACACTTTATATGCAACTTGCAAGTGAACAATAACTAGCTTATCCATGAGTTGAGTTAGGATGTGCATAGCACAACTAATATCAGGTCTTGTTAATGTTAAATACATTAACTTACCAACCAATTGGCTATATTGTGTTGTGTCCTTTAAGAGCTCTTGATCAGTGTGTGTAAGTCAATGATTTACTTCTATTAGAACTTTACTAGGTTTTGCACCCAACTGACCATACTCTTGTAAGAGCTCTAAAGCGTACTTCCTTTGACATAAAGAGATGCCTTGCTTTGACATTGCCACTTCAAGACCAAGGAAATATTTTAAGTCACCAAGATCCCTTAATTTGAGATGTGAATTCAATGAACATTTGAGCTCTTCTATTAGAGATCTGCTATTGCTGACTATTTATAATATCATCAGCATACACAAGCAAAGCTATAAAATTGGAATCTGTAATTTTTGTAAACAAGGAATAATCAGACTTGGATTGTTGAAAACCAAGTTGAAGAAGGCATTCTGTAAATTTTGCATTCCATTGCCTTGAAGCTTGTTTTAATCCATATAGGGATTTTTGTAACTTGCATACAAGCTAGCTGTTGTTTTTATTTCCTTGTTCATTATTGGTACCAGATTCTTTTATTGTCTTCCCCTGAATCTCGCAATGTGGGGGCAATTCCATATAGACATGTTCTAGTAAGTCTCCATTGAGAAAGGTATTACTAACATCTAATTGAGAGAGGTACCAACCTTTTGTTGCTGCCAAAGCTAAAATCAACCTGACTGTGGTATGTTTAGCAACAAGACTAAAAGTCCCTTGAAAATCAAAGCCTTCCCTTTGATTATAACCCTTAGCAACAAGTCTTGCCTTATACCGTCAACTATCAATCTAGGGATTTGTATGCACGGAAAAAGTAACCTTAAAGGATAAATATCTAGGCGTCTGCCGCTGTCAATTAGTCAAGTCGTGTGTTTGATATAATTGTTCTAGAGAACCTTCAATCAAAAAGGGTTGAATATTTAGGCATCAGGCATAGTCAATTTAGAGTAAAAAGGATGAACACACAAAACAGTCAAGAAAATTTGAGTATTTTACTGAATTGATTGATAAATCTTATAATGAGTTTTTCCATGCTATTTATAATGACTAACCCTCATATAAAATCCTAACCCTAGACTTAAACATAGAAGCTTAATTGGCTTAATATATGCAAACGGGTCAAAGAATGAAGTAATTAAACAATTAACTAATATTTAGAGTTTTACAATTTACAAACTGGACTCTGCTGGTTGGGCTCATTTTTGGCCAGTGTCAGCAATGATTAAGGAGAATTGTAGATTAATTCTACAGAGTGAGATGATAAATGATAATGATGGTGAATTTATGATTTTAACTATTTATTTAAATATGAAAATTTTAATTTTTATCACTTTTTGACAAATCTCATAATAGGATTGATTATTTTTTAGCTGATATGACAGAAAATTTTAGAAAATTTTTATGGTATCTATGTCTTATTACACAAAAAAAAAAAAAAAAAAAAAAAAAAAAAAAAAAAAAAACCCAAAAAAACCAAAAAAACGAAAAAACAAAAATGATGTTAAGATGAATGAGAGTTGCAACTCCTCATTAAGACTACTAATATTTTTTTTTTTAATTAGAGTTAACTTTTAAGTAAAACAAAAATTGCACCCATTTAAGTTTCAAAGTGGTGATTTTTGGCTAGGAATTCCAAGTTACTTTTCACCAAACCAATTCAATTTTGAGTCAATTTTTTTCAAATTATATATTTATATATGATATCTAAAACAGTTTAATTATTTCTATTATTTTCTTTTATACTTGGAAGCTACAATATTACTGTAACTAATATCATATTGTTAATTTTTATTACATGAGAAATATAATTTATTATATTATATAAAATAGATATTAAAAATTAATAAAAGTTTATTAATATCAATAATAATCTATTAATGTTTATAAAATTTTTAAAATGAAAATTTTGAAAGTCATTCATAAATTCTATAAATTCTGCAAAAATTATTAAAACTCTATAAAAATCATTTAATTAAAAAAATTTATAAATATTTATAAAAATTTTAATTAGATACAATCCCTTAAAATTTGACCTGAAATCTTTTAGTCTTGAAAACGAGTTCAATACTATTGAATTAAATACTTACTGAGACCTAACTTTATTTCAACTTAACAAAGATATGAAATACAATTAATGAGCCTTTAATTTAATTGTACTAAAATTGGTATATTTCGAATTCAAATTTTAGTGGAGATTAAATTTATAAAAAAATATATAAAATTTAAATAGAAAACATCAAACTCAAATACTTAAAAAAAAATAATTCGCTGTAATTCATAACAAACCAAATAAAATAATCCTTTTAATGGATAATCCAACTCCATTAATAAAAGAAGAACAAAAATAAAAAATGAAACAGAAGCAAATACCCTAACAATGGCAGAACACATTTCTCGTAGCACCAACCAATTTTGCCAAAAAAACAAAAACATAAAACTTTCCCATATATTTCTCTTTCAATCTCATTAGCCTTCGTTAGGCCCCCTTTCATCCCATAGAATTATCTCTGCAAACTTACAAAAGCTTAAAAATATAATTATAAGACAAGAAAAGGAAAGAAATTTTCTCATATCTCCTTTCCTTAATGTAATCTTGATTAGCATATGACAACAAAGATAATCAATGTTGAAAGAAAATCAAGAAATGGAGGTTCAACGGTTAAGGCAGCTTATATTTCTCTGCTCTGCAATGCAAATTACCCGTTTGGCTTTTGTGGGTGGAAATCACATTGCTGCTAGATTCCGCACTCGCTAAGTCTTTTTTCTTTTTTCATCATTTACTTCAATACACACATATATATATATATACACATATATCTATAAAATCATTCATTTACCAATCAAGAACAAGAAGAAGCGTACTGTATTTGAATGAGCATGGCAATCCAACTTCAACAAGAGTTCCAATTTTCTAAAATCAAGGCCTTTCCTTTACTACAATACTGTAATGGCAATACAAACTTAATCATCAAGCTCCCTCAATATTCCAGGCTTTTGAAGATTTTAGCTCGATCTATGGTTTTAGTTTTATTCTTTATTTCATTTCCAATGTTTGGTGCTTATTCTCTATTATTTTCGCCACCAATTACTGAGCCTGCAGGCCCTAATTCAGCTCATCTTGATCTCTTGCCTTCACTTTCTCTTGACTTAGTAAATGAAGGCCTTATTAAAACCGGTGACAAAGCTATATTTATAAGTAATGGAGATGACTCTCAAATCCTACATAACAATTATGATATGGATTTTATCTCTGTTTCCGAATTGGGTAAAAAAAGAAACATAATTTCTAACGAATCTTTGGACCTTGCCATAACTTATAGCTTCAATGCTGTCGAAGAATCTCAAGAATTCATCGATCGAACACTCAAAATAGGCGGTCTTGCAGTTATTCGACTGAGCGGTAATCCTTCTTTTACACTCAATAAACTATATAATTACAAAATAGTTTATTTGAGGAAATTTCAATCCAACATTGTTATGGTGGCTATGAGGAAAACATCTGCACAGTCTTGGAGTTCACAGAGAAAGCTATTCGCATATACAAGTAGTGAAGCAAGAAAAGAAGCACTAAATAATCTTGAAGATGTACTCTTAGAACCCCCAAGAGCAGCTTCAGGGAAATCAAGCAGATATTTAAAGAAAACAAGGTATTTACCAGACTTAATGGGGGATTCACTGGAAGGGTACCCGCGAAGAGTATTTATCGATGTGGGATTGCCAGAGAACAAGGGAGGAAGTGGCACTAGATGGTTTGCAAAGAATTATCCAACAAGAAATCTTCATTTTGAGATGTACAAAATTGAGACATTGACAGAGAAAGAAGTACAACAAGTAGTAGTAGAACAAATAGTGATGTCTGATTGGTTAAGGAAAAATGTGAAGGAGGAAGAATATGTTGTGATGAAGGCTGAGGCAGAAGTGGTGCAGGAAATGATAGAAAGTAAGGCGATAAGTTTAGTTGATGAACTTTTCATGGAGTGTAAGCCGAGAGGCCATGGAGGTAGAAGGGCTTACTGGGAATGTTTGGCTTTGTATGGAAGGTTGAGGGACCTAGGAGTTGCAGTGCATCAATGGTGGGGTTAAATAGGAAGAGTCATCCCCGGAACTTAAAAGGTTATGAATGTGAACTTCAATTGAAATGTAATTAAAAACAAAACTAGTATAATTCTTTTTTGTATTTAAAGAGAAGATGATGTGACCTTGGAGAAGAGTTCCTCAATATCCGCTAGTTAGGAGTTGGAAATTTGGTTGCTTCTTTAATTTACATTCAAATAGGAGTTTTTCTAATTAATTTGTAATATTTTGAATTTATGTATGTTTTGATTATTTAAATTTTGTAATTTTCCTTGATTTTCTGGAATTAATTTATGCTAATTAAAATTTTTTTATTAGAGATATTAGAATTTAAAGAATAATAAAAAGGAAAATTCATTTTATCCCCTCCCCAAAAAAAAAAATTAAGATTTTTATGTTGGGGGTTGGTAAATATTTTATTTTATGTTATGGATTTATTTTTTTTCTGAAATGAAAAAGAGTTTTAAAATTGATTTCTAATTGAATATATAATAGGTGTTTTATATATGTCTGGTTTAATTAAAAATTAGTGATTGTGTATTTTGAATTCCCATTTTAAGACTTTAATTGATGAGTATGAACTGTTTGGATATTGAGGTTTAAGAATAGTGGGAATTTTTTTCTTTTTCTTTTTTTTTTTTTTTGGCATTAACTGAATTTTCTATGGTTTAATTGACAATTTTAATTGACTAACTGTAAGTTACTAAATTTAAGATTTCAAATAATTTGAGTAAATTTTGATATTAAATGGTTAATGATAGCTAATTAATAAATTGAAAGAAATTGATGAAATAAAATGGTAAATGAAACTAATTTGATTTGTTAGTTAATGAATAAATGATAAAGTATTTCCAATGATTTCCTAATTTAAGAATTAAATTTATAAGTTCAATTAATTCACATAAATTACACACACAGTAAGCACCAAAAAAATATAATTTATCAACTAAAAATTTTATTGATAATTCTATAATTTTTAGTGGTAATTGAGTGTACTGTCAAATTATCGACAAAAAAAAATTAATCAGTATATAACTTGTCGGTAATACAATTTATTAATAGAATTTATTGACGAAAATTTTATCGATAAATTATTTTTATATTGTTGATAAAAGTCTAAATCATTTTTCGGGAATCAATTTACTGATAGAATGGTAATCAATTACCGACAAAAAATTCTTCAATAAATTACTAATATTTTTTAAAAATAAAAAAATTCATCTGTAAATTTTAAATAAATATTTTTAAAAAATAAAATATTTTATCAATAATCTGTCTGTAAAATTATTTTTTAAAATAATAACTTGAAATTTAAAATTTTTTAGGAGGAATATGAAAATTAAAAAAAAATTATAATATAAATTAGAAAGCCTAAAAAATTCAAAATGGCTAAAAAAAAATTATATCGAAACTAAAAAAGAATAAAATGAACTTATAAAAGAGAGAGAGGATTAAAAGAAAAGAAAGAGTAAGATAAATAAAAAATTTAGTAAGATAATTAATTTCATATATTTATTTTATAGCTTAGGATAATTAATTTAATATATTTATTTTATAGCTTAGGAGGTCTTTTGATGATGTAATAGGTCTTTTAATGATGTAATATTGGCATGGATAGATAGGATAGCAAACCAATATGCAGATTGAATTGCAGATGATGTATTAAATAGTGTTTTGTCACCTATATGGGCTGTAATTCAATCTCCTGGGCTATCTCATCTCTTGTATTTGGATTCTGCTAATCAATGAACTGGTGTTTCTTTGGCTTAAAGAAAAAAAAAAAAAAAAAAAAAGAATTACCACCAATGAACACTTTCAAAATACCTTCTGTAACATATTCATTCGATAATATCCTAAATTCAAGGCAACGACGAAGCAAATCTATTAATATATAATCCAACATTATCACTTTTCAATTTAATTAAAATAAATGTTGAGCCTGTGCTGTAATCTTAAATTACAAAATTTCAAATCTCATAATCAATCTTTTGGACCTTGTCTCCTCTCTTAAATTTCTTTTTATAACTTTTCTCTTATTACAAACACAATAACACCATGCAATAGACAAAATTTTTGGTTCATAAAAATTAGAATTATTTAATAAATCCAGTATAATACACTCTCATTTATATAATTTTAGATAAAATTCATGCATTTATGTGTGTAGGGTGTACTAGACCATCTCCAATAATGGTGCTTTTTATTTCAAATAACATATTTTATTTAATAGAAAATATTTCGTTGATAAAAAATAGAAAATTTTATTTAAATCTAATAAACTGTTTATATTTTATTTAAATAATACTAAAATTATCATAAATAAAGTGCATAAAATTTTATATTATATTAATTAAAGTTAGAATAGATATTGATATTTGATTTTAAATGCGAAGAGTCAAATAAACTCTCTTCATTTTTAAAGATAAAATTCCATCTGATTATTTTTTAGGATAACTTTTTATGATAAAAAATTTAACATATATAAAAAGTACGAAATGCTCTTATATCTTAATACATACAACGCACTCTATAATTTCTCTAAAAATTAATCCACATTTTCTATTGTAGTTATTGTTTTTAATCGGAATGTTGCTCTTTGGTAATCTTGAAAACATAAAAAATTGCTTTCGAATCCGAGTAATCAATTGTAACTAGTCCTGATTTCGTGCATACCGTGAGTTTTCATTATATTTTTTTATTTAATTTATTTTTTAAAAATATTTTAATATATATGAATTATTCTTATTTATTTATTAAATTTAAATATTATCTTTTGATAATTTTAGATATTAATATAAGTAAAATATATACAACAAGTTTATTATATCTGAATAATTTAAAAATAATATAAAAATATTATTTATACTAGTTTCTATAAATTTTTAATTATGATGTACAAAAATGTAATACCCAACTCAATTAAAGTGGTATTTGATAAAACTGAAAATTAAAAGTTGAAAATCTAAGTTTTAAATAGTAAAAGTATTTAAAAATTTAATCACTTATTATATTCAACATAAATTTTTAGTTAAAATTTTTGACTTATCATTTTAATTGATTTTTAACTTAATTTAAATTTTTAAGACGTAATTATCATACAAACTTAAAATGATTAAATACTGAAAATTTTAATTTTAAATACTGAATGATATTAATAAAATACCACCTAATTAATTCTTAATTTTAAAATTAATTGTGATTAGCTACATGAATTTTTTATTTCCACTCTAAATGATTTTGGGGTAACATTTTTTGATAAATGTAATATCTCAAATCATACTGTATTTTTCTCCTCTAAATGAGTTCAGGTCTACTTCTTTCATTTCTTCTTCTCCTGTATTATGACATGCTCAACCATTCTAACTGAAACCTCCCTAAGTCTCCACTTCATATGCCTAAATCATTTTAATTTCCATCCTCTCATCTTGTTCTCAATTAATGTAACTCTCACTTTATACCTAATACTTTTGTTACGTACCTTATCCATTTTAGTATGACCACACATCCATCTTACCATTTTCATTTCAGCAATACTTATCTTTGATACATGTTGTCACTTCATTGACCAACTTTCCTTACCACATAACATAGTCAGTTTAATGGCTATACAATAGAATTTTCCTTTCCATTAATTGGAAATCTTGCTGTTACATAGGATTTTCATGGCAAGCTTTCATTTCAGCCACTCTATTATCTTATGGCTAACATCCTCCTCACAACTTTCATCTCCTTGAAGAATTGAGCCAAGATGTTTAAAATAGGTGCTTTGGGTAATGCTACTCCATCCAAGCTAACTCTCTCATTATCCCAACTTTGATTTTTACTAAAAACTTGCAATGCATGTATTTCATTTTGGTTCTACTTAACATGAAACTCTTAGGATCTATTTGGTTATCAGGTATATAAGAATGTGATTAGAAATAATTCAATTAGAATGAGATTATGGGAATAAAAATTAGAATGTAAATCCTGTATATTGTGTTTGATAAGCAAAATATGGAAATGGAAATAAAATTATCACAATATATTTTACTTCTGCGGCTAAATTTTTATTCTTATATTTTCTGTTCCCACTTATCTTTATGTCTCCCTCAAGAATAAAAATCTAGGAATATACTAATATTATTCCATGTCTTTTATTCCAATTTATCAAACAATATAAATTTTGGAATAAATATTTTATTTCCATTCCAATTTTATTATTTCAACTAACCAACAAGGCCTTAGACTCCTAAGTGCTCCTCCACAATACTAACTTTCTATTAACTCCCTCATGTGTCTCATATACTAACATAGTATTGTTTGCAAATATAATGCATCAAGATATTTCCTCGTACATATGTTTTGTTAATTCATCCATAACAAAAGAAAAGAGGAATGCAAAATACAATAACGTAAAATGAGAAAAAAAAATTGACGAGATAACTTAGCTTGTTATGAGGTAACTCTGTATATACTTAACTTTTGAGAGAGACTTTGTAACATATGACAAAAATTTTCTAAATTAATTTTCTCATATATATATATATATATATATATATATATATATATATATATATATATATATATATATATATATATATATATATATATATATATATATATATATATATAATTTCCAATTTTCTAATTAGTAAATAAATAAATCATATAAAAGAATGGAATATCATATAGCCCAACTAACTGAAAACCTCATTCCTAAAATTCTCTCATTATATGTATTTATCCCTTTTATCATCTTCTTAAAAATTCTTAAATTAATTTTCACAGTTGTATCTAATCTTAATCTCTCTCTCTCTCCCTAATGGATCATCATTTCCCTCTCTTTTGGCTATGATAGTTATCAACTGCACTCTCTATGTGAAACCAAATAATTTTTCTTCAATATTAATTTGTTATATATAAGAATTAAACATTTCCCATTTTTCATTTTCATTTTAATCTGGAAATGGGTCATTGCCCTTGTTTTGGTTTGTTGAATAGGAAGAAGCTCAGGCGTGAAATTAGCAATAAAGAACAATCATTTTGTGGTGAGTTTTATATCTTTCTTCATCCACCTATTCTAATCATTGATTTGTAGCCATTTCCTCTTTATGTTTATGTGCGGTATATTATTATTTTTTTTGGCAATGACCGTTCCTGAGGTTTTAAATTTTTTTTTTCCTTTTTAAAGATTCATTTTATGGCCATGGAAATAGTTTAATTAGGTTTTAGGTTTTAGTCCCCATTAGTCTCCTTAATAATTCTTTTGTTTTAGACTTGTTGATTACTTTATATGAATCTTCAATGATAGAAAATTAAATTCTTGCTAGTGCTAATTAAGCATTTTGGTGATGCTTTTCATATACTTGCAATTCTTTAGTGATTTTAATGTGATAAATTCTTGGGATATTGTCTGTGTATATAATCAAATGACAGAATCAAAATCCTTTTTTATTCTGAAGCAGGGTGAGGCACAAGAAATATGCATTGTAGAAAACTCCTCAGATTTTACACAAACTCTATCAATATTTTTAGGCCTAATACTCTTTTCTGGTTTAATTTCATTGAAATTATTATTCAAATGCAGTATTTTATTGTATACATCCAAAAGTTTTTAAAGGGAAATGAGACTGTCAATAATTAAACCTCTAATCTCTTCTATTATGAAGCAGGCACTCAGCCACTCGGCTACTAACTCAGTTGCCTGCCTTTACATTTCGACTAGTGCACACTATCTCATGTAGAAATGAATTTTATGATATATTTTTTTCTTTTCTTGTATATTTAATTATGATCATTGCTGTCTGATAAGAATTCTGTGTTTTGGTGGAACCTATAATGTGGTCCTGTATTGAAAAGCAAATACAGAATCAAAAACAGGGTCAGGATCAAAAGTCAGTGCAAATTCGAGTCATGAATTATCAACTCCCACAAAAACGACTAAATCTCACAATACGGCTCCAACATTCACCTATGAAGAGCTTGCAATTGCAACCGATAATTTTGCAGATGACTCTTTTCTTGGCAGAGGTGGTTTTGGTGCTGTTTATAAAGGGAAATTAGCTGCTACTGATCAGGTAAAAAAGAGAGTTGTTGATTATGTGCTTCATTTGCCTTACAAATAGAGATTTTTTAAAGCCACTTGATGGCTAAATTTTACTTGTCATCCCTAAACTGATGTGCATAATTATACTACATTTGTCATAAAATCATTTGTTCAAGCAGTTAATACTTCAGGAACAACTAGTGAAATTTACCTATGAATTGACGGATTAAGGCCTCTGATATGCTAGTTAACTAGCAGGTTGTAGCTGTTAAACAGCTAGATCTATCAGGTATCCAAGGAGAAAAGGAGTTTTTGGTGGAAGTTCTCATGCTGACTCTAATGCATCATCATAACCTTGTCAGCATGATTGGTTTCTGCTCCGAAGGAGAGCAACGCCTTCTTGTCTATGAGTACATGCCCTTGGGATCCTTGGAAGATCACCTTTTCGGTATTATCTTCAATTTCTTTATTTCTGATTCTATATTAAAATGGTAGCTAATGATGATTCAGGTCCTACTTTACTCCATCTTGCTTTTGTTTTATGAGTTGTAACATATGTATATATTATAATGTAATCAAATGCATTTTTATAATTCAACGATTGAGCTAAAAATGCATTTGATTACATTCATCTGCATCATACCAAACATAGTTTTAGGTGCAGTTTTGTATGATCTAATGGAATCTAATAAATTTTTTTTTAGATTCCATTATGCCTAGTTACATAATACCAAACTATAATGAAATTCGTATGCAAAACATATATTTATGATGATCTCATAGGGTGTATGCACAGATGTTACACCTGACAAGGAGCCTCTTGACTGGAATACAAGGATGAAAATAGCAGCAGGGACTGCAAATGGATTGGACTATCTACACAATTCAAAACCTCCAGTAATATACAGAGATTTAAAAGCATCAAACATATTACTAGATGAGGGATTCTATCCAAAACTCTCAGATTTTGGACTTGCAAAGTTCGGTCCAATTGGAGAACAGTCTCATGTCTCCACAAGAGTCATGGGTACATATGGTTACTGCGCCCCTGAATATGCCTCAACTGGAAGATTGACTCTGAAGACTGACATTTATAGTTTTGGAGTTGTCTTGTTAGAGCTAGTTACGGGAATTCGAGCAGTAGATGAAATCGAGGGCCGTAGAATGCATCTAACTCATTGGGTATTATATCTATCTAATTGGTTAATTTATAATTAATACTATTTCATATACCTTAACTAATTTTCTAAAAATTTTACAGGCACTGCCTCTGATGAGAGACCGCGGAAATTATTTAAAATTAGCAGATCCATTGCTAAGAGGTCAATTTTCACTATCTGTGTTGAACATGGCTATAGACGTAGCATCAACATGTCTGAATGAAAATGCAAATCTACGTCCTTCATCAAATGAATTAGTATCTGCCATGGATTATTTGGTGTCGGTTAAATATGAACCAAAAGAGGCCAAAAATAAGGTTGATATGCCATGGCCTGAAATGGTTTTTTCTCCAAGTGTGGCAGCAGTGATCTTAGAAAAGGATTTAGACCGAGACCGTGCAGTGGCAGAGGCTAAAATGTGGGGTGAGAGTTGGAGAGAAAAGAAAAGACAAAATGCAGACAATAGTTCTACTAGCAACAGCAGGTTTCAACCCATTGCTTAAGCCCCCAGTCATTTATTTATATATGAAAAATCATTTATATGAGTTCAGTTCTAGTGTATTTTCAACTATTTCAAATTCAAAGTTTAGCCTTTTATTTTAAAAAGATTTGTATATAGCTGCATATGTGCATTTTAGAAAGTTGGATAGAAAGTAGAGATAGACTATTGTCCAGATATATATATTTATTTATTTAGTTCCCTAAGAGTTGATGTGGTACCCATTTGGTTTGGATTGAGTTAAGACAAGAAACAAGTACATATGAACATGATTCATGGATAAAAGTAATGGGACTCTTGTGCTGGATATAATGTCAATTGTCTAAGCTCATAGCTAGGAAGCCCATTGTCTCAAAATTGGTAGAGTGGTTATGGTTTTAAGAATTTGTTTGACAATTAAAATTCATTGTTTGCTTGTTTGTTTGTTTTTTTTTTTAACAATTTGGATTTAAAAAAAAATAGTATTAATTAATATAACATGTGAAATTAATCTCTATTAACATTTTAATAATTTAGAAAGTAATATTAAACATATTCTAAGTTGTAAAAAAAAATAAAAAAATTCAGAAATCTTTTATTTTTTTAATAAAACTCACTTGATCCCCCTCCTTATAGTTATAAGTGAGATGTTATTTATAATAAATAAAATATATTAAAATAAAAATAAATATTTCTCCTAATTTTATTATAGATAAAGGTAAAATGTATGATGATAAAAAAATAATAATATGCATCTCAAGTCGTGATTATAAAGTGTAAATAGAGTTGTATAAAAAATTAACCCCTTTTTTTTATCTTATTTTGATATATTTTCCATATTATATATTTTATTTACAAATAAGTAAGCGGTAATAAATAATATGAAATTCATACACATTTTCGTTTATGTATTTTATTACTATAAATATTATATTATTAATCATAGATATTAATAATATTTTACACATTGAAACATAATCTAATAGTAAATATAATTTTTTCTGAGCGATAGACTTATTATCAATTCTCCTCTGTAATACTTAAAAATATATATTTTTAGAATTAATTTTTATTAATTTTTTTTAAACATGATAAGTAAAATATTGTAGAAATGGGTTGTGAAGGCCAACCAAGTGCTGAATAGCTGGCTAATAAAGCATTCAATTGTGACTTGGGATTTTCATGTGTTGAAGGTTGGCTAACGAATGTTTCAATTGTGACTTATGATTTTCACAACCAAAGGCTTAATTAGGATAAGTGGTTACGTCGTTTCTATCCAATCCCCAATTTATATGTTAGCTGGTTGGCCCTATTCTTGACAGAAACACAAAAAAGCCAGATCATGCCACTTTTGAGTTTGGATTTGTTGGGTTATCCTCCCGTTCCAAAAGAAATTTCTTTTAATTTCACTTAGGACTGACTTGGCTCATGAAATAGAATAACTTTTTTTTATTTTTTATTTTTTATTTTGACAAGTTCTTTATAGAATAATTATTTTATTTATAACCTCTTTCATTTATTCCATGAACCATACCCTTTTTTTAAGACATAATTTGATAGATAATGTTAATGGAAGTCAAAACATCTAAAAGAAATCCAAAATTCAACACATCTAACATGTGCAGCCTGTACATATTTCAAACTATCCTATGTGTAGCTTCCATAAAAGTCAAGAACAGACCACTAATCACGACTTTAACTGTGCTAGATAACTCTATATATATGTATTTATTTTTGTACATTAAACATACAGAAATTTAACTTATTTTCTCTAATATTCAGTATTAAATCTGTCTGATATTTTATATGATATCAGAGCCTAATTATTCTCAATTTTCAGTATTTTTTGTTTTTCTGCAACACAAATTACTGTTCATTCAATTACATGCAATATGACTATAATTCTAGAAAATATAACCATTAGAAAGCTCTCGTCATTAGCTTCAAAACAAGACCAATCAGAGAACCAAAAACCGTTGCACACTCCCACACACGCCACCAAAAGAAGCTGCCCAGAAATCCACGCACCACCATGCGCACTGGAGGCAAGGACGAGACACGTCAGCACTCCGCCACTTGTCAACATCCCATTGATCCACGTCCGCTCCACGTCAGTCGTACTTTATCTAGTCAATAAGTGACACATCATCAACCACGTGTTTGTCACGTCAGCAAAAGATCATCGCGTCGTCATCCACATCAGCAAACATAACTAGTCAACTACCATGTCAACACGTGACATGTCATCAGCCACGTGTTTGACACGTCAGTCGAATATGCCACATCATTTGATTCCACGTCATCGGCACAGTACTCTGTCATTCGATTCCAGCCAATCAGAACCTGCCACGTGTCTTCTCAGTTCGATTTAAATAAAACCAATTGACTTGAGCTTTGACCAACCGGTTCAACCAGTTTTGTACTGGTTTTTAGACATCCAAAACCAGTTCCTAAGGTTTTTCAACCTTCTGATTTCATTTTTGCTATCAGATTTGTGAAATTTCCTCTCTATCTTAGAGTTATGGAGAAAATCAATACAACTCAACCTATTGTGACAATTTTGAATGACACTAATTATAATCTTTGGGCAAGTAGCATGAAAAGCTATCTCGTTGAAATTAAATACTAGAAGATTGTCACTGGTGGAACTCTCAAACCTATTCATCTTCAAGATGAAACTGAAATAAAGTACAATGATCATGTTGATGACTGGGAGAGCAAAAATCATCAAATCATCACTTGGTTCTGTAACACCTCTGTTCCAAGTATTCACATTCAATTTGATCCATTTGATACTGCTAAAGTAATTTGAGATTTTCTTAAAAACGGGTATATAATTTCTGGTCTTGCTCATCATTATCAGTTATGGAATATTCTGAATAATATGAAGCAAGAATTTGGACAATCTATCAATGATTTCCTAAGTCAAATATAACCCATCTGGAATCAACTCTCCCAAGCCAAAATTACTGAAGGTCAACTCCATCTGATCTAATTTCTCATGGCTCTTTAGTATGAATATGAACCTGTTTGAGTATCTCTATTACACAGAGATCCTATTCCAATGCTAGAAACTGGTATCAAAGAATTAATTTTCAAAGAAATTTGCTTGCAAATTGGCAAACCAGCTTCCTCTGATCAGGCTCTAGTTACTCATAGGCCATCACCGACTCATTCATTACAACACTGTAAGAATTGCAATCAACTTGGTCATTCCTTCTCTAACTGTCCAACTATCGATTGCAAATACTACCACAAATTAGGACATATCAAAAGCAACTGTCTTACTCGTCTAGCAAGACCTAGAGACAATCATCCCAAGTACAAAATTGACTCAAAAATCGGGTCCTCTAATGCCAATGCTGCTATTTTGGACAACTCCTATGCCCCTTTTGTGGCCTCCTTCACTCTCTCTGACCTTAAATCCATATTCAAAAAGGTTATGTCTTCTAGTGCCTCCTCTTCTAGTGCCATATCTATTTACTAAGGTAACAATCAATGGCTAATTGACTCTGCATGTAGCAATCATATGACCTTTGATCCAAACATTTTCCAATCTAAAACCCAGAATAACTTTCTAGCCCCATTCACACTGCTGATGGAAATAAAATGGGCATCAATCATGTTGGAACTATTTCCACATCTACTCTTACTGTACCTGATATATATCTTGTGCCTTCCTTAGCTGTTATTCTTCTTTCTGTTGGTCAAATATGTGAATTAGGATTAACTGTGCATTTTAATTCTAATGGTTGTCAGGTATAGGATCCAACAATGAGACAAATTGTGGGAAGTGGAATCATAATCGGGAGGCTATTTGAACTTCAATCTCTTCAAATACCTCATAATGCTCTATCCACTACAACTAGTGTGTCTCCTTTATTTTAGTGGCGTTTACGACTCAATCATGCCTCTGTTAGTAAACTTCGTCCCTTAATTTCGAGTGGTACTTTAGGAAATATAAAAGTTGCAGAACTTCAATGTACTCATTGTCAACTTGCAAAAAAACCTGCTTTATCATTTAATAATAATGATTCTATTTGTGATACTCCTTTTGGACTTGTTTATTCTGACATTTAGGGACCCTCTGCTATTCCAACAGTTAGTGGTTATCGTTATTTTGTTATTTTCATTAATAAGTACTCACGTTTTACATGGCTCTTCTGTATGAAGCATAGATTCGAACTTCCATAAATCTATATTCAATTTGCAAGGATGATTCTAACACACTTTTCTCATCCTATCAAAATATTTCAAACTGATAATGCCATGGAATACAAAGAGTCAAGTCTTTTGCAATTCTTTTATGAGCAAGGAACTTTAGTTCAAAGGTTTTATCCTCATACATCTCAACAAAATGACAGAGTCAAACACAAACATCATCACATCTTAGACTCTATATGAGCTCTCCTTTTGTCATTAGGTTGTCCTGAAAAATTCTGGGAAGAAGCAGCTTTAACTACTATTTATACAATTAACTGTCTCCCCACCCTTATTCTTCATAACATTTCTCCTTTTAAGTGGCTCTATGATAAGATTCCTGATTATCATTCACTAAAAATCTTTGGATGTGTTTGCTTTGTTTTACTCCAGCCTTATAAATACACTAAACTAGAACTGTATGCTCGTTTTTTTGTTTTCTAGGATCTGGTATATAACATAAACGATATCACTGTTGGGATCTCATCTCTAATAAATTGCGAAATCCCAACATGTGGTTTTCTAAGAAAATACTATGTTTTCCATAATTTCTAAATTTCATAACTCTAGCACAAATCGTGTATTTACTAATCCATATGTTGAGTTATATCCTGTTAATGATATAGAGTTGCCTCCTGAAATTGATTCTGCTCCTCTTGAAATGGTCTTGTATGAAGAGAATGTACCTACTCCAACTGTTGATCCGACACCTACTCTCGAACCTAACCCTGCTCTTGAAATCAATCTTCATCGATCAACCAAGGTAAGAGAAACACCTTCTCACCTTTGAGATTTTCACTGTTATTTTGTTATTGCCACACTTCACGAATCTCACTCTTATCATGAGATTAGTACTAACCCTCTATAGTAGCAAGCTATAATTGAAGAAATTCAAGCATTGGAGAAAATCCACACTTGGAAACTAGTTGATCTTCCTCCTAATAAGATTCCTATTGGCTATAAATGGATTTGCAAAATCAAGACACGCTCAGATGGATTTGTTGAGCGTTACAAGGCTTGTTTAGTAGCCAAAGGATATACTTAGGAATATGGAATAGACTATAAGGAAACATTTACTCCAATTGCTCGATTGACATCGATCCATAGTCTTTTAGCCATAGCAGCATTTTGCAAGTGGAAACTATTTCAAATGGATGTTAAAAATGTCTTTCTAAATGGTGATTTATCTGAAGAAGTTTTCATGAAACCTCCTTTTTACCACTCTCCTCATAAGGTTTGCAATCTGAAAAAGGCTCTGTACGTATTAAAACAAGCTCCTAGGGCATGGTTTGCTAAGTTTAGTTTCACTCTTACTAAATTTGGCTTTGTCTCTAGCAAACATGACTTTGCACTATTTGTTAGGCACACCAATCATAGAAATGTTCTTCTGTTACTTTATGTTGATGATATGATCATTACTGGAAGTGACACAACAAGTATTTCAGAAGTTCAAACATATCTTAGCCAACAATTTGAAATGAAGTATCTCAAAACTCTCAGCTATTTTTTGGACCTTGAAGTTTCTCACAATTCTCAAGGGTAATATTTATCTCAAACCAAGTATGCATCTGATCTACTTTCTAGAGCTGGTATTACTAATAGCAAAATAGTTGCAACCCCCTTAGAGCTCAACTATAAACTTACTCCTCTGGATGGGACTCTTAATGATCCTACCTTATACCGCTAATTAGTTGGAAGTCTTGTTTATCTTATAATTACTCAGCTAGATATCTCATATATTGTCCATCTAGTTAGTCAATTCATGTTTGCTCCATGCTTATCTCACTATGCAGCAATCCTACGATCCTTCGTTATATTAAAGGAATACTTTTCCATGGTTTAAATTTTTCTGCTGATACATCTTTGGAATTGTCTGGTTATTTTGATACATATTAGGCTAGTGATACAACTAATTGCCGTTCTATCACCGGTTACTGTTTCTTTTTTGGAGATTCTCTTATTTTTTGGCGAAGCAAGAAACAAACTATTATTATCCACTCTAACTCAGAATCAAAATATCGTACACTTGCTGATACAACATCAGAGCTATTATGGTTACGCTGATTATTAGCAAATATGGGTATCACCCATTCCTCTACCACTATACTTCATTGGGATAATAGAAGTGCAATCTATATTTTCTATAATGATGTGTTTCATGAACGAACAAAACATATTGAGATTGATTGTCACTTTATTCGCTATCATGTCTTTCAAGGCACCATTTATCTACAATCTGTCTCATCAGCTAATCAAATTACTGATATCTTCACTAAAACTCATCTGCCAACTCGTTTTCAAGATCTTATGCACAAACTCAAGCTGACATCAACTATGCCATCATGAGTTTGAGGGGGGTGTTAATGGAAGTCAAAGCAACCAAAAGAACTCCAGAATTCAAAACGTCCAACATGTGCATCCTGTACATATTTCAAACCATCTCATGTGTAACTTCCATGGAAGTCAAGAATAAACCACTAATCATGTCTCTAATTGTGTCAGATAACTCTATATATATGTATTCATTCTTGTATATTAAATACACAGAAATATAACTTATTCTCTCTAATATTCAATATCAAATCTGGCTGATATTTTATAGATAAAATGATAGAAAATAAAAGCTATATATTATTTAAGAGTTTAATATGATTAAATAAGAAAAGATAATGAAAAAATAGTTATTCTACTAAAAACTCATTTCTTTCCCCTCTTAAAATTAAACTACTACTACTAATAATAATATTATTATTATTATTTTCATAGTAAATTGAAGGCAAAGAATGCCTTGAAATTTATTATATTATACCATTAATTTAATTTTTAAAACTTCAATAGTAATCAATCGAGTTTTCCAATTTTATAAATTTGGCAAATCACTAATAACTAAATCAACGACTCGGTTAATCAAATTTGTAAAATTAAAAAAGTTCAATTAATTTCAATTTAAATTTTAAATATTAAATTAAGCTATAATATAATATGTTTAAAAATTAATTTGGTATTTTGACCTTCTAATTAATAAATTTTTCTTAGAATTATGATTTAGAGCAGAATTGTAACCCATTTCTAATATATCACTATCACTACTTATACTACAAAGATTCTCACAATGATTGATATTGAGTCTCTACCAATAATACCACATATTTCCATTTAAACCATACTCCCCCACCATTTTACGTATTTCTAACATGCATAACTTATCAGCAGAGCAATAGTCTATACTTAGACCTATTAATGCATGCTACTGCGTCATAATTCCACTATAATACAAATGAATGCTAAAATAGTCATAGCAAGTGGCTGCAAATAGAGGGGAAAAAAAAAAGCAATAGAGAGGAACGAGGAAGAATTACAAAGTACACAGAGTTAAATGCAATTTACATATCCATCAGTCTATTGGCAAAAAAAAAAAAAAATTACATATCCATCAGTCTAATTAAACTAATAATTTAACTTAATGTACCATTTTAAACAAGTAATTTCATACAAATAACCAAAAACTCTAAAATTACCAAAGTTTTAACCTAAACTTTAATTAAACAAGTCCTTTAACAGTAAACGATAATTAAACAAACAATAAGAAAGAAATTAACACTAAACCCTAATTAAACAAATATTTTATCCAAAACCTTAATTAAAAAAGTGGATTGCACATTATGTTAATTAGATTTTTATATTCAGGTTTCCACATCTCAATATTTTTTACTACACCCCATTCAATACCTAACAACCCTGGACCCTTATTTTTTTATTAAAAAAAAAAAAAAACCCTCATTTCATCAACTCCTTTAAAACAATAGTAATAGCAGAAAAGACACTTACACTAGTTAGGTGCCTGCTTCTTTGGCTTCTGTGCTGCCAATCCATTTTTATCGACTTATTTTCTGATTTTGAAACACTGGTTTTCTACTAATCAAGCAACTCTAAATGCCATGTCCTCTGTAAATAAATTTGGCCCTCTAACTCTTTCCGATTTGTAGTACAACGCCCTAAAAAATTATATCCCAATTTCTATTTTTCCTGCTCAATGTTTTCATCAAATATAAATCATTTCAGCTAAATCGATAAGAGGGGAACAGGTTGATTATCCATTCTCTGATAATTTTTAGAGAGAGAGAGAGATGAAGAGCTAACAGAGAGAGATGTAGAGCTGAGAGAGAGAACGTCAAAGGCAGACTTTTTTTTTTTTTTTTTACTTTCTCTCTTTACATATGTGTCAAACATGCAACGAGAGAGAGTTAATTTCTGAGAGTCAAATGAATTTGATGATGTGTCACTCTACGTCAGACATTGAGGTTGGATTATGGTCTAATTTCGATTAGTGACCATTAATTACAAAAAATAAAATAAAATAAAATAAAAAATTTAAGTGTTTACTTAAAAAAAAAAAAGTTTTTTTAAGTGACCACATTATAAAATTACCACAATTTAATATTTTTTAATAAATATTAATTTTTTTTAGAAATAGAGGAAATAAAACACAATTAAATATTAATACCTTCCATCAATAAAGTTTCAATTTCTATTGGCAAACGAGAAAATAAATGAATAACAAAGGAATTTAAACCAATACTTTAATCGGATTATTACATACTAATACGGTAAAATTGTTTATAAACCCATATTGCAACAAGTGTTTTCTAACATCATCATATATAATTTTTGAAGTTATTATTTAAAAAGTGTAATTTCTCTATTCAATCCACTTCACAGTTAACTATTACTTTTGATTATTTAAAAAAAAAAAAGATTATCTATGATAAATTTCTAAAACTCTATTATATAGAAAGGAAAAATCATTTAGATTGAGTACAAAGAAACTTAATATTGGTAAGGAAAGAGATGTGAATGTCTTACAATCTAAATGCTTTAAAAACTCATAACACCTTTATAATCATAACAGTTGGTTGGTCCATTTGGGTCCATAAATTACATCTTTTAATTATAATCATAACCATAAACCGACAACTTTAACTACAGTTTAATGGAAGGGGGAGCCTGTCACATCAATTGAGTAATTAATTAATTAATATTAATTAAAAAGACCATGTATTAATTATTGAATTAGGTTAGAATTTGGTTAGTCGCTGCGTAGAAAAGTTACAGAGCCACCTGAACTATCTGCAAAGTCCAATGTATTGCTGACTTTTCGAATGCTTCCAAGTGCGTGCATTATGGCAGTGATACCACGGGAAAGAGTCTCATTAATTTCTATGAATTTGTACTTTACAATTTTTTACACATTTAAATTTTTAATTATATTTGAAGTTCAACAATTACTAGCATTATTATTAATAATAGATAGTATACAGTATTATCTCCATTTTAAAAAAATTATCTACTATTTTTTTAAATATTTTTAAATATTTATTTATTATAAAAATAAATATTGATATTTATCTATTTTATTATTATTAATTAAAAGATGTGTATTTTTAAAATTAATAATAAAGCTAATAATAAATGAGTATATACAATGATATAAGTAAAAAAATATAATAAAATTTATGAGTTGACAAATAATTAATGATATTTTCTCAAACTATGAGAAAAAAGAAAATAGACAATTTTTTTGAGACGAAAGTAGTATAACGTAGTAATTTGATTTTTTATTTTCATTCTAAATAAAAACCTTATTATCTTTTCAAATGGAGGAGTTGAATTCTATTCCTTACAGAAGAATACCTCTTGAATTGGATTCAAAAGTTTAAATTTATAATTAGTGAGAGTTAAAAACTATATTAAATTTTAATCACTCTATCCTTTTTTCAACGTAAATCTTTATTAACTCTAAACACATTCTTTTTCATCCTGTTGTTATGTGATGCACATAAAATACATGTATAGTATGTACTAAGATGCAGCAAAATTGAAAGTTGTAATCAGATTTCAACCCATGTTATTGACACATTACTGCATATAAATTGGAGTTTAAAATCGTCTCTAATACTATGTGAAAATATTTAAATCAAACTCTAAAATTTAAAATTATGATTGTAAAATTTAAATACCATATTAAGTTTTGACCACTCTAATTTTCTTTAAACATGATATCTTTTAATATATGTATGTATATATATATATGTGTGTGTGTGTCCCAAATACTAAGGTTTTTGGACATAAAATTCTCACTTGGTAGAAAAATTTTTAATTAGGAAGTTAAGTATATTAACTTTTGTTGCAAACCGGAGTCGAATTACTCCTCCGCAGTTTAACCATTTGGGTGCTAGAAGTTTGACCTAAGTCAAGTTTTGTATCACTTCTCCGTAGTATCCTGTTGACGCATTTCCTGTCATTATTAATTACTGGCTTGTTAATGTATACCTTATATAAAAAGAAAAAATCAAAGTCATTAAAAAATCCAAAAAAAAAAAATCTAAGTACTAATTTTTTTTGTATTTTTTAATAGTTTATATACTACAATGAATAATATATATATATATACACACACATATAGATGTATGTCTATATATATATATATACACACACACATATATATATGTGTGTGTGTGTATATATATATATGTGTGTGTGTGTATATATATATATATATACACACACACACACATATATATATGTGTGTGTGTGTGTTTATATATATATATATATACACACACACAGATATATATATATGTGTGTATACAATCTTTAAAGCTAATCTAAACAAACATTAATATACTACCCTATTAAATGGGATAATATATTCCTTTCTCCTCATTATTAATAGGACCTAAAACTTGCACAAAATGTAATTCAATCTCGTGTATTCCCTGAAGCTTCTAATGCCAAGTTTGCCAAGATATCTACTACTCAATGGTAAACTATCAAAGCTAATCTAAACAAACATTAATGTACAACCTTATTAAACGGTATATGAAATACCTTTCTCGTCATCATTAATAGGACCTAAAACTTGCACAAAAGGTAACTCAATCTCATGTATTCCCTTTGAAGCTTTTGTTGACAAGTTTGCCATATATGCTCTACTATTGAGTAGCAAATATCTTGGCAAACTTGGCATTATGAGCTTCAGAGGGAATACATGAGATTGAGTTACCTTTTGTGCAAGTTTTAGGTCCTATTAATGATGACGAGAAAAGTATTTCATACTATGTTTAATAAGGTTGTATATTAATGTTTGTTTAGATTAGCTTTACCATCTGTCTTCAGATTAGTCCTACATCACTAGAGGTACATCCAGAGATGAAACAATTGCTGGAAAAATAATTGTTGTCTTCAAGCACCAACACATCTTCTCCCCATAAGAGAGATAGACCATGCCATCAACTTGAAAGAAGGAATTGAGCCCATTAATGTGAGACCCTACAAGTATGCCTATTTTCAAAAAGCCGGAATTGAAAAACAAGTGCATGACATGTTAAAATTGGGGCTTATCTAAACTAGTACTAGTCTTTTTTTATCTCCTGTTTTATTAGTTAAAAAGAAATATGGGTCTTAGCATTTTTGTACTGACTATAGGGCACTTAATTCAATCATCATCAAAGATAGATTCTCGATCCCTACTATCGATGACATGCTTGATGAGCTCCATAGAGCTACTTATTTCACCAAACTTGATTTATAGGTGAGATACCACCAAGTTATAGTGCATCCTACAGACATCCATAAAACTACATTTCAAACCCATAATGGACATTATGAATATTTAGTCATGCCCTTTAGCCTTTGTAATGCACCAATCGACCTTCCAAGACATTATGAACTCAATATTTTGCCCTTATCTATGCAAATTCATACTAGTTTTCTTCGATGATATTTTAATTTATAGCCCCATTTAGAGCATACACCTTGAACATGTTGAAAAGGCTTTTGAAATATTATGGAAACATTAGTTTTTTTGTTTTTTAAAATTAGCAAATGTTCTTTTGGGTTATAAGAATTGGAATACTCGAGGCACATTGTAACCTCTCAGGGAGTCAAGGTGGATCAAAGAAAAATTCAATTCATACTTAATTGGCCTAAGCTCACTAATATCTCTGAGTTATATGAATTTTTAGGTATTACAGGTTACTATTAAAAATTTGTTCACAATTATGGAGTCATAGCACAGCCTCTCACTAACCTCCTTAAGAAGGGCCAATAGATGGTCTGATGAAGCTGAACATACCTTTCAAGAACTCAAGCAAGCTATGAGTACTACTCCAACACTAGCTATGCCAAATTTCAATGGGCCATTTATCATTGAAAAAAATGCTTCAAGTGATGGCATAGGGGCTGTGTTGACTCAATAAGGGAGGCCAATTGCATTTATGAGTCAGGCCTTGGGTATCATTAAATGCTTATGGTCCATTTATGCAAAAAACATGCTAGAATCATCCAGGCAATTTAGACATGGAGACTGTACTTAATGGGCAGAAAATTTTTCATTAAAACTGATCAAAGAAGTCTCAAGCATTTGCTAGTGCAATGAGTTGCTACACTTGAGCAGCAAAAATGGGTGGCTAAACTACTTGGGTATGATTATGAAATCAGGTATAAATCGAGTAAGGAAAATAGTGCCATAGATGCCCTATCCCGAATACAGGGCAGTTCTAGACTTGATGCTATATCTATACCTCATGCTTAAGTATAGGATGCAATTAAGGCGGAAGTTGTTAATGATCTCTACATGCAAAAAATTAGTGCTCAAGCAACTAAAAATCCAGGCAAACCATATAGATGGCAAAACGGGTTGGTCTATTATAAAAATCATATGGTGGTGCCTCTTTAGACCAACATCATTCAATAATTTTTTGGAGAATTCCATAATTCTTCAATAGCTGGACATTCGGATGTTTTAAGAACCTACAAGAGGATTGCACAACAATTCTATTGGCCATCTATGCATTGAACCATAAAAAATTATGTTGCCGCTTGTGAAGTTTGTTAACGAATAAAGAGTGATACATTATAACCAATTGGGCTCCTTCAAACAGTTTCAATTCCTTATCAAGTATGGGATGATGTCATAGTGGACTTCATTGATGGACTACCATCCTCAAATGGTAAAAATTCAATTCTTGTTATGGTTGACAAGTTAAGCAAGTTAGAGCATTTTTTAGCCTTGTCCCATCCTTACACAGTAAAAGTGGTGGCGGAAAAATTCATTGATGGCATGTTAATGCTCTATAGCATGCCTCGGTCAATCATCAATGATAGTAACCAATATTCATCAGTCATTTTTAGAAGGAATTCTTCAAATTATTTGACACACAACTGAAAATGAGTGGCGCTTACCACCTACAAACTGATGGACAGATGGAAGTCATCAATCATTGTCTTAAACAATATCTACGTTGTTTTGCTTTCTAGTAGCCCCATAAGTGGCATTCCTTCCTTACATGGCTAAGTTTTAGTACAATATTACCTATCATGCATTGACAGGAATGATGCCCTTCTAAGCTTGTATGGAAGACCCCCTCCCATAGTTCCACGCTACCATGAAGGTTTCTGTCCAGTAAACAAAGTTGATCATAACTTAGCTTCGCGAGATACACTACTACAACAACTTAAGCAAAATCTCCATACAGCTAATAATCGCATGAAACAATAAGCCAACTCTAAACGTAGAGATATTAAGTATTAAGTAGGAGATTATGTATTTTTTAAAACTTCAACGTTATTGTCAGCATTTAGTGTTTAAAAGAGCTTATCAAAAGCTTGCTAGTAAGTTTTATAGGCCTTATCAAATTGAAGTGAAACTTGGAAAGGTAGCTTATAAGTTTTCATTACCTGCTGGGTCTCGCATCCACCCCATCTTTCATGTCTCACACTCAAAAAGAGAGTGGGTGACATAATCACTACTAATACTGAATTACCACCTATGAATGAAGATGAAGATGTACTTATGGAACCTGAGGAAATATTGGACATTTACTATATCAAAAAAGGATCTAAAATTATTGAGAAAAGTTTCTTCAGATGGAAAAGACTCCCTGTGGATGATGCTATGTGGGAAAATACTCAAGAATTGTGGGACAAATTCATCAACTTGAACCTTAAAGATAAGGTTCTAGTCAACAGGGGAAGTATTGATAAGCCATGAAGGAGTCAAACGATGCCCAAGAAGAACCCAAAGTATTTAGACTAGGGAGTTACTGTGCATGGCACTATTGGGTATGTGGATCATGGTTTCCAGATTGCTTGCTTAAGAATAGGTCAAGTAGTTATTTGAATTCCTTTGATTTCCAATAGTGTACTAGTGATAATGTCCTATTTCTTCAAAATACTATCTAAGAAATAAGAATAGTTGTTAATTTTCTTTGTATTTAAACTCTTCAGAAGTGAATAATAAGCAAGCATATTTTAGTCAAACACTTGTGATATATTCTCACCCTAAGTACAGTACACTTTTCTTTCTTAAACACTGTCATTTTCTCCTAAGCTCTGGTTGGGACCTAACATCAAGTGGGGATGATTATAGAAAAATCATTAGGGCCCTTTAATATGTGACTATTACTGGGCCGGATATTGCCTTTACTATGAATAAATTGTGTCAATTTATGCATGCTCTTATTGATATGCATTGGCAAGCTTTGAAGAGACTATTGCATTATTTGAAATGTACTCAATCTCTTGGTTTGTTTACTCTCTTGATTTGTTTCTCCTAGTAAAATCTACTCTTTCATTGCATTGTTATACAGATTGTGACTGGGGTGGGGATCCTGATGATAAATGCTCTACAAGTGGGTATGGTATTTTTCTAGGCTTTTCCCTCATCTCTTGGTTGTCTAAGCAAAAGCCTACTATTGCTCGTTCTTCAACAAAAAGTGAATATATGGCCATAGCTAATACTACTTCTGAACTACTTTGGACTAAATCCTTGCTTATAGATATTGGTTTTCCTATTAATAATTCAACACTTTGGCGTGATAATGTGGGTGCTATTTATTTGACTTCGAACTTTAATTGATATCATTCACACTATTTATAAATATCAAAATTTAAGCAAATTAAATTCCTCTTTGTAGCAATCACATAGTACTCATGCATGCATTTTGCATATGTGCAAATATCCAAGAAACTCAAATATATATCAAGTATTATAAAAATTTACTTGTGAATTTAATAAATTCACCAATACAATACGTCATAGGTAATTCACATGTTCATGAGAATTTAGGACACACATGTTATCTTAGTCACGAATTATAATTCATCAAAATAATTATTAGACTAAATGCAATAAATACCAAAAAACAGAGAGTAATTCTCGTTATATTTCAATTACAAAATATAAATAATATAATTCTTAATTAAATTTTAGATATATAATAAGAATGACAAAACTTTTTATATTTAATATTTATGATCTCATAACATAAAATTACTAAAGTACAAAAAAAAAATCCAAGATGGCAAATATATATGTCAAGATGCCGACAAGACAAATTCTAAGTAGTTAAAATTGTTATGAATCTTTTATTGGACAAGAAAGTAGAAACACTAATGCATAGTTTAATAGGCCGTAATAGCATGTAATATAATATAATTAAATATATTTTTAGTGTAAATTTATATTAAAAATGACTTCAATTATATTTCATTATGGCTAATCAAACACATCATAATATTTCATATATATCCAATATGGTTAGTTTTATGGATTAAAGACTCATCTATGATAATATAAGTGGGTTATGATGAGTCTGAAATCATCATGGACTGTAGAGGGAGAGCCCCGTGAGGGGTAGGACCTGCATACAGAAAGAAAGAGGGTCAAAGGCTCCTGGAGGCTGACCTCCGAGAGAACCTCCGACGCCCAAGTCAGTAAGCCAGTTAAGAGAGTTTAGGCTAGAGAGAGAGTCTAGAGAGAGAGAGAGATCCCCCTATTTTACCTTTGTTCCTTCTATATATAGAGAAAAATGGGGACCCCCTATAGAGGCCATTTTTGTCCCTCATCAGGGGCCCCCCACTCCCTAGTTTGATCAAGCATGTTGAAGAGAAGGCTGAGGGAGTAGAAATATCCTTTCCTTGCTTGTGATTCATCTGCGTTGCAGGTATAATTGCTAATTTGGCGGCATCTTATGAGCTTAATACGAAAGTTGCTAGATGTTTTGAATGTAAAGGGTGAGCTAAGGAGCTTAATCTAGAGGCGTCTGAGCACCTAAATAATAATGCGAGCTAATTAGCCCGATGTGAGGCATTTGGGCATCTGAATGATAAGGTGAGCTGATTAGCTTGACCAAAAGGCAGTTGCATGCCTGAACAAAGATGTGAGCTACATGATTGCCACTTCAGGGGGTGATCTTATAGTCTTCGATGCCACATCATAGCATGGACTTATAGATTCCATGTAGCCTCAAGTCTTCAAATAATATGCCTTCTCAAGGAAGGTCTTATATAATATTCTTCATTGGTAAATGACTTTAATAAGAGTTACTTCGCCTGTTGAGGCCTTAGGTACTTTGATTCGTCCGTCGAAGGCTCACATAATAATATATGCTTCACTGATTGGATAATTTGCTTGGAAATTAGGGGTCTTTGTCTGATGCACTTTGCTAATTAGCGACATTAAAGGCCTTCGCTAATTAAAATCTTGGATAATAATGATTTACCTCGACTTATCGAGGACTTTTAGAAATCTACCTCTTTAGAGGTCTTCAAGAAAGCCTTTGCCTTGCTAAATGAAGACTTGTGTAATAACGGTTTGCCTCGACTTTTCGAGGACTTTTAAAAATCTACTTCCTTGGAAGTCTTCAAGAAAAACCTGCCTCAGCTTATCGAGGACTTTAGAGAAATCCACTCCACTTAGGAGTCTTCGAAAAAATTTGCCTCACTCGGAGGTCTTATAAATAATATGCCTCAATTTTTCGAGGACTTGCATAATCATATGCCTAGTGTTCGCTAGGTCTTATGAAATCTACCTCTCATAGGGGTCTTCTCGAATCTGCCTCGCCAGATGAGATATTATATAATAATATGCCTAGCTTTCGCTAGGTCTTATGAAATCCACCTCTCATAAAGGTCTTCTCGAATCTGTCGAGGGTTGGGGAGTTCGACTCATCAGGAGGTCTTCGATAATAATATGCCTCGACAGATTAGGACTTATATAATAACAATGTGCCTAGTGAACGCTAGGTCTTATGAAATCCACCTCACCTGGAGGTCTTCTCGAATCTGCCTCGCTAGATGAGATCTTATATAATAATAATATGCCTAGCGAACGCTAGGTCTTATGAAAATTACCTCACCTGGAGGTCTTCTCGAATCTGCCTCGCCAGATGAGATATTATATAATAATATGCCTAGCTTTCGCTAGGTCTTATGAAATCCACCTCTCATAGAGGTCTCCTCGAATTTGTCGAGGGATGAGGAGTCTGACTCGCCAGGAGGTATTCGATAATAATATGCCTCGACAGATGAGGACTTATATAATAACAATGTGCCTAGCGAATGCTAGGTCTTATGAAATCCACCTCACCTGGAGGTCTTCTCGAATCTACCTTGCCAGATGAGATATTATATAATAATATGCCTAACTTTCGCTAGGTCTTATGAAATCCACCTCTCATAGAGGTCTTCTCAAATCTGTCGAGGGCTGACGAGTCCGACTCGCCAGGAGGTCTTCGATAATAATATGCCTCGACAGATGAGGACTTATATAATAACAATGTGCCTAGCGAATGCTAGGTCTTATGAAATCCACCTCACCTGGAAGTCTTCTCGAATCTACCTCGCCAGATGAGATCTTATATAATAATAATATGCCTAGCGAACGCTAGGTCTTATGAAAATTACCTCACCTGGAGGTCTTCTCGAATCTGCCTCGCCAGATGAGATATTATATAATAATATGCCTAGCTTTCGCTAGGTCTTATGAAATCCACCTCTCATAGAGGTCTCCTCGAATCTGTCGAGGGCTGAGGAGTCCGACTCGCCAGGAGGTATTCGATAATAATATGCCTCGACAGATGAGGACTTATATAATAACAATGTGCCTAGCGAATGCTAGGTCTTATGAAATCCACCTCACCTGGAGGTCTTCTTGAATCTACCTCGCCAGATGAGATATTATATAATAATATGCCTAGCTTTCGCTAGGTCTTATGAAATCCACCTCTCATAGAGGTCTTCTCGAATCTGTCGAGGGCTGAGGAGTCCGACTCACCAGGAGGTATTCGATAATAATATGCCTCAACAGATGAGGACTTATATAATAACAATGTGCCTAGCGAATGCTAGGATCTTATGAAATCCACCTCACCTGGAGGTCTTCTCGAATCTGCCTCGCCAGATGAGGTCTTATATAATAATATGCCTAGTTTTGGCTAGGCTTTTGGTGCCTTGCCTTGACAAGGCCTTTCGCCTATTGGACTTTCGCTTGGACTACTCATCACCTCTAGCTATTTGCCTGGGCTTTCATCTTTTGAGCTAGTCTCAATAGGACTTAAACGATAATAATAATTTTCTTTTCTTTTTCTTTTTCTTTTTCTTCTTTCTTTTTTTTTCTTTTTTTTTCTTTTTTTTTATGTATATTACATGATTCTTTTTTACAAGTACATTTACATAATTGAATATTTTATACAAATACAATATTGTTTGCTAAAATGAAATGGCTTGTCTTCAGAAAGCTTCATTTCAATGCCTTGTACAATTCTTGAGTACTTTATCTTCCTTGTTTATTTTTCATGTGGTTGAGTAGCTTCTGCAGAGAGCTTGAAAGTTGCTTTTGTGAGTCATCTTTCTTCCCCCCACGAAGAGGGAAATTTTCCCTTTGTAGCTTCATTGACAAAGTGTAAGTCTTTTCGACTCTTCATTTTCTTCTTTTGTTGCCTTGTAGCTAAGTGTAGCTGAACTTGATCTCTCGCCTAGATCTCGCTAGGTTTTTTCGCCTAGATTTACCAGGGCTTTTACTTCGTTCTTCAAGAAGCACATCTCGCGTTTGCGAGGTATATTGCCTAGAATCTTGCTAGGTCTTTTTGTCTAGATTTACCAGGGCTTTTACTTCCTTCTTCAGGAAGCACATCTCGCGTTTGCGAGGTATATTGCCTAGAATCTCGCTAGGTTTTTTCGCCTGGATTTACCAGGGCTTTTACTTCCTTCTTCAGGAAGCACATCTCGCGTTTGCGAGGTATATTGCCTAGAATCTCGCTAGGTTTTTTCGCCTGGATTTACCAGGGCTTTTACTTCGTTCTTCAGGAAGCACATCTCGCGTTTGCGAGGTATATTGCCTAGAATCTTGCTAGGTCTTTTTGACTAGATTTATCAGGGCTTTTACTTCCTTCTTCAGGAAGCACATCTCGCATTTGCGAGGTATATTGCCTAGAATCTCGCTAGGTCTTTTCACCTGGATTTACCAGGGCTTTTATCTATTAGGATTTCGCCTGGAGTACTCATCACATTTGGCTTTTAGCCTCTACTTTCCTCTTTTGAGCTAACCCCAATAGTCTTCTTGAATCCACCTGTTAGGTTTTGGCTGAGGCTTCTTCGCATTTTAAGCTTAACCCAGCAGATTCTGTTTGTTGAAACTCTGTCCAAGCTCTTTGTCTTTAGACTTTATATCATCAAATGTCTAATCAGTTGACTTGAATATCTTGATACTTTTTGCCAAGTTGAGTGTTATTGTTCGCATCGAATGACAAATTCTGCATTATTTCCTGCTATAAACAAGGGTTATACGAGCATAAAATATAATATGTGCACTTTATATGCTACAAATTTATGTAAGATGCTCGTTTAACCTATATGATTGCATTTTTTGAAAATATATTATATGCAACATGAATCATGTGAAGTCTAATTAGACTTTAATAATTATAATAATTTTAGCATGCAATAACAATTTAGCAAATTATTAGCAGATGCAGCATGCTGTAAGTTATTCAAATAATGAATTTTGATTGAATCATGCCATTTTGAGGGACTCTTACTCCCCCGCAAAAATAATGGATTTAGTTGAAATCCATTTTTTGAACAATAACTAGTAGTAAAATAGTATTTGATATGCACAACTAATCATGTATCAGCATCAAATATGACATAGCATTTTATGCTACATAGTCATGATAGATAATTTTTTCATGCAAGATTATCAACATATTCGCATCATACTTTGGCAAGTAATACCACAAAATTTAATTAAAGCATGAAAAATATGTAAAACATATCTGTATTGGCGTGCTTTGCCATGCACCTCGTCATGACATTCGCCTATTAAAGGCCTTTACTTGGTAGGCTTCATCTTAGCCTCTAGCATTTTCATCTGGCTTTCTCCTCTAGCTTTCTTTTTGGCCTTTGCCTTTGGCCTCTGACCTTCGGCATTCGTCTTTGACCTTTGGCCTTCGTCCTTCTGGCTTTAGCCTCTGGCCTTTGGCCTTCGTCCTTCTAGCTTCAGCCTCTGGCCTTTGGCCTTCGTCCTTCGGCCTTCAGCCTTCGTCCTTCGACCTTTGGCCTTTGTCCTCTAGCCTTCGGCCTTCGGCCCTCTGACTTTTGGGCTTTGTCTTCGACCTTTGGCCTCTGGCCTTCGTCCTTTGGCCTCTAACCTCTGGCCTTTGGCCTTCGTCCTTCGACTTCGACCTTCGGCCTTTGTCCTTTGGCTTTCAGCCTTCGGCCTTTGACTTCGACCTTTGGCCTTCGTCCTCTGGCCTCTAACCTTCTGCCTTCGGCCTTCGTACTTCGTTCTTCGGCCTTCATCCTTTGGCCTTCGTCCTTCAGCCTTCAGCCTTCGTCCTTCAGCCTTCGGCCTTCGGCCTTTACTTCTGGTCTTTAGCAAATAAGTTTTCATGGCACGTGGGACTCACTTGCCAGTGACCAATTGGCGATACACCTCAGATTCTGACTGGAATATGTTTGCAGAGATTTGGTTGCTAATTTTTTAATCTATCTTTCCAGTGATAGATCGGCTACATAATTGGTACCAAAATGAAGCTAGAATCACAAGGAACTCATTAATGTAAAAATCATCGTGAATAGAGTTGTGGCTCAGCAAAAAATGTGGCTGGAAGTTTTCGATGATCATCGGCTTTGGATGGGAGGTGCGGCTATTTCTAACGTCGATTCACGATGATTTTCTGGAGGATGACCAATCGGCGTGTGGACTTGTTCCTGGTGGTGGAGGTGTTATCTAATGGTCATCGGAGATGGGTAAATAGCTATGACAATCTATTTTCTCCCTCCTCTCTCTCGAACTGATATTTCTTGCTTTTTTCTTTTTGTTGATTTTTTGTTGGAGATAAATACTCAAATCTCTTAGATCAATGTCGGTGAAGGCTAAATCTGTGATGATCAAGAATATTGGTGACCGAAAAAATGATTTCCGGTAGAAATAGAGTTTGGGATACGACTTTTTGTGTCGTTCCCACAGACGGCGCCATTTTGATGAGTCTGAAATCATCATGGACTATAGAGGGAGAGCCCCGTGAGAGATAGGACCTGCATACAGAAAGAAAGAGGGTCAAAGGCTCCTGGAGGCTGACCTCCGAGAGAACTTCCGACGCCCAAGTCAGCAAACCAGTTAAGAGAGTTTAGGCTAGAGAGAGAGTCTAGAGAGAGAGAGAGATCCCCCTATTTTACCTTTGTTCCTTCTATATATAGAGAAAAATGGAGACCCCCCTATAGAGGCCATTTTTGTCCCTCATCAGGTTGTATTATTATTTTCTAATCAAACAAATAAAATAAAATAATTAAGTCCCAAATAGATATAAATATTTGATTAATTAAAACATAAACAGAAAGTATAATCTATGCATGACAATTCGCACTGTGAAATCATAATAATACAATAAAAAATACCTAGCTTCATGAGAGACTCTTCTTAATTATTGTCAAGATGTTGCTTGTGAATAATATATATTAAAGAAATTTAGTACATAAATTTAAAAATAATAAACAATCCATTTATGTAAAAGTAAACGGGTACCTAATTCGTTCGTATTGATAATATATTATAAATCGACTTATTAACATAGTGAACTAAAGATAATAACAACAAATATAAATTAACAATGTAAAGAGAGTAAAAGAGAGCGGAAAAATATATATTGGGATGAAGATATTTAAAACTCTTATCATTAGATTAATCTTAACTTTTTTTAATATATAAAAATAGTTAGAGTTTTAGTGCATACAATATTATTCAAATAATGTTATCTTACAATCTCTTTAAATTTTATTTTTAAAAATATTTAAATAACATGCACCATTGAATCTGTTTCAATTATAGCAAATAGATTTTTTTAAATAATAAATTAATTATAGCAAATAGATTTTTTTAATGGAAAAAAAGTTGTATTGAAAGTGACAAATTAACTGCACCATTGAATCTGTTTCAAAAAGAAGGGGAAAAAAAAGCATAAAAAAAATGCACCACCGAATTATGTGGAAGCAGGGGAATTTTTATATGAGTCAAGAGAGTCGTTAGATATTTGACCATAAAATAAAATATATTGTTTAAGAGTACAATATATGTGCATAGCCGTAATTACGATTCTAAACAGGCGGTTTTGATTCCGTAATTCATAAAATTGAGACTGAATCATAAATAGACGGTTTGATTTTAGTTTTAATCCATATAATTCAATTCGATTTCAATCGGACCTAAACTAATTAATTGATTATTATTATTATTTTTTTAACAAAATTTGAGTCTAGAAAATGCAAAGCCTTTGCATTTTGGACAGTTTGAATTAAAGCCGAGCCTGCAGCTTCGATTTCGGTTCAAGATTTTATAGAATTTAAATTTAAATCATAAACAATAATAGTTTAAAATCACATCAAAGTTGTGATTACAATTTTATGTCTGATTCAGTTTTTATCTGTTCTGTTTTAATTTGGAATTAGACCATTGTCATGGTTATATGTAAAAACTAAAAAAAATGATAAAAAGGAATATAATGATATAAAATTTTTTTAACAACATTATTGCATATAAATTTAATTTTTAAAATAATTATTTTATATATAGTGAAAAAATTTCTAAACAACTTTTGAATTCAATTTTTATTTTATATGCGTATATAGATAATTTAACTAGTTTTAAAAGATTAAAAGGTATAATAAAAAAATGCATTCATAGATGATGAAAGAAATGAGAGAGAATTAAGCATCAATAATTAAGCCATATCTCATATGCATACTCTGCTCTCCGACTAATATTATAATTTTGTGAAATATTCTTAATTGAAATACAATTCAAGTATCAACCAACAAAAATTTTTGAAGAAAAATAATTAATTTGAAATTTTAAATTATTTCAATCTCTATTTTTTCTATTGTAATAATATATTATGAATATATTATTATAGGTTAGATGTGGATATTTATTTAATTTTCTATTTGATAACATATTTGAAAGCATATTTATGTTATTTTAAATATAAATTTATATATTTAAAGGTTATTTTTCATAGTTTGTAAAAATCTTACGATTTTAAGAGTTGAATTTATGTTTCATTTTTTGATTCTCCATAATATATATATATATATATATATATATATATATATATATATATATATATATATATATATATATATACACACACTAATTTTACATAAAGTTAATAGGTAAAACACTCAATACTAAACATTAAGTGATTCTCTATTTTATTTTAATTTTTTTGTTGGCAAGTCCTTAGTTACTTTCAAATAAAAAAATTGATAAAAAATGACACAACATGTTCACATCACAAGGCTATCTAAACAATTATGCCACCTGGATGCCATGTCATTGAAAATGACACATCACCCTATCACATCATCTCTTCCCTTTGACTGGAGCTGGCCCACTCACTTAAAATAGAAAGAAAGAAAGAAAGAATTTATCTTTCTCCAATTCTTTAAAACTACGCTGTTTTGGTAATATATATATATATATATATATATATATATATATATATTCTAAAAAAAGAGAATAAATAAAATAAAATAATTTTATTAGTCATTCTACATTCATAATAATGATAAATTAAATAAATAATTGTACAAACTAAATCTAGGCAAAAATAAATAATAAAATTATTATAGGCCTATTAAAAACTGATAATTATATTTTAATTTAACTGACAATTATATTTTAATTTATAAATAAGAAACTTGGTTATAAATTAGTCCCTAACATATTACACAAAGCCAAAACATTATAAAATTTTACAAATGAGTAATTTTTCTTCTCTGTAACACTGGTTTATCAACATGGTATACTGTGTGATTTTTTACAGAACTCTTTCATCCCTAGAAAATTCAAGTAAACCTAGATAATGAATTAGAAATTTAAATAGAAATTAAAAATTTTAATTAAAGAGTTTTAAAAACAAAAGCATAATCATAGATTTGTATATTTAGCCCTAACCGGATTGATAGATCCAAATTGGACCAAATCAAATACACCTGTCACCACAGGTACTACCGATTTAACTTTTTTGACCATCATAATATTCAAATCACTCTATATCATTAAATAAACAAAGATCTAAAACCACAAAACCTCTATATGTCAAATCTAAACTGAGAATCACTAAGAAATAAAGAAGAATTTATAGACCTAAATGATACATAAAGCAGACAAAACAATTAAGATAAACAAAAATAGAAATTGGAAAGAAAATTAATGACCAATTTGATAAAAATCCCATAGTTTAATGATTTCTACAGTTCGTCAGTGACATGATATCTGACGAGACAATAATAGATGACATGGTGTTAATGTGGTGATGATGTTTCATATTGATCTGCCTAATATACTGATATGACATGATATGTTAATATATCGATCGAAATTTATTTTTGATCTAATCAGGTGACCGAATATAATTTTGAAAGGTTAATACTATATCTGAGACAAAAAAATAATTAGTGACTAATTTGATATAATTCTTATATTTTAGTGACCGACATAGCAATTTACCCTTATTTTCTCAGTCATTTTCCTTCTCTTTCTGTCTTATTTTCTTATTCATTAAACACAAGTTATGCCCAATCTAATTGTATCGTAACATTAATATATACAACACATAGAAATATAGTTTTATTGTGAATTTATTATAAAATATATGAAATTATTATTAATTAATTTAAAAATTAATCAAATTTTTTTTTTAAAATTTGGAATTATATTTACTAAAAAAAGCAACAACATATAAAATATCTTTATTAAGCTGCAAACTTATAAACGCCTTATTTTTTAGATAATGAATTCATATTGGATTCTGTATAGAAATTTTTATTTTCTAAAATTATAATATATACAATACTAGTTGGATTATTAAAAGAAAGTTTCCTAGTAGACGAACATAAAAGTAAAACATATTATTTTTATTTAATAATAAGAAAAGAAAAACAGACATGTCAGTATTCGGGCGTCGAGTACTTACAGTGAAACCAAACCATCAATCAATCAAATAATAATAAGTAAAATAAATTGGATTAAAGATACACAAAAATCACATTTTTCTGTTTTTGTGTTGGGTTAAAAACCAACCAAACCCGGTCCACACCCACCTCAGCCAGTCCATCCCTAGCCGACTTCGTCCAATTAAATCTCGCCACCTCACCCCTTCTCCATTCCTGCAAAGCCAGATACACCTAATCCATTTTCACCTTTTCTCAGTCTGTTAATTAAACCCACCCCCAAAAAAAAAAAAAAACCACCTCTATCACCACCAGCACAGCCGATACCACCGATCCAACCACGCCGGAAATCTCATGAAACCCTAAAAAAATTAACTCTGAGAGCTCTTCAAGCTCTCTAATTTGTCTCCTCTTTGGGTTCTTTAGGGGTCTAAGGGATCTTAAATAAGCTAATAGAGAGAGAGAGAGAAGCGGAGAAGAGATTGTTGTTGTATATTGAGAAATGTATGTAGTTCCGCCACCTCAGCGATCCGATCTGAGATCAGCTGGCGGCGTGTCCGGTGATTTACGGGTCTATCAAACTTGGAAAGGGAGTAATGTAAGTCCTTTTCCTGTTATCCAATCACAACTTGTAATGGATAAACTTTTTTGATTTCTTAATTGAATTCAGTTGAAGTTTTATATTCAGGTACTGCGTGTTGCTGGTAAAGATAGCTTATGAAATGATGGATCGTTTGATTTAGTATAAAGCAGTTGTGCTAGTTAATATACAGTTTGTGGAGTAGCTGTTCCTATATTCTACTATATTTTCTAAACTAGCAAGTAGGATAAGCATGTTATTATCCTCAATCTGTTTTGCTTGTGAAGTTGAGAGCTCAAATTTCAAAATTCAAGAATTATTATCTAGTGTTATGGTGATTAGCCATTTTTTAAATTACAATTCTTGCGACAGAAATGAAGTTATTTTCTAGTGTTTGTTTTATATTTGTACTTCTCAGTTTTGTTTTTTGTGTCGTTTGCAATTAAAATGGGTTTGTTTATATGATACTGCTTTTCAAACGGCAAGACTGCAAGGAATGCTATTTTCATTTTTTATTTTCAAGAGGCGTCATGGACTTGGCAGAATTTGAGATTTTTTTTTTTTAAAATAAGGGGAAGTAAAGGAGAGGAAAATGGATTGCTTGAAATGAGATATATTTTTAAGCACAATTCTTAATCTAACCAACAAATTATATGTAATTATTTAAAAAATAAACTCAGAATAGGACTCTCTTAACTTAGACATCTGTTTCCATTCCCTTCTAATTCCAAGGTGAACTAAACAAGCCCTAAGTGTATAATTCAACAATTAAGGTGCTTACTTGAGATTTCAATTGAGTCTATGCTGTAGAGGCTTGCAGGCATGCCATAACCTAATGTTAGTTATGAGAATATATCTTTTACAATGTTTGTTCAAGAAACTTAATGGTTTTATATGTTCTTTTGTAGATATTTTTTCTTCAGGGGAGGTTTGTATTTGGACCAGATGTAAGATCGCTTGCATTGACCATATTCTTGATAGTTGCTCCTGTTGCAGTCTTTTGCATATTTGTCGCCAGAAAACTGATGGATGATTTTTCTGATCGTTTGGGAATATCAGTAATGGTTGTTGCCATTGTATTCACCATATATGTGAGCTCTCTCTTTCTCAAGTTCACACATTTATTTATTTGTCTTTAGTTATTTAAATTGCTTGGTGAGTTTTCCTATACATAAAATTAGTAACTTCAAGGAATGTCTAATATTCCCCCACCTTTTCTGCATGTTACCTACCCTGAAATGATGGTAAGAACATAGGAAACTCGTTAGCAGATTGTGGTGTGTAAATGACAATATCAATCTGGCCCCTGAGCATGTAAGCTCCGAGGCAGACAGGATACTCTGACAAGACTCAATGTGTAGTGTTTCCTTGAATTCTTTCGATTGTTGCCACAGGCTTGCTTGGTTGTTACTAAAGCATGCGTTGTTTTTGAATGCAAAGCTGTTTATAAGGATTTTTATCAAGAGCTATCCAGATTCTGGAACTTCCTTGATGCTGGGATGGAATCCATAATAGACTTAAGACAGCGTGGTTGTTACATTGGTGTATTTCTCCAGCAGCTAAAAGCTCAATGAATGAGCACCAGTTACATCTTTAATCAGCCTTATCCACCCATCTCCAGTAGGGGTGTAAATGAGCCGAACCATTTGCGAATAGCTCAGTGTTTGGTTCGATAAAAGCTTGTTTACATTCAAATCACTTTATAAATGAGTCAAGCTTGAGCTTTATTTTAAAACTCGGTGAATAAATGAGTCGAGTTTGAATAAAGTGAAACTCGACTCGATTAGACTTATGAACAGCTTGATTATAAGCTCGTGAACAAACTCGATTAATAGGCTCATAAATAGCTTTATTATTATTATTATTATTAACTTAATAATTTTTGCGCTCTAAAAATATATATTTTAGCATTTTTATAAACTTTTTGCTAGTTTAAATTGATTAAAATATATATATTCCTGATTAATATAATATAATATTTTCATATTATATAAAATATTTTTTTATTAATTAATATATTTGTAATACATGTAATACTCAATTTTATGATTATATTTTTTCATTTATTGGATGTTTTTACTTTTATATTAGTTTAAGTATTTTCATTATAATTATTTTATTAAAAATAAATATTTAGGAAGTTAAGTATTTTGATAAGTTATAAATAAGTTTTATAATGAGTCAAATTCGAATTTAACTCGATTATAATTTATTAATGAGCCGAGCTCGAGCTCGGCTCGAGTTTTAAGTGAATTAAATTTGAACATGATTTTCAAATTCAATCCAAAACTCGAGCTCGAGTTCGAAAAAAAAAAAAAAAGAATCGAGACTCGGCTAGGCTCGGCTCGTTTACACCCCCTAAGCTCAAGAAAAAGTAGGAACAGAAAGGGGGTTCTTAGATGCTGGGTTGAGGAAGGGGTTTCCTAGAGGTTGGGTAGAGGGCATTTATAGAGAGAACCTTTAAGCTTTTCCTAGACAGAAATTTAATGCATAATTAAAGTTGGTGTGTGTCAGTGGTACTATGGTAGGTTAAATGGGTTTGACAGAAGATTACCATGCCTAGTTGTGCATATTAGCGGGACAAACATGGTAAATTGTGGGAACTGATTTTGTGATCTAAAGGGGGCCTAAGGGGATTAGTATTGTTTGCAAGACTTTCCATATGGGATTTTTGTCATTGCTCCAATTTTTTTTTTTTGTGTTATTTTTTAGAAGATGGATGAACCTTTTAGAGGGATGTTCATCACTTCTCTACACCCATCAAGATTTTATTTTACTATTGAAATCATGGGATCTGGACTTTCTTGTGAGCCATAGTGGGTCATCAGTGCCACTTCTGACCGTGCTGCCCTTGTTTTTATAGTTAAAGTTTCTTCAAATTCATGTGGACAATGGATAATGGCCATACCTGTTGCAAGAATATCTTTGTTTAATTGTTGATATTTGTGTTACAGCCAAGTGCCTAATGTCACAAAAAAATTAAAAATAAAAAAGGATGACATAAAGCAATTACTTATGTACAGCCAAGTACCCACACACACACACACACACACACACACACACACAAAATAGGTGTACTGCCAAAAATCTTCTTCAGATTCAACCTCCTGGGATTCTAATAGTAAATCCATTCTTCAGCACCTCCTTCAGTGTGTTTATTTACTTATGTAGGCTATGGTGGTGCTGTAGTTGGGACATAGGCTAGGCTTGCTTTGGATATGGAAACTAAATGCATGCTACACTTTTTCATGGTGCCTCTATTTTGCAGTAGGAATTTTGCGCCCCTTTTTTTCCTCCATTTTTAGTTTTCCTGATTCACTTTCAGACTTTGTCAAACCATGTGTACAACATTGATGTGTGCAGAAGTGGTATTTTCTAACTTAATCCAAACCTATAAAGAAAAAAGGGTTAAAGTCTATAAGAACTTGTGCTAAATTGAAATTGTTTGGAAATTATTAGGGTCAAAATGGTAATCCAGAATAATTTAACTTACAAAAAATTGGAAAACAAATTTGACAAAAAGGCCAAAATTGAAAAAGTACAAAAGACCCTTAAACAATATTAAAAATTACAAACATGACTTGAAAAATCCAAAATGAAGTCCCAAAAGTTGACTTGGTGGTAGCTTGAGCGATCCAAGCCTGAAGGTGTTTGAAAAAAGTGGCACTCAGAATGGCCTAACCTGCTTGCCATCTGTGTGTTGTGTGTGTATTGTAGTAAAGCTTTTGTGCGGCACAACATATTGTCATTAATACCTGTACCACTATTCCTTTGGTGGTGTTAGCAAGATATAGAATCCTCTAATATTGAACTCAAATGGATGTGATGTCTCAGGTTTTAGTTCTTCTCCTGCTAACCTCCGGAAGAGATCCTGGTATAATTCCCCGCAATGCGCACCCTCCAGAACCAGAAGGCTTTGATGGAAGTGCAGATGTTGGAGCAGGCCAAACTCCACAGATGCGTTTGCCACGCATTAAGGAAGTAGAGGTTAATGGAGCAACTGTGAAGATTAAATATTGTGATACTTGCATGCTTTACAGACCTCCTCGCTGTTCACATTGTTCGATATGCAATAACTGTGTGGAACGATTTGACCATCACTGCCCTTGGGTTGGGCAATGTATTGGGTTGGTAAGTATCCTTTGTTTAGAGCTGTGTTACTGTGGCCATGCTCAATGTTTAGTGAAACAAGCGAAATATTATCATCCTCCGGGTGTAATGTTGGATTTACGACCTTTTCTCTCTCTCTCTCTCTCTCTCTCTCTCTCTCTCTCTTTTTTAAATTTTTTACATGAAATCATTTTTTCTTTTCCAACAGAGTGATATCTACTCGATACACAAGCCTGATTGATTTCACCTCAAACTCTGATATGACCCAACAATTTTTTGTGGATAGGTGTTTTGAAAACTTTGATAAGATATTAAGATGATATATGGACCAAATATTATTGTATCATATATGTAAGAATTTGTTCATGTATTATCATATACATGTTGCTGGTCACGCATTTCTGGAATCAATATTTCATAAATGCTGGTGTTAATAATTTTTGTTATTAAGTTGATGGTCCTTTTGAATATCTTTTCCTGTTAATTTTTGGAATATCAGTCTCAAGGCAAGATTCTTGATGGTGCAGAGAAATTATCGATTCTTCTTCATGTTTGTCTTCTCAACAACCCTTCTTTGTATATATGTTTTTGCATTCTGCTGGGTCTACATTAGAAGGATCATAGGATTGGAGAACACATCCATTTGGAAAGCAATGATCAAAACCCCTGCCTCTATTGTTCTGATAGTTTACACTTTCATATCAATGTGGTTTGTTGGTGGCCTTACTGCCTTCCATTTATATCTCATTAGCACAAATCAGGTAAGAAACACATCTTCCTTGTGTCACTACCTTATTTTAGAAAAATCTTCTGATGTCTTAATTCAAGTCTTTGTTGTAAGATGCTAATACAAGTTGATGTTTATTTTGCCTTTTATTTTCAGACTACTTATGAGAATTTCAGATATCGATATGATAGGAGATCAAACCCCTATAATAAAGGGATGGTTGAAAACTTTGAAGAGATCTTTTGCTCCAGTATTCCTCCGTCCAAGAACAATTTCAGGGCAAAGGTGCCAAGAGAACCAGCATTACCAACTCGACCCATTGGTGGAGGCTTTATGAGTCCCAATATGGGGAAAGCTGTGGATGACATAGAAATGGGTAGGAAAACTGTATGGGGAGATATAGGTACTATGGCTGATCATGGTGAAGGGCAACTTGCAAACAATGATCGCTTGAACATAAAGGACAGTGAATTAGGTGAAGTATCTCCAGATATAAGAACTGCAGTGGAGGAAGGCGACCGAGGTGGAATACATCCTAGAAGATCTAGTTGGGGAAGAAAAAGCGGAAGCTGGGAGATGTCACCTGAAGTTCTTGCTTTGGCTGCCAGAGTAGGGGAACCAAACCGTGTGGCTGGGAGTAGTAGCGGTAGCTTGACAACTGAGAACCGATATTCATAGCCAGAGGTTTGTCTTAGAACCAACTCAGGAGATGGAAAAGGGATTTGATCTACCTGAGTACAGGGTGGGACCATTGAGTCCATGCTTCATCATTCAACGAGCAAATTATGTCTTGTGCAATATGGGAGAACCTTTTTTTAGCCGGGTATTTGAAAGCTTTGGTTTGGGCATTGTGCCTTTAGGAGGTGTGGTGGAATGGTGTGTTGCTGTATGAGTGAGCTTTTTCTTTTTTTCCTATTACTGTATTTTAATTTTGGTTTTGTATTTGTGGAATTAGTTAGCATCTAATCTTATTTCATTTCACTTGCATAACCGGTGACTGTTGTTGTCTCTCTCTCGAGTAGAGGGAATCAAGCTGCCTTTAGGTTGGTGGGAAATGCCAGGAATTATTCCTCGTATTGTGCTGATGCTGCAAAATCTATTTCGTTTTATGGTTACAAAAGCCTTTTCAGGGTGAAGACGGAATGTTTATTAGACAAAAAAAGGATCCTTTATCAGAGATTCAGAATAGTAGATGAGGAGATGGTTTTAAAGGTTAGCCTTACATGGTGGGTGTTTTAGTTTAGATTTGTGCGGTGCGTGGCGACTCGGCCAGTGATTTATTGCTATTGCGACCACGAACGGAGAATTGTTGTTGGGCTGAGTTGGGTTAAGTAGACACAAGCTCAGCTTGAATTTATTTTTTCAGTTTAAGCTTAAGCTCAACATGACGCTAATAATGAATATTGGTCTGATTTTGAGTTGAGACATTGACTTTTTTTTCACATATAATTTTTTAATCTAATTTTAAACTCATTCTATTTCATATATTGCTGTATAATATATGATTTTTGAGTTTGAAACTTACAAATATAAAATTTATATATTAACCCAAGAATAATAAACACATAATTATCAAAGTTTATTCTAGCATGGTTATCATGAACTATACATAGTGAGCATGAGATTTAGAAATATTTAATGTAATTCTGTTACGTGTATATATAGGTAGAGTCGGGATTTATCAGGCTATACTTGATTCAACTTAAATTCAATTCGGACAAAAAATTATCAGTCCGAACTCGTAAATTTTGAGGTCTAACAGATTTGATTTTTAACAAGTTCAACTTGTGGTCCTAATTGAGGGATCATAAGTGAACAAGTTCAGAGAGTGAAAAATATCACTTTATTCATCAAAAATCAGTAATGAAAGTATCTTTACATCCGTTTATATAGCAGAAGACTAAGCTTAAAGAAGAAGACAAGATAATAACAAACTAACTGATCTCTACCAATCAAAATGACATATCAGCTACTAATCTAACTGTACACATCAGCTTTATTAACTAAACTAATATAAATTAAAACTAAGCTTGCTATATTCTCTACAATAAGTACGACAGAGAGATTATTTTCAAAAGTGAAAACCAGTTAATACATATTCAAAAGGGAAAAATAGAGTAAAATATGTTATCGTTTCGCACTTATTTAAATGGGGGCTGTGATTTATTTCGTAATATTTTAGTATTTTATGCTTTATTTCGTTTGATACAACAGTGATAATTGATGTAATGCCGTTAAAATTTTTGATTTGAAATTTTAAAATTATTAAATATTTTCTGACATGTCAACTAATAATAAAAAATTAAATGAAATAAAAAAACGCAGTGTTTTAATCAACTCTTTGCATTTTAACCAATTATTTTTTAAAATCCACTTCTTCTTCCTTTATGCTTCATGCATAGCATAGCCCATCTCTCTCTCTCTCTCTCTCTCTCTCTCTCTCTCTCTCTCTCTCTCTCTCTAAGACCATGATCCTAAAGCTTTTACATTACATGCAGAGCATGCTTTTTCTTTATGTTATTGAAGAAAAGAAAAGAAGAGAGAGCGAGAGTAGACCCACATTAACAAATTAATTAAAATAGTTTAAAAATTTGTAAGGTAGTTGCAGGTGAGATAGATTCTTTTTGGGTCACAGCTGCGTTTCTTTTTTCTTTTTCTTTTTTTTTTTTTTCATTTTTATGTTTTGACTCGTAGGTGACACGTGGATGACACGTGTAAAAAAATAATTTTTTTATTTTTCATGTCAGCAATTTTAATGGTGTTATGTCAATTGTGTTATGTCAAATAGCGTTGAGCACAGAGTATTAAAATATCACGAAACAAACCATAACTTCTATTTAAAATAAATGTAAAATCATAGGATATTTTAATGTACTTTTCCTATTTAAAAGATCAAGGGATTTTATAATTTATTTACACTTTGTTTGGATTGATGGATTTTTGAATTTATAAATTTAATAAAATTTAAGGATTGTTAAATCCATATATTTTAAGAATTTTTTCATTTGAATTGATTATAAAATCAGTGGATTGTTAAAGACAATTTTAGAATAAAAATTATTACAATCCCTTGAACATAAAAAAATAGTGGATTTTGTATTTTTCTATTTAGGGGTGGGAAATTAAAACTTTAAAAAATAAAAGATATTGAAAGGTGCGGAATTTTTCAAAATCCATGATTTTAACTATTCTTTAGATTACCAAGACCAAGTAGTGAATTTAGCCTAAATCCGTAAATTTTATAAAATTTCTCATTTGAAATTCTTCATACTAAATAAGGTCTTAGAAATTTTTACAGAATTGCCTAAAAAAAGCTATTTTATAAATATACAAATCCTTCTAAAAACTTATAAAAATATCTCCTTGCTTTTTATTTTAACTTTTTTGACCTTTTTCACTGAAATGTGTAAAAGCATTTGTTGTTACTTTTCAAACAAACATGTATAAAGTTGAAAAAGATGGTTTAGTTATGACATGTATCTATATATCTTCTTTGATGAGCTAGCTTTATATTTGTCCTTTTTTTTTTTTTCAAAGTTGTACTTGATTGGTAAAAAATATTATGAAAAATAAAAATAAAAAAAAAATTAGTTTCATTCTCACTTATCTATATTATATCAAACCAATATGTTAATTTAAAAGATACATTATAACTTGAAAATTGGGGAATCTTAAATAATTCAAAATTTTTCAACTTAAAATATAAGTAAAAAATTAGACATTTAAAATAATTGAATGATGTTGAAATATTTTATTTATTGTTCAAAGAAATAAAATTTTATAGGATTTTCATTTTAAATTTTGTTTATTGATTTGAATTTTTTTTTATCTTTTATATGATTTTAAATTGTGTAAGAGTTTATTTTGTAAATTTAAGAATAAAATTAAAAAAATGAAAAAAATAAAAATTTAAAATTGAAATGTGAAAAAGAAAATTAGTTTTAATATTAACAAAACAAAAATTTATAAGTTGAAAATTATTTCAAAAAATGTTAATATTGTATTTTAATTTATTAAAAAAAAAGAAACATTTTTAATAATACACAGTAAAAAAGTATATGACATGTATATTCTAGATATATGTGAAGTATATGACAATACAATTCTTACTCACTTCTACATTTTATGATTTAAATTTTATTTTTTTCCTTCCTCTATATAGATATAGAAACAAAACAATAATCAATCCATAATCAACTGCAAATCAAGATATGGTCTACCAAAAATTACTAGTATTTTAGTAATACTAATGCTAAAATACATAAAAACCAACAATTAATCCATAATCCACCTGCAATTAACATGTTATCAACCAACAATCAACTTGTAATCAACTATAAATAAACCTCTAATTTACAAAATGTTAAGTTCACACTGAGCTACTGAAAATAATTCTCAAATTTATTATTGCTGATTATTTTATTAGCTTAAGTGATTGAAATTTTTTTATGGTTTCTGTATTTAACTATTGGATATCTATTATTGAATTTGTAAATTATATAATGATTTTGTTCAAGTCCGCTTGTCCTTGCAAAAAAATATAAGCAGCATACTAAGGATCAGTTTGGATGAAATTCAAAAACTAGCCATTTAAAATAAATTGATATTTCTAATATGAATATCTGCTGAATCGAATTGCTAGAGTCTTGAAAATTAATACTTAAGTATAGAGATAAAAGAAAAATAATTTTCTTGCATAAGTTAACTTCTTTTTTTTTTTTTTTTTAACCAAACTATGTGCAAATTGCATTCCCTGTTCCACATAATTGTTATTTTGTGGAAATGAAATGATAACTAGTTAGTAGTATGGTTTCTGATTGAAGGTTTTAGTAGTGGATTTGCCTCTGCTACACTTAATCACGTCTCTCTCTCTCTCTCTCTCGCTCTCGCTCTTCATCACTACACCTGCTAAACTTAAACAAAGTAGTAGCAGTAGCACAAGTGAGCCTTTTATTTGTTTCACCTCTCGTCTTTCTTCGTCCTCCATGCAGATCTCCATGAATATCAACATAATTTTCTCTTCCTTTTTCTCTATATCACCCCCCCTACTCTCCCTAGCAAGTTAAACCCTTTGCAAAATTCAAACTTGCGATTCTATTCAAATTAAACCATTACAATTGATCTGTTTTCTGCAAGTGATTAATTAAGTAAAAAAATCGACCAAAAAAGAGGAAAAAAAAAAAGAGAAAGGTAAAATAAGTTATAAGTTAGAGCTTTTAATAAATAAGATAAAAAAAATAAGTACAATAAACAGAAAAAAAGGTATAAAAAGAAAAAGTTGGTAGAAATGTCAAATTTTTATATATAGAGTGTAAACATAAAAAAGACAAAAAAAAAAAAGGGGTAGAGTGTTATAAATATAATGAAAAAAATAAGAATAAAAAATATAGAGAAAAACATAATTTTTCTAGTTTTTTCATTTAATAGTATTAAACTCTTTATAAAAAGTATAGAAAAGAAAGAATAAGAAATTTTTGTAATAAAGAAAATACAATCAATACTAATATGAAAATTAGAGTATTAATATATATGAAAAGATATCAATCAAATCTTATAATATATCATAATATAGAGAGTATAATTTCTTCATTTATTTATATCTTATTTTATAATATTTAGAGTAGTACAATTAGGTTTAGATGATAATGGGTAAAAAAACACATTTGGGCTTTTGGTCATCCAGCTAGATGTTTGGAAGACGATAGGCCAGAGGTCCACGTGAGTCATGACCGAAGTGGAATGGATTTTCTCAAATTGTTAAAAAGTAAATAAATAAATAAATAAAAGGTTGACTTCTGACCTCAGGCTCACATGAACATAACCTCGTGTGATTCTATGGGAAAAACAAAAAGAAATTGGAAATTAGAATTATTATTATATGTGATAGCTGAAAGTCAAAGGCAGGGGCTGCAGAGGTAACTGTCCAGTCAACACAGAGATCAGAGAGTAGATTATTGTTTTTCCTGCTCAATAAAACCTTAAACCTGTCATTGTTATAACCAGAAAAAACCAGGGAGTATTTTTGTAACTAGATTGATTAGGATGACTCCAAAAATATGACTAAAGCTCTAAAAATAATATGTAATATCCTCAATTTATATTTATTTTATAAAATTTTATTTTTGTATAAAATTATATTATTTTATTATTTTATCTAATAAAATAGAAATTGAAGTTATATTTTATTGTATTAGTATTTTAATATTCTAAATTATATTTAGTTATAAGTTAAGTTAATTATCCATTGATTTTAGTATTCTTTGATATTTTTAAGTTGAGAATATTTATTTAATTATTTATGAAAATATTATAATGGATATTTTGAGAATTTATATTTTGATATCTAAAATTAATATTACGTTCGATTAATCTAAAGTGTATTGTTAAATTAATATTGTTAGTTATTATAAAGGGTTTTTATGAATTGAATTTTATTATGAAAGTTAAGGTTTATAATAATAATAATAATTATTATTACATAAGTTGGTGTATATATATATGTGTGTGTGTTTGTGTGTGTGTGTGTGTTTTAAATTACAAGAGGAGAAGAGGGTGGAGCCATTTGATTGGCTAAAGGGAGCCAATCAGATGGCTGGCACGAAGAAGAAGAAAGAAACAGAGAAGACCGAGAGAGGGAGAGGGAGGGAGAGAGAGAGAGAAAGACTGTGGGCCGGAGGACCATCATCCGGCCGGTGGTGGGCTGGACCGCCATTTCCAGCAGCTAGCCCACTGTCCAGCGATCTTAGAGGAAGTGGAGACGCCACAATTAAGCGACGGACGGTGACATACGCGAGGAGAGAAGGTTCGGCAGTGCTAAATCTTCAATTGCAGATTATGGTCTATTCCAGCGGCGAAATCCAGTGATTCTGGTTCCATTCAACTCCTGATGAAGAGAGTTTCAAATTGGTACCTATCTTGCATCCTGGTTATTGCCAAAACTCGAGATTGGAGAATTGAAGACCAGAGTTTTCGAGGTATTTTTCGGTGAGTGGTGATAATTTTTAAGCTCTAGGTGTCGAGATGATCAGTTTGGTGTGAAGATCGTTCCATTTCGCCACTGACAGTGGCGCCGAGTGGCTGGCCAGCGGTGCTCCGACGGCAGCGCGTGGGACAGGTCTGGCAACTCCATTTTTCATTCCAATGCGATTCTCAACATTCGTTCGATCAGAATTGGTGAGGGTAAACCTGAATCCCTTGAATTTCAGTTATTGTTGTATTATATTTATTAGATTTTAATTAGTATTTGATGAGTTAAGTCTGCTTGTTGAGTTGTGTTGATAATTGTGAATTGGGAGGACGTAGGAGGAGTCTCTAGAGTTATATTGGATTGTGTTGACTGTTGAGATTATTCTAAAAGTGCTATGTTTTTTGTTGATTTTGAGTAATATTCGAGTTTACGAGAGATTCTATCGAAATTTCGACAAGAGTCAATAGTCTTCTAATTATGTTTTGACATGTGAATTGTTCACATTCTAATAGTATCTTTTGTTATTAGCGTCAGTATCTTCGGCGTCTTCCTGATTCTAAGATCGCACTTCCGAGGAGAGTCAGTCCGATAAGTCGTTAGTTAGATGAGTGATACTCCCTAATATGTTATTCTATCTTCATATGCATCTGCATTTATATATATATATATATATATATATATATATATATATATATATATATATATATATATATATATATATATATATATATATATATATATATATATATATATATATATATTATGCATTATTATTGCATAGATGCATATTAACATTTGATTGTGATTGATGAATTGATATTCTATGTTACATAACGGTTATGATTGACGGATGGAGATCGGGAGGATACAATACCACCTAGGAATCATGGGTATAATTATGATTATGATTATGATGAGATTAAGAAGATGAGCTATGACTGGTGGATGCTGGCCAGGCTTGCTCATCGCCACGGCTGCTATCAGTCGGGTCAGGGCTGCGTGGTATAAACCAGTGACGACCGAGCCCATTGGACATAAGAAAGATTCTTGGATTCAGAGAGCCAGGATAGGGGATTGGCTCCCCATATTAGCTTTTAGTGTGGTATTATGGACTGTATTTCATCCTTATTTACTTGTGTGAATTATTTGTTTCGGTGACATATTGCACTAGCATGAACATTAAATACATGTTTATAGAAATATCAGTTTAATATATTAGTTAGTATCATTTATTGAGTCGAATGCTCATTCCTATTCAAATTATATTTTTCAGGTTGCGAAATGAGCTTGTGAAGAGATTGTAAATTGAGTTAAACTGCCATTTGTCTTTCAGCAGTGTTCAGTATTATAAGTACTAAGTTATATAAATAATATGTATAATTATATTGATACTTTAGAACTCCGCAATATTACACTCTGAATCTGTATTTTATGTATTATCAGCTATTATATACTTTTTAAGTTGAGACATTGTCGTTAAGCAGAAACCTATAAAATGTTAAATGATGTTTTGAGATGACAGTGATGATAGCTAGTGTAACATTACTTGAATTTGAAGTTTATTTGGATCTGCTTAATGTATGGGCTCATAGCCTTATTGTGTGATAATTTGTTGTTGAGTGTGAGGTTAGGCTTACTATGGGTACTAGTAGCCACGTGCATTACCCGTGTCCTAGTGCCGGTTACGTGTCCTCGTATTTAGGGCGTGACATAATCAAACTTCTAAATAAAAAAAAATTACACTATTGTATTATTGAAATTAAAAATAATATATTTTAAAAAATACGATTGATAAGAAAATTTATTCTTTTTTAATTATTAGAATTGATTTTCAAAAATAACATTTAGAACTAAATTTTAAATATATAAGCCAAACACATTCATGCTCTTAAACCCAGTCATTTAGAGATTTTTGTTTCATTTGTGAATAAACTTTAATTTGCTTTATACCAATGAATTGAAGGAATTATGTCACGATCCAAATTTAGGGACACATAATCAGTACTAGAGAACGAAAGAAACAAGACTTTCGAAATATGTAGTAAGTCTGATTAATTAATAAACAATAAATACGAAATATGATAGCTATAATTGTCTCAAATTATGAACTATGAACCCACATGTTAAATAGAATTTGGGCATAATATTAAATCTATGTAGCTCAGGACTATATACCTATTATATCATATCATCATCATCACATTCATGCTTAACATAGAGATAAGCAAAATCAAACCAAAATCGAAACACCAAATCGAACTGACTGGTTCAGTTTACTTCAGTTTGATTTTTTAAGATTTCAATTTGGTTCGTTTTTAAAATAGTAAACCTAAATAATTTTAGTTCGATTCAATTTTTACCAAAAAAATTTGGTTTGAACCAAACTTGTTGAAATTATATTATATAATTTTAATATATATATATATATATATATATATATATATATATATATATATATATATATATATATATATATATATATATATATATATATATATATATATATATATATATATATATAGTAGAAAAGGTCCAAACCGATTAACTGAACAAAACTTTTTCAGTTCAGTTAAGTTTTATTTAAAATTTGATTTCAGTTCAGTTTGTATAAAATAGAGGTTCAGTTTATTCAAAATTTTCAATTTGATTCAATTTTGAACCGAACTAACCTTTTACACACTCCTAGTTTAACATATCATAATATCAACAATATGGAGTTCTAGAATTTTTATAATACATATCAATGTTTAATGAATTACACAAATGAATGTAATAAAATAGAATAAACTTCATTGTCAAAGGAAAAATATAGGAATAACTCAACTTAAAATTTTTTTTTAGCTCAACCTACAACTTGAAAAAATAAAGAGATAGAGAGGGATGAGTGTTTCAACTCAATGTCTGATACAATCCAATATATAATTCCAGTGCTATACATTATTTCGGATAATAATAAGGCATATGCAATATTCCAAATAGTTAAGTAATAAAATAATCATCCAAGAATAAGAATATTAGAAAATATAAATCACATTAAACTTCAATATGGGAAGCCGACTCCCTCCTTTGGTTCTTTTATTTCAAAACTACAAAGCCACGATGAATTCAACTCTATAACCCAATTTCTCGTATCCATACCTAAGTCACTGTGAGACCAGCTCAAACTCGACCAACTATTAAATACTTTTAAATAGCCCTCAGGCTCACCACAATCAACAATAAGCAACTCAACTGCCCCATTTAAGCTTCCAAACTTGGCAAACAATCCAATTGTCTCAATTCTCTAACTCTATATAATCACAATTACAAACATATGGTTTGAAAAGTAATCTTACTTAAAAGGTAATTCCAATCTAAAAAATGTACTTTTTATAAAACTCTTGCTTTAAAAGGTATTTGCATAAATAACTTCCTTATTAATAAAATAATTTTGCTTGTAAACTATACATTCATTAATATATATCCTTCAGTTATGAAACGTTATTTAAAAGAAATTTTATCTGAAAAGGTAATTGTTGAATTTAAAAGGTTATATATATATATATATATATAAACTTTCCTTTTTTCTTAAAATTATTTTCTTTAAAAATATTTTTATTAGGTTGCTTAAATTATTTCCTTTTAATATAACTAATTTAGCTTATAAACCATTTAATCATTAATATAACTCTTATAAAATTGGCTTTACTTACGAAAACATTTCTTATATTCATCTCCATCATTTTAGGTCACATAAAACATTATAAATATATACATATTGAAAGAAAGCACATAAATAATTCAAATCTCATTCTTTTACATTAAAAAAAAAAAAAAAAAAAGGCATTCCATAACTTACTTTTTTTTTTTTTTTTTTGCAAAATTAGCTCATTTCAATATTAATTAAAAACAATGTAAAATTCATAAAATGATATAAACTCATAATATATATAAAGAAATTCATTAAACTGTACAAGGTTTAGTAACCAAAAGAAATTCATTAATGATATAAAATTCATATATCATAATCATCATTTGCTTAAATAATATCTATGAATACACTTTAATTAAATTTAACTATATAATTAAAAGAAAATTGCCAATAACATAAACTGATTTAAAATAAATTCATAGAAATTTATAATAATTACAAATTCATCAATCAATCTAACTATGAAAACATACGAAGATAGAAAGAATACTCATTTACAGGCGTTTAAAATACTGAAACTAAATCAATAAAAGAGGTGTTCGAAGATTACAGGAATTGGATTTCAATGAACTAAGTCAATAAACACAAGTGAAATCCAACCTTTCCGGTCATTGTGGCGCATGGGATCCAATCGTCCTGATGCACGATCATTGACTGTGGTGGATGGCGGCAATAGCGAACTGAAACCCAAGTCAGCTAATTTATTATTATTATTATTATATATAAGTACTGGGTTATTGGCTAAATTATAATGTCGTCCAATGTTCAGCCCATGTTCCATACCACCACTGACGTAAGTTATTCAGCTTGTTAATTGTTATTATTGGAGGCAAAAACGGAAAACCATTAAACAAGAGGCATACTATTCCATGGTAACGCAGTGAAGGCAAGGATAGTAATTAACAAGAGTATAAATCACATACTAAAAAATCTTAGGTCAGTTTTTTAATTTCCTAAATTGTTAAATCTCTCTCCTCTCTAATTAAGAATCCAAAAATCAAAATTATAAGTTTAAGATTTTAATTTGGGATTGAGTCATTGATAGAATATAGATCGTGATTTTCTAATTTAATTGTTATGAATTTGTGTTTGTGAAAATTGATAAATTATGAAGTTGATAAATTTATCCCCATTATGTATCAAGTCCACTGCTGGGTATAAAATTAAAGAAGAAATTCAAATATTTTCTATTTAGTTTTAGAGCATAAGCCTGTTAATATTGGATTGTTATGAACATTACGATTATGAACTTTCACAGGATGTCTTACAATATTTGTGAATTTGTGAATTGTGAATTGTATGCATTGGTTAATTACTTGGTTATGAATTTGTAATGGTGAATTACTGAATTTTGAATTGAATTATGAATTTGAGTGTGACATTTTATTTGATATAATGAGTTTAATAGAAACCTTGCTTAACAAAGTTTTGAATTTTTTTTTTTAATATTATAGTAAAGTTCAATATTATAACTACGATAACAAGATAAATCACCCCACACTTTTTTATATTATTTTTTGTTTATGTTTAGAATGACAAATCAACCTCTAACAAAAAAAAAAAAAAAAATCAGTTAAATCATTTTTCAAAGATTGGAATAAGAAGAAAAATCAACATATTCCTTCGACAATAGCATCTTCCCAATTTAATGTTCAACCCCAAACAAACACTGAAGTGCCACCAACTCCATTATCTTCTAAGTTCCATTCTCTTCCAATTCCAAATCATGAGTTGTCTCTTCTAATGATTGAATGGGATCCCTGGTTTAAGATAAAAAAATTTCAAAATATCTTATCAATCAACAAGATGAAATTAGACGAGCCTATATCAAGACAGGACCTTACCAACCTAAACATTTAGAGTTCCCTAAGAAAAAATTTGGAAGTCAATTCCGTAAATTTCAGTATTCTTGGTTTAAGCAATTTCCATAGTTAGAATATTCACCCTCAGTTGATAAAGCATATTGTCATCCTTGCTTCTTTCTTTATAATAAAGATAATCCATCTAGTCACTCAGCTATAGTTGATGAAGGGTTCAACAATAGGAAGAGAGTGAATGATGGAGACAAATGTACACTTCTTGTCCATGCTAGTCCAAAGGTTTAAAATCACAGCAATTGTGTTAGATGCATGCAAGTTTTGATAAAACTAACTCAAAATACTAATAAAGCATTGGATGCCCAATCTAAAGAAGAGATTAAAAAAATTGATTGCGCTTACAAGCATCACTCTGTGTTGTTCGGAAGTTCACTTAACAAGGTTTAGCCTTTAGAGGCCATGATGAATCTTTTAGTTCATCAAATCGTGGAAACTTTATTGAATTTCTAGATGAACTAGCAGATATGAGTGATGAACTTAGAAGCATTATGTTAGATAATGCTCCTCAAAATGCAAAATATACATCTCTAAGGATTCAGAAAGAGCTCTTGCATATTATTGCTAATAGAATTAGATTGATTATTTGTGAAGAAGTTAGAGATGCTAGCTTTTGTATTCTTATTGATGAAACACGGGATGAGGCTAAATGAGAGCAAATGTCTATTGTTCTAAAATTTGTAAACAAAGACATCGCTTATTGGAGCGATTTTTTTTATATAATGAGTGTAGAGGACACTACAACAATGACTTTCAAAAATGATATATGTAGGTCTCTAAATCATTATAATTTTTCAATTATACAATATGAGAGGCCAATGATATGATAGGGCTAGCAATATGCGTAATGCATGGAATAAGCTTCAAGCATTATTTCTCAAAAACTATCCTTCCTCTTATTATGTTCATTGTTTTGCTCATTAATTGTAGTTAACGCTTGTTTTAGTAACTAAACAAGTGCACTCTATTTGGCAATTTTTTCTCATTTGACTTTAATTGTGAACCTTGTTGGTTCTTCACCTAAGCTTCTATATGAGTTACAGTCTACACATAGCAGGAAATAGCATATATAGTGAAAGTTGGTGAGCATGAGTCTAGTAGTGGGCCTAACCATATTGGTATTTTGCATAGAGCTAGGATAACTAGTTGGAGTTCTGACTATCAATTTGTTAGAGACTTAATTAATATGTATGCTACAACATGTAAAGTTCTTGAAAGTTTGCTTGAAAATATGCTAAATAGATCAATTCAAGGGAAAGCTGCTGGTCTTTATTCAATAATCACATCTTTCAAGTATGTATTTCACTTGTATTTAATGGATACAATTATGAAAACTACTTATTTTCTTTCTCAGTCATTATAGCACAAATCAAGATATTTTAGCTGCTATGAGATTAGTCTCGACTATGAAAGATATACTTAATCATTTGAGACAAGATAGTTGGGATACTTCCATTAAAAAAGTAAAATTGTTTTGTGAGTGCTACAATGTTGATGTTCCTGATATGAGCGCAACATATTCTGTGGGTCATTTTCGACAACGACAGGAAAATATTACATTTGAGCACAATTATTACTTTGATATTTTCAACTGCACTATTGATAACTCTACATTCTTAGAGTTATTTTATTTGTTTAAACTCAAATTTTAGCTCAGTTCTCGAGAATACAATAATATTATTACTTATTTTTAAAAATAAATAGTTTTACAATTTATAAATAAATTATAATATATTTTTAGTATTTTTATTTTATTTTTGCAGATCAAAATGATGTCACAATGATGCAATAATGCCATGACTCAAGCGATGATGTCATTTTATAAATGATGCAAACAATAATGTCATTTTATAAATGATGCAGCGATGATGTTATGAAATAAATGATGCAGACGATGATATCACGAAAATAATAATGCAGTCAATGATGCACTATGATTGAAAAAGAAGGTGGAATTTGCTTATAAATGGGTATTATCTTCCTTCTCCAAAATCAAAATTCAAGTAGCAAAAAAATAGATATAGAGAGGAGTTATATATATTTTCTTAGAGTAGATTTCTTTTATTATTATTTTGATCAAGAGGAGAAGTTTTTGGAAGTTTGAGTTCATCAAAGATTATATTCCAAAACAAGTTCTTTCTAAACTCTATTCTTGAATTTAACTATAAGTTGTTATTATGTTTATTGTTAATTTAATGATTTTTTCCTTTTTAACTATGAGTAGCTAGATTTATTTTTTTAGGATTTAGATGCAATCTTTTGATTATTTTATGGTGTTCTATGTTTGATTGATTGAGTGTTTTGATTATTAGAATTCATCTTTTATCTTAGAATTTAATGCTTGTGAATACTTGATCACTATTTACATGTTTAAAGGTATTATGTGAAGTAGCGATAATAGAAGTATAATATTAGTTCATTAAGATATGAAACCTAGGATACATATTGTTTAGAAATAAGAACACTCCTTTGTGATTGTTAAAAAGATTTCTATAAAATTTAATGGATTTATGTTAATTACTTGTGATCACGAGAGTAGACATAAGGTTAACATGAATACTTGTGATTTATCTTGAGAGAAAACTTCACATAATTAAGGAAAATCTAATCATTAATTCTAATAAAATTAAATCAATCCAGCAAACATAAGAATACCATAGGTAATTAATTAATGAAATCTAAATCCTAGAATTTACATACATTGAATTAGTTTTTTTTAATTTTGTAATTAGTTTTTCTATTGTCGGGTATAGATTAGTGAATTATCGCACTAGTAAATTACTTGTCTTGATAATATTCTATTTAAAAAAGTAATTTTTAAGTGGGACCATTGTGATTCTACTACATACTTGAGAATTTTATCTTGAAGTGATCTTTTTAGTTCAATCATTCACACTCTACTTACTTGTGCAATAGCAATGAATATTTAGTTTAATTTAAATCACAAGACTTTTTGAATGATAGTCTAAATAATAGAATATTCAATAATTTTAGTAATTGTCAATCATTTCTTGTGGAATTAACATTTATTTCACTATTATTACTTGCTCACGACCTGTGCACTTGCAGAAATCGGATAACAACTATAGATTTCCATATAATGGAATTAGATATTAGATTCAATGGTGCATCAATGGAACTTCTTACTCTTAGTTCATCTTTAAGTCCTAATAATTCATTTCGCTCATTTAACATGGAGGATATTTGTAAGCTTACAAAGAAATTTTATCCTCTAGACTTTACTGAACAAGAAATTCATGCTCTAGACTTTACAAGTTTGATGTTCTTATTGTTGCTAAAATTGGAGAAATTAGCATGCTTTCAAATTTATGTCAAGCATTAGTTCGCATAAAAGAGTGCAAAAATATCATTTGATTTGGCTTATGTTAACTCTTCCTGTTTCTGCAGCTACAATTGAAAGGGCATTTTCAGTTATGAAACATATTAAAATGGCAATTCGCAACAAAATAGAAGATGAATTTCTTGCTGATTGTATGGATCTTTTTATTAGTGGGATTTTGATAAAAATTTAGATTTAGATTCAATTATTGATGAGCTTTATTGTATCAAAAATTGTCATGCACAATTAAAATAAATATTTTATTATATTTTTTAAATTTTAAATTTTATATTTTGATGTTTGCTTCCAGCCCACCTTTATCAAAATTTTGTATCCACGCTTGAATGGCAGTGAGGTTCACACCAAATGATAACTCATGAACTGCTAAGTTCAAAACTATAGGCAGTGTCAACTCACTCTTCCTACTTTCGTCGAAAAACGCTTGGAAATATTCAAATAGTTAAAACTTCTCTCTTTGATTCCAGTGGCATTTGGAGTCCTTATTGGTCGGGGTTGGTGTAAAAAATGCTCCTAGGATCACAAGCTTTCAAATAGTACACAAATGCTCATCATGGCCAAAATTAGCCAAAATCACAGCAAGAAGTATCACCAATTGTAGAGTGTTGAAGAAGCTTTGGATGGCACATCTATTGTCTTCCAATGGTGATTCTCGATGGAATTGAGGGTGGTGAGGTCACCAAAGGGTGGGTAAGGTGATGGTACTAGCGATGTCGTCCAACGATGGCCAAAGGTGGGTGGTTTTCTCTTCTTTCTCTCTCTCTTGTTCTCAATTTTGCTTCTCCTTCCTCAAATGTGGCCTCTGATTGGTTGTCTAATAGTCAATCAAAGTCCTACTTCCTCTTCTTTTCATTTCTGATCAGGCTTGATCAATATGAAAGGGAATGGGCTAGATCTCCTCTTTTGGGCCTAGAGCCTGATACCTGCGAAGGAGGAGAAAAGGGATCAAGGAGGAGCCAGGCCTTTTGCCTGGCTAAGACCTTCCGACGATCAAGTCAGTACCTAATTCAAAGTATTTCTAGTGAGATAAAGGGGGTGAGAGAATGTAGAATTCCAACTACTTGTGTTTAGGCTTTTCTTTCCCTTTTATGTGGTTTCAGGTTAGGTATGTCTGACACCTTTTTCTGAGAAGGGATGTCCCCTGACATTTGGCCATGCTAGTTAGTAAAAGTTGGTGGCAGGCGCATGTCCTCTGTCCCATCCTTAGGGATGTTCAGTGAGAGAGGTGTTAGGACATGGTGCGGAGTGTCTGAGGACTGGTCCTTTTGCTAGATGACTGGACATGTCCTCAGAGGGCTTCGGCCATGGCTTGTTCAGCAAGTCATTCTCCAAGCGAAGGGGAGTGGCAGCTTGTATGGAAGCCTTTGGACTTGGATCATTGGAGGGCCAAGCCAATGGGCTTTTTCCTTTTTCCCATACTCCTTGGAGGCCTCATAATGGGCTTGGAATACAGGAGGGTCCAAATGTCTCTTGAGAGTCACATTTATCCCTCATCAGGGGCCCCCCTGTTTTATTAAGGAGAGGGCGAAGGGTCGAACCTTAGTAAAACAACTTCGTGTCCTTGTACCATTATCCTTCAGGGGTCTTCTGGCCGAAGAGAATTACCTTCGCGTTGAATGGCGAAGGGGCCTTTCTATATCTTTATCTGCGGTGAGTAGTTCTTAGGAGAGGCTTTTGCTTCGCCGGGGGGTTTTGCCCGATTTGAACATTTAGTTTGTCTCCCCAAAGGGTAGCTTTCGCCTGAACGAAGGGATTTGAGGGGCTAGGAATTGTCTGCATTCTAGGCAGCCTTCATAGGATAGACGAAAGATCACGCAATCATTCAATGCATGCACGACTGACAAGAATAAGCATTGAATGCGAGAACACGCGTTGAATGCACGTCTCCTCATTCTCCCCATTCTTCCACGTGTCTCAATAGACGATTAAGTTTTTCATGGATTTTGAATTTTGAACGTCCATTTAATGCCCCCACTTATTGCTGTGACGGCTATCGAGGAGGCTCTCAGTATATATACTCCTTTGCCTCCTCATTTTTGGGACTCCTGCTCATTTTCTCAAATCTCCTAATCTCCACAGTTTTCTTGCGTCTCGATCTTTAGTACTTTCTTCCATCTTCTTCTTTGATTCTAATGGCACTTAGAAAAGAGAACATCCCTCGAAGGGACCAAGTAAGCTCCTCCCAGTACCAAAAGATATTGGATGAGGAATGGGGGGAGATAGCCCCAATTGAAAAAACAGCTGAGTTTTTGGCCTTCGGCCAGACCATGGAAGGTAGCACTCAATTTCTGTTCCGCTGGGCTGAGGCTCATGAGAGGGTTTATTCCAGTAACCCCAAAGCTGCTCTGCCTAAAGACAACCGGCATTACGTTATTTTCTACCACCAGCTAGAGGCTGGTCCTCTTTTTCTTCTTACAAAGTTCAAAGTTGAGTGCTTCAACTACTTCGGAGTGAATCCAATGATGCTTACCCCGAACTCCATAAGGGACATGCACGTCTTCAAGGTTTTGAGCTTCGCCCATGGCATTCATCCCTCTACTCGCCTGTTTCAATGCTTTTACAGGATCCAGAGCGCACAAAGGTCACCGGGGGTTTATATGACTTCTGCCAAGCCGCGCCGAAATCTTTTCTTCGGGAAAGAGAACAAGGTGAAGGACTGGAGGGGCAAGTTTGGGTTGATAGAGGTCACTGATGGCCTCGGCGATAAGTCCCCAGGATTTGGTCTCCTCGGCCATTTCCTGCATCCTACCGAAGGCCTAACTAAGTGGCCTAAGAGGCTATCTTCTGAGGAGGTTCCCAGTCTTCGAGATCTCTTGAAGAAGACTCAACAGGAACTTCGAGTCTCAGAGTTCGGATACACACAAGCCACCACTCGGGCTCAAGTTACGCTTGAGAAGGCTAATAAGGCCGAAGAAAGTCGGCGAAGGGCTGTGAGGGACTTCATGCAGTCTAAGAGCTTTGACGACATCATCACATACCACACCTATAAAGTAGCAGCCGAATACTACAACAATGCTCTCCGCGATGCAGTGGAGCATTTTCCTAGTGTGCTGCAAGTGGTATCTGAGTTGGATGCTGCTGAAGAGCCTCCGGCGCCAGACCTTTCAAAGTTCCAAGATCCTATCCATAAGGGGGATGAAGGTCTGTTACGACCTGAAGACTTTCCAGCTTGGGATAAGGATGCTCTTGCTTCGTCTCTTATCCCTGAATTTTCTAGCGGGGGCGAAGGGGACGTAGATGAAGGACTCCCGGTTGGGACAGATCTTGCACAAGCTGAACCTCTTTCTGTCATTTAGCCAGATCCTGTGAATGGCCAGCCTCCGCCGCCTTCTGCAACAATAGTTCCTCCAGGCGATCCTCCGCCTTAGCTGTTTTTTCCTTTTTTCTACTTTATCATTCTTTTGTATTTTTCTCACTTGTATTTTTCATTCTTTTGTAAATAAATGTAATACATTTACTTCAACGAATAATACAATTATCATGCTTCTGTTTTGTGTACACCTTACTTGTATGGGGGATCCCATTCACACTGTAATCCAACAAACACTGTGAAACACTTTAGCGAAACTATCCTTCCAATTGGAGTTCGAGCATGTTCGTCTTCTTCTCCCTTTAGGCCTCCTTAGCTTTATGCCTAGACTTACTAGGGCTTAGGCTTTCCTCTAGGAAAGTTCTCTCACTCTTGGTGAGGCTTCATGCCTAGATTTACTAGGGCTTAGGCTTTCCCTTAGGAAAGTTCTTCTCACTCTCGGTGCGGCTTCCTAGATTTACTAGGGCTTAGGCTTTCCCTTAGGAAAGTTCTTCTCACTCTCGGTGAGGCTTCGTGCCTAGATTTACTAGGGCTTAGGCTCTCCCTTAGGAAAGTTCTTCTCACTCTCGGTGAGGCTTCGTGCCTAGATTTACTAGGGCTTAGGCTCCGTGCCTAAATTTACTAGGGCTTAGGCTCTCCTTTAGGAAAGTTCTTCTCACTCTCGGTGAGGCTTCGTGCCTAGATTTACTAGGGCTTAGGCTCTCCCTTAGGAAAGTTCTTCTCACTCTCGGTGAGGCTTCATTGATGCAAATGGAAACAATCTGAGGCAAACTGCATATCTGCTATTATTATTGATAATACATCTTGAGGTGTCGGATGTTCTAAGTATGGGGAATTTCCACACCTTCTAGGATTATAAGTTTGTAAGTGCCAAGACTTAGGACTCTTTTTATTTGGAAAGGTCCTTCCCATACAGGTGCAAGCTTGCCTGTGCCTTCACGTTTTCCTGTAGCCTCTAAGAATCTCATTACTAGATCTTCTTCGCCAAACACTCTACGCTTAACTTTCTTGTTGAAATGATTAGCAGCTCGTTGTTTGTAATTAGCCATTCGAATGCTGACTGATTCTCTGAGTTCCTCTAGGAGATCCAGATTGATCCTTCTGGCTTGATCATTATGTCTGTCTTCACAATAATTGATCCTTCCACTGGGGAGGCCTATATCCACGGGGATTACCGCCTCTGTGCCATAGGTCAAGCTGAATGGGGTCTCTCCCGTGGGTTGCCTGGGAGTAGTTCTATATGCTTATAGGACGTGATGTAGTTTGTCCGCCCAACTTCGTCCATATCCTTCTAATCTCCGCTTCAGGCCTTGCAGAATAGTCCGATTCGTTACCTCTGTCTGGCCATTTGTTTGAGGATGGGCTATTGATGAGAAATGTTGTTTGATCTGAAGCCCCAAACAAAAGGACCTGACTCTAGCATTATCGAACTGCTTGCCATTGTCACTGATAAGCTGATAGGGAATGCCGAATCTACACACGATGTTCCGCCATAAGAAGTTGATCACCCTTTCTGCAGTGATAGAGGCTAGAGGTTCAGCGTCAACCCATTTGGTGAAGTACTCAACTGCTACTAGGAGAAACTTCCTCTGACCTGATGCTGCTGGGAAGGGCCCGACTATGTCTACCCCCCACTTAGCGAAGGGTCACGCACTGGAAATGGGGACCTACTCCACTGCGAGGACATGTTTTCCACCATCGAATTTCTGGCATGAGGGGCATTTTTTGACAAATGCCACAGCTTCGTCTTTCATCCTCGGCCAGTAGTATCCTTGTCTGATTGCCTTTGCTGCCAGCGCCTTTCCACCTATGTGCATTCCACAGGATCCTTCGTATATCTCCCGAAGGACATATTCAGCTTCGTTGGGCCTTAGGCATCTCAGCCAAGGCAATGAGTAAGCTCTCTTGTATAAGATTCCATTATCCAAGGAGAAATGGGTGCTCCTTCGTTTGAGCTTTTTGGCTTCTTGGGTATCTTCAGGCAGTTCTCCCTTTTCCAAGTAAAACTTGATGGGGTCCATCCAACACGATTCTTCTTCGACTTCCATAACTTCTTCCCCCTCAGTGATGCTAGAGGAGGCTAAGGTGCCTAAATAGATTTTCTGAGGAAGCTCGACTGGGCGAGAGGCAGCTAGTTTGCTGAGGCTATCTGCTCTGCAATTTCTTTCTCTGGGGATCTTTTGAAAGAATAGCCTGACTCCTCTATTCTTCATCCTTTGAACTATCTCTTTCGTCTTTTGCAAATACCTGGTCATGTTTGGTTCTTTCGCCTCGAATTCTCCTTCTATTTGTCCAATCACCAATTGGGAATCACTATATACCGTGAGTTGTTCTATGTGAAGGCAATCAGCAAAGAGTAGTCCTTGGATCATGGCTTCGTACTCTGTAGTGTTATTGGTGGCTTCGAAATTCAGTCCTAAGGCATATTCCAGTAAAAATCCTTGAGCACTTCTAAGTATGATGCCCATACCGTTCCCTTCTTTGTTGCTAGCACCATCTACAAAGAGTTCCCACTGAAGATCCAGGAGTATCACTGACGAGTGTCTTTCCTTAGGGCTTCGATCTTCTCCCCCATCTTCGGTGCCAAAAGAGCATTCAGAGATGAAGTCCACCAATGCCTGAGCTTTGATTGCTGACTTGACTCTGTACTGCAATCCGTGCTGACCTAACTCCACAGACCAACACAACATTCTTCCCGAAGTCTCTGGTTTGTGAAGTACCTTTTGTAAGGGTTGATCTATTACAACTACCCCCTGGTGTGCTTGCAAGTATATTTTATACTTTCGGCAAAAGAGCACTAGGGCGTAGGCCAATTTTTCTATCAGGGAATAATTTAACTCCGCCCCCTGTAGGACTTTACTAAAGTAATAAATGGGCTTCTGGACCATTCCTTTCTCCCTGATGAGCACCGAACTAATTGCTTGGTCTGAAACAGACAAGTAAATTAATACTTCTTCAACCGGCAAAGGCCTACTCAGAATGTGCTCCGAACTCAGGAAGGCTTTTAATTCTTCAAATGCTGTTTAGCACTCCTCCGTCCACTCGAACGTTTATGACTTTCTCAGCTTTTTAAAGAAAGGGAGATACCTCTCAGCAGATTTAGACATGAATCTATTCAACGCAGCGATTCGGCCTGTCAGCCTCTAAACTTCCTTCACATTCTTCGGGGGTTCCATGTCTAAGATGGCCTTCACCTTGTCAGGGTTGGGCTCGATTCCCTTCTCACTGACCATGCACCCCAAGAACTTGCCTCTCTGAATGAAAAATGCACATTTTTCTGGGTTAAGCTTCATCCCATATTCTTCCATTACCGCCAACACTTCGGCTAAGTCAAGGATATGGTCCTCGAAGCTTCTGCTTTTCACGATCATGTCGTCCACATATGCTTCTAAGTTTCTGCCTAGTTGATCTTTGAACATTCTGTTGACTAGGTGTTGATACGTGGCTCCGACATTTTTCAAGCCGAAGGACATTGACACGTAACAGTATATGCTCTTCTCTGTTATGAATGAGGTTTTCTCCTCATCATCTAGGTGCATTTTGATCTGGTGATATCCTTGCTTCGCATCCAAAGATGATAGAAATCCAAATCTAGCCGTCGAATCTACCAGTTTATTGATCATGGGTAATGGAAAAGAGTCTTTTGGACAAGCTTTGTTCAAATTTGTGAAGTCTACACACATCTGAAAAGTCCCATTCACCTTCTTAACTAGCATCACATTCGCTAGCCATTTAGGATATTGTACTTCCCTGATAAACTTCGCCTCCAGGAGCTTGTCTATTTCTTGATCGATGATCGCTTACCGCTCCAAGCCAAAGCATCTTTTCTTCTGCTTGACCGGTCTGCAGGCGGGATCTACATTCAATTGCTGCGTTATTGCTTCGGGCCTTACCCCTCCCATCTCTGCCGAAGACCAGGCAAATTTGTGGGTGTGCTCCTTCAGGAACTAGTGCGCGGACTACTTCTGCTCATTTTCTAAGGAAGAATTAACCATCAGGAACTTTTTGGGCTCTTTTCCAACCATCACTCTTTCCAACCTATCGACGGGCTCGGTTCTTTTCTTAGGAGCAGCGATTTCGACTGCAGCTACCTCCTTAGCAGTGACTTCGCCCTTCTTTATCTTTTTGTTTCTCCGCCTTTCTGCCCATCCGTCTTGATTGCCATAGACGTGAAATACTTCTCTGTTAGGCTTTGGAACCATCATTCTCAAATGTTTGATGTTTGTTGAAACATCCAGGTCATATAGCAGTGGTCTGCCCATCAAGACGTTGTACGCCAGATGTGTCTTGACAACAACAAATGTGGCCATAGTAGTTACACTTTCAGGGGCAGTGCCAATTGTGAAGGGCAGTTTCCCCACTCCAATTGATGGGACCTCTATTCCATCCAAAGTGCAAACTGGGTTTCCCACTTCTTCTAGATCTTCTTCCTTGAGACCCATCTTCAAATATGCTTCCTTCGTCAACAAGTTGACCGAACTTCCTTCATCTACCAGGATTCTTTTGACTACATAGTTAGCTATGATTGCTTGGATCACCAATGGATCAGCGTGGGGGGTGCGAAGGACACTTCCATCCGGTCTCTCTGGTCAATTTCTCTCCCCTTCACAGTAAACGTACTCGGGCCTTTCACTCCGCCTAGCTAAGACCCTCGTACTATTTCTGCTTTCCTAAGCTTCACCTGGTCCTCCTGTGATACAATGAATGGTCCCTGCCGAACCATCATTAACTCTCTTTGGATATCTTCCTTTATCTTCGCCAGGGCCAGCTCTGCCTGATTCTTCTCTTTTTATGAATTTTCCCAAGTAACCCTGTTTAATCAACCTTTCAATTTCCTCCATCAGCTGCCTGCAATCATTGGTGTTGTGACTATGAGTGTTATGAAAGAGGCAATACTTGTTCTGATCTCTCTTCTCTGGGGGAGCAACCATAGGTTTAGGGCGAGCCCATATATTTTGATCCTTGAAGGTTACAAAGACTTCGGCTGGACTGGCATTGAGAGGGGTGAATTTTCTGGGATCGAAATGAGATCGTGATTGATTATTTCTTCCCCTCCTTCGTCCGTCGGATGGCTTCTCGTCTTGCTTTTCTTCTATCTTCTTTTCCCGCTTTGCTTTCGGCTCCTCTCTAGGAATGATCTCTATTCCTCTCCGCTTTGTCATTTGGTTAAAGGCCAGAGCATCATCTTGTCGTACATATTTCTGGGCTAGTGCCATTGTGTCCTCCAGAGTACGGGGAGCATGGCGACAGAGGGCTTTGAGGAAATTCGTATAAGAGGTCCCATTCTGCAGAGCTTCCACTGCTCGAGCTTGATCCAAGTGCGTGACTTTCAAGGCTTCTCGATTGAATCGAGCCATGTAATCCCTTAAGGATTCATTTTCCTTTTGCACCACCGTTTCCAAATACTGAGTCTTTTGCTCCACCGGGATATAAGAAGCGAATTGGTGCATAAAGGATCTGGCCAGCTCTATAAAGGAGCGGACACTTCCTTCTTCCAAGCCATCAAACCATCTTGTTGTAGCTCCCTCTAAAGATCCTCTGAATGCTCTACATAGAGTTTCGTCATCTGCCGTTTGCAATTCAACCGCATGTTTGTAGTCCATGACGTGGACTATAGGATTGGTCTCCCCATTGTATTTCTTCAATGCTGGTGGTTTGAACTTGCTGGGCATGATGTACTCTCTGATGGATCTGGTAAAAGGAGACTTCAGGGTGAGCTTTAAGGTGGTATCCATGGCTTTCCCATTAGAACCTTGATTCATTTCTTCCAAAAACTTATTCACTGCATCCCTCACCTCCTCTTCTTTCTTTCTACGGCTGTTGCCACTAACAGGTGACCTTCTGCTTAGGGCCCACGAGGGGTGGCTAGCAACAGAATATTCCCCTCTATTATGTTCTCTTCCTCTTGAGTTTTCTCTTTTCTCATATTTTGGTTCCTTGCACTCATATTTTCCTTTATTCCTGCCTTCGCCCCGTTCCATATTACTTGCATGAAAATTTCTCCCATGCAAGAGCTTACGTTCACTATCTGGGAGCGAAGCTTGCATACTCCCTTCTCCCTCGGTCGAACTCTTTTCTCCTCCAAGCTGCTCTTCCGTCCTTCCCTCCACATTTTCGCCCAGGTGGACCAGTTGTTCTTCGTTGACCCTTACGGGTCCTTGGGATTGCTTCTCATAATCCAGGGTTCGAGCGACATTCCTCCTCAAGGTAGTTTCTGGAACAGGGATGAGGGTGTGCCAGAGGAGTTTGTTGCTGAGAGCTTCTCACGAATACAGCTATAGTGTTAATAAACTGCAATGCGAGAGCTAGGTCTGGATTTGGAAGGTTCAGAGGGGTTTGACTCGGTCCAACTGTGTTTTGTTGAGAAATAAGGAGCTCGAGCGACGTGTTTAGGTCAATGGGAGTTGCCAGGGGAGGATCAGTAGGTGTCAGAAGAGAGTGTCTAGGATTTGAGGGGGTTAAAGATTTAGGATCGTCGGAGGTCGTCATAAATGGTGAATTTCCTTCATAGGCGAATATAAGTAAAATGCAACATCGAGAGAAGATTAGCTCACGTTTCCCACAGACGGTGCCAATTTGATAAGGCTTGATCAATATGAAAGGGAATGGGCTGGATCTCCTCTTTTGGACTTGGAGCCTGGTACCTGCAAAGGAGGAGAAAAGGGATCAAGGAGGAGCCAGACCTTTTGCTTGGCTAAGACCCTTCGACGATCAAGTCAGTACCCAATTCAAAGTATTTCTAGTGAGAGAAAGGGGGTGAGAGAATGTAGAGTTCCAACTACCTGTGTTTAGACTTTTCTTTTCCTTTTATGTGGTTTCAAGTTAGATATGTCTGACACTTTTTTCTGAGAAGGGATGTCCCTTAACATTTGGCCATGCTAATTGGTGAAAGTTGGTGGCAAGCACATGTCCTCTGTCCCATCCTTAGGGATGTTCAGTGAGAGAGGTGTCAGGACATGGTGCGGAGTGTCTGAGGACTAGTCATTTTGCTAGATGACTGGACACGTCCTCAGAGAGCTTCAGTCATGACTTGTTCAGCAAGTCATTCTCTAAGCAAAGGGGAGTGGCAGCTTGTATGGAAGCCTTTGGACTTTGATCGTTGGAGGGCCTAGCCAATGAGCTTTTTCCTTTTTCCCATAGTCCCTGGAGGCCTCATAATGGGCTTGGAATATAGGAGGGTCCAAATGTCTCTTGAGAGTCACATTTATCCTTCATCAGTTTCTTTTTTTTTTTTTTTTTAAATTAGTTATATTATGTATAATATTTGATGAAGTAAAATGACACAAAATGGAAATGGATTGGTAGTAAACAATGTGCTCAACCATCACTTGGTCACAAGTTTGAACCACACTCAAGTCATATATACATCTATATTATTACCAAAGTGATGTTTTATTAATTAAGGATATTTAAATAAATATTCAAAATTTTATTTCATATATATATATATATGAAATAAAATTTTGAATATTTATTTAAATATCCTTATTTTTAAATTTAAATATGAAAATATAAACAAATAAATATATTAAATAAGATTTTTTAAAATCTAGAAAAATTCATATTATTATTACAAATTCTAAGTCTCCAAAAGTAATAATTAGCATGAGAAAATATTAAGATCTTGTTTAGTTATGCAAAATATAACATGTTTTCCAGAAAATTATTAAAAAAATAAAAAACTGGAATTTGATGTTTAGTTATCAAAATTTTCTTAATGTAAAATTTGAAAATAATTTTTCAAATTTTTTAAAATTATATTGTATTAGGAAAAATTATTTTACAATGTTTTCTGCTCTCCTTTAAAATAAAACAGTTATGAAAAATAATACTTATATATATATAATACGAAAAACAAATCTTAAAAATAAAAATGGAAATGAAGGAATGGAGAAACTTTAAATAGAAATGAATCTTAACAGATTTTTTATTTTCAAATTTTCAATTTAGAAATAAAAATATAAAAAATTAGAAAATAAAAAAAATATTTTCCATAAATAGAAAAATATTTTCCATATCTAAACAAAGTGGGAATAAAAAAAAATTATTTCTTTAAACAAAAAGTCTAACAATAATTTGCACTAGAATTTTATTAAATAAACTATATTTTGACCTAATTTATTAAATGAGTATTAAAATTAAATTAATTAATTTTGAAGTTATTAGTATATTTTGAAATTAAAATTCTTAAAAATCTTTAGCATTGACTAATACCAAACATTATGTTGTTAACTTGTATTACTGCCTTAGAAATCAACAACTCGCATGTTTAAAAATAGTCTGTGCTATATATATATATATATATATATATATATATATATATATATATGTATGGTTTAAGCAATATCATTAAAAAAACAATAACTCACCTCACACTAGGCCTACTTTTTATAGAGGATTGTGACACCACATCAAATCCAAATCATAGAAAATCAAGTAAACATCAATATAAATTACATTTTTCAAGATTAGTACCTCAATCATATATTATAATTTAAATTATTTATATATTATTCTCTCCTTTTCATTTTTTTTTATTTTAAGAGTTTTAAATTAAAGTTTACTTTTATTATTGAAAAAGAAATCAAATAAATAGCTTATTACTTATTTTCTCTTATAAAAATAAATTTACTATAACTTTCACAAAGATTAAAAGAAATAAAAAATTTTACTAATATTTTTCTAATATGCATTTTCATTAGTATTAAATAACACATTAAAATAAAATGACTCATATTAATAAAGATGCAAATTAAATAAGAGTGTATTAAGAAATTAATAATTTAATTTCTCTATTAAAAAGAAAAATAGACTATAATTTGCGACAAGTGAAAAAGAAAAGTGAATCTATTATTATAAGACAGATAAAGTAATATACCTACATATAATGTGCATTTTTATCAACATTGTATTAAATATAGGAAATGAATTGAAGAGTTAAATAGAAAATGAATTAATAAAATTAATTTTTTTTTTTGAAACTCAAATTAGTAGCTTATATTAAACTATCAGCAAGAATTACAAAAGATAGAAATTGAAGAGCATCAACAATCCACTCCCTAGGACCTGACATAGAACAAACGACCCTAACAAAAATGTGGGCAGTATTGTTCGCAGATCTCCTAATAAAACGATAATGCACTTGCCTAAACAAAGAGGCTAAGTGTTTACAATCATCAAAAACTAGATGGAAGAAAGATTCGCAAGAAGGTTGTCTAAGACTTTCAATTAACTGCAAGGAATCTGACTCAATGATAATGTTACTAAGTTGCTTGTCGTTGAGCCAAGAGAGAGCCTCTCTCATACTAATTGCTTCAGCCTCCCTAGGCGATACAACACCATGAATAGCTGCTACTTAGCCATTTGAAACTTCCCAAGATGATCATGTACAACATAGCCTGCTCCTAAACATCCATAGCCCTTATTTATTTCTACATCCACATTCACTTTCAACCAATTCATGGGTGGCTTAGTCCAAACAACATCACCATCTTGTATTGGAGGGGCAGATGTGAGTGAAGCAATAGATGAACTTTGTGCCTTAGACCAGTGTGTGAGAGTATGACCTGCAGAGTTTATTAACTCAAAAATAGAGCAATTTTATTCTACCATAACCATTCATTGAAGTGTAGTATATATTTTTTTGCTACTACTTGAAGTATTCTCTTATCCCTGTGACAAGTTTTTTGTTCTCTCACGCCTAGTGCGGAGCTTTTTTGTCTTTTCTTGTGATTTCCTAATATCACTATGCTATTGCACGTGTTTGTCAAGTGTTTTTGCATGGCTAGTAGTAGTTCCAACGTAGCTCCTGCTAGTATTGTAGACAAATATGGGGCTCTCTCATTACAGGAAGAGGATGATGGCGGAATAACAGTAGGCTCCATTGCTCTACGAGCAGATAATGATGATTTTAAACTATGCTTGGTAGGGAGATTTCTCACTGATAAACCAATCAAGACTCATATCATGTCTATTGATAACTCTATATTTTTAGAGTTATTTCACTTGTTTAAATTGAAATTTTAACTCAATTCTCGATAATGCAATAATATTATTATTTATTTTTAGAAATAAATAGTTTTACAATTTATAAATAAATTATAATATGTTTTTAGTATTTTTATTTTATTTTTGCAGATCAAAATGATGTCACAATGATGCAGTAATGTCATGACTCAGGGGATGATATCATTTTATAAATGATGCAGACAATAATGTCATTTTACAAATGATGCAGGCAATGATGTAATAAAATTAATGATGCAAGAGATCATGTCATGAAAATAATGATGTAATCAATGATGCAATATGGTTGAAAATGAAGATGGAATTTGCCTATAAATAGGCATTACCTATCTTCTCCAAAATCATAATTCAAAATAGCAAAAATTAGATGTAGAGAGATTTTCATATGCTTTCTTAAAGTAGATTTGTTTTATTTTTTAATTTGATCAAGAGGAGGAGTTTTTGGAAGCTTGAGTTCATCAAAAATTGTATCCCAAAACAAGTTTTTTCTAAACTCTATTCTTAAATTTAATTATAAGTTGTTATTATGTTTATTGTTAATTTAATTGTTTTTTCCTTTTTAACTATGAGTAGCTAGATTTATTTTTCTAGGATTTAGATGTAATCTTTTGATTATTTTATGGTGTTCTATGATTGATTGATTGAGTATTTTGATTATTGGAATTAATCTTTTATTTTAGGACTTAATACTTGTGAATACTTGATCACTATTTACATGTTTAAAGATATTATGTGAAGTAGCGAGAGTGGAAGCATAATATTAGTTTATTAAGATATTAGACCTAGGGTATATGTTGCTTAGAGATAAGAACACTCCTTTGTGATTGATAAAAGGATTTCCATAAAATTTAATAGGTTTATGTTAATTGCTTGTGATCACGAGAGTAGACATAAAGTTAACATGAATACTTGTGATTTATCTTGAGAGAGAACTTCACATACTTAAGGGAAAATTTAATCATTAATTCTAATAAAATTAAATCAACCAAGCAAGCATAAGAACACTATAGGTAATTAATTGATGAAATCTAAATCCTAAGATTTACATATATTGAATTAGTTTTTTAAAATTTGTAATTTATTATTCTATTGTTGGTATAGTTTTAGTAAATTATTATACTACTAAATTACTTATCTCGATAATATTCTGTCTAGGAAAGTGGTTTTTAAATGGGACTGTTGTGACCCCTTCACTTACTTGAGAATTTATCTTGAGGTGATTTTTTAGTTCAATTATTTACACTTTACTTACTTATGTAATAGCACTAAATATCTAGCTTAATTTAAATCACAGGACTTTTTATATGATAGTTTAAATAGTAGAATATTCAATAGTTTTGGTACTTGTCAACCCTTCCTCGTGGGATTGATACTTATTTCACTACTATATTACTTGTTCACGACCTATGCACTTGCAGAAATGGCGCAACATCTATAGCACTTTTGGAGTCGTTTGGAGATCGGTTATGGGTGTTACAATTACAGACATAGGAGAACAAAGATACCTTTTTAGATTCTATCATGAGCTAGATTTGCAAATGGTGATTGAGAATGGACCATGGTCCTTTGAGCAGAGTCTTTTAGTTCTCAACTGTATGGATACCTCTAATAACCCTCTTACTATGCCACTTAATGGAGGCAAGTTTTAGATCCAAGTTTTCAATCTTCCACATAGTTTTTTGTCTACACAGGTTGCAGAGGCTATTGGTAATTATGTGGGTTCTTTTGTGGAGTCTAACCTAAACAACTTTACAAGCATTTGGCATAATTATCTTCGAATAAGGGTAAAGATAGATGTTTATAAGCCTCTCAAGCGCCGAATGAAAATGAAAAGAGAAAGGGGTGATTGGTTTTGGGTAGACAAAAGATATGAAAGGCTATTTATGTTTTGCTTTGTTTGTGGGATTCTTGGTCATACCAATCGTCATTACCCTATAATGTTTCATAATCCCCATCTCCAACATGAAAAACTATATGGAAATTTCATGAGAACCACTCCTCGCCGGAATCAACCACTTACTGATGAGAAATGGCTTCAACCAAAAGGAGGTGGTTGGGGGGCAACGTGATCAGGAGGCCATAAATGGTGGATATACAACTTTTGGAAAGATGGCAACAAACGTGGGTGATAGTGGATATACAAGCCACAGTTGAGGAAAGTATCCCACTAACGTGGGCATGATTAGTGGACCGCTGAATTTGGAAACTTCAACTGAAAAAGAGGGGAGTAATAAGGAAATTGAGATTAGCAAGGATTCCATGGCAGTTATAGTTGCTGAACAAAAAAGGAAGAGGATTGAATTTGATTAGGAGCAAGGTGATTTAGAATATATGGACACTTCTGGGCTTAATGACTCACCAAGCCCAACTTTGTCAGATAATCAGGTGGGTTCAAAAAGCATTATAGAGGTAGGCTCTGATCACCATGCCCTCCTAGACCAATGAGTGTGTTATCTTGGAATTGCTAGGGTTTGGCCAACCTATATGCAATTTGAGTTCTTAAAGACTTGGCCAGGTCTTATAGACCATGTTTTATATTTTTATGTGAAACATTAGTTACCAAGGAAAGAATGGAGTGGGTTAAAACCCAATTGGGTTTTGAAGGGTTGTATGTAGTGGATTGTATAGGCCGTGCTAGTGGTTTGGCCCTATTATGGAAAGACAAAGATATGATATTTGTAGTGGACTCTTCAAGCAATTTTATAGATGCCCAAGTAGATGTTGATCAGATAGGGACTTAGAGGTTCACGGGTATTTATGGCCACCCAGATAGAAATAATAGGCAAGAGACTTGGAATCTTCTTCGTCGTTTAGCATCAGCTTCTTCACTTCCCTGGTGCATTATGGGGACTTCAATAATATCCTTTCTGTCAAAGAGAAGAGAGGTGGAGCAAGGAATCCTCGGTGGCTTTTAGAAGGTTTTAGAGAGGCCACTTATGATGCTGGTCTCTTTGATATTCATAACTCGAAAGCATCTACATATGGGAATGGTCTAGAGGTAAATCATATTGGGTCGAGGAGAAATTAGATAGGGGAATGGCTAATTCTTCTTGGGTAAACATGTTTAGAGATGCTGAGATTTGGGTGGTGGGTATGTCTTCTTCAGATCACCTTCCTCTTTATTTTGATCTAAAGAGAAAATTTTATGTGCCAAAGTCAAAAAGATTCAAGTTTAAGAATTTGTGGCTAAAGGAGAAAGATTGCCAAGACATTGTTCGTAATTGCTAGGAATGGCTTGGTAACGAAAGCCTGACTGTGAAATTGGAATCTTGTGGTGTCGATTTAGCTATATAGGGAAGCTTTATCAATGTGAATTTTAAAAAGAGGTTAAAGGAATGTAAAAAATGTATAAGTAGCCTTCAAAATAGAAGAGATGAGATTGGCCTTGGTGAGTTTAATAAGACTATATCAGAATATTTCTCCATCCTCAACCAACAAGATTGTTACTAGCATCAGAGGGCAAAGGTTCATTGGCGAAAGGAAGGTGATGTGAATTCTCATTTCTTCCACTCTTTTGCATTCGCCAGGAAGAAAAACAATCTTATAAGATGCCTCAAGTTAAAATTAGGTTCTTGGGTGAAGGATGAGGCGAGTTTACAAAGCTTGATTCACGAGTATTTCTCTTAGCTTTTTATGTCTACTGGTTGTATTGGAGACCTGGTTTTTCAATGTATTAGGAGCAGAATTGAGGAGCAACAGAACATGGATCTTATGGCACCTATTAAAGAAAATGAAGTAAAGGTAGCGCTATTCAGTATGCACCCTCAGGAAGCTCCTGGGATTGACGGAATGAATCTCACTTTTTTCTAATGCTTTTAGTCAATTGTTCAAAATGATTTAGTAAAGCTTTGTCATATTTTTTCTCTATGGGATGTTTGCCAACTGGGTTGAATGATACAATAATAACTCTAATTCCAAAGTAGCGTAATCCTGAATATGTGACTGATTTGAGGTTGATATCACTGTGCAATGTGGCTTATAGAGTTGTTGCTGAAGTCATGGCAAATAGATTGAAGTCTCTTCTTCCAGGTTTGATTTCAAAGAATCAAGGGGCTTTTGTCAAAGGTTGGTTAATTCAGGATAATATTATGGCAGCCTTTGAAATTATTCACCATCTGAAGCATAAGAGGCAAGGGAAGTCGAGTCTAGCAGCTTTTAAAATTGATATGGCTAAAGCATATGACAAAATGGATTGGCAATATATCAAGGGTGTGATGGTTGCTATGGGTTTTAATGAGCAATGGATCCAAAGGATAATATGTTGTGTTGATATTGTTCAGTATTGGGTGCCAGTTAACAGTAAAGAAATTGGTCCAATTAATCCTTCTCGCGACCTTGGTCAAGGAGACCCAATCTCTCCATATCTCTTTCTACTGTGTCAGAGGGTTTTAGTGCCTTACTTCGAAGGAAAGAAGAGATTGGTGCTTTACATGGATGTCGTATAGCTAGAAGAGCACCAGTAATCAATCACTTATTTTTTGCCGATCACTCGTTCCTATTCTTTAAAGCATCAGCTTTAGAAACCCAAGTAGTTAAAGATATTCTTACTACTTATGAGCATGCATAAGGACAAACAATAAATTTCTTAAAATCATCAGTCCTATTTAGCCCCAATGTAAGTTCACAGGATCAAGGGGATGTATGTTCTATTATGGGTGTAACAAAAGTGGATAATCAAGGCCATTATTTAGGTGCTCCTTCCATTATAAGCTATAATAAAAAGGAAATATTTGATTATATGAGAGAAAGAATTTGGCAGCAGTTACAATTATAGAGAGACAAAAAGCTATCAAGGGCCGGAAAAGAGGTACTACTGAAAACCATAGCTCAATCTATACCAAATTTTATTATGTCAGTACTGTTGCCTGTTGAGCTGTATAGAGATATAGAGAAACTCTTGAATCAATTTTGGTGGGAGAACTCCAGTAGTGTGACTAAAGGGATCAAATGGATGTCATGGCAACGTATGTGCAAACCCAAAAGCGTTGGTGGTATGGGATTTAAGCACTTGAGACATTTTAATGAAGCAATGGTAGGGAAGCTAGATTGGCGCTTCATCATTGCACTTGAATCTTTGGTGGCTCGATTATACAAGGCAAAGTATTTCCCTCACTCAAGTTTCATTGACGCTGAATTAGGAAACAACCCCAGCTATATGTGGAAAGTTACTTGTGAAGTTAAAGCTTTGGTTTGTGGGGGAAGTAGGATTCGAATAGGTAATAGAGTCAATACATTTGTTTTTGGTGATCCTTGGATTCCTAGTGCTAAAAATGGACTGATAACTTCTCCAAAAACACCAGCTACTAAAAGTGCGAGAGTGTGCCATTTGATGGTTCCAGGTGAACGAAGATGGGATGAGGATCTTCTTGCTGATCTATTTAATGAGAGAGATAAGGCCCGTAGTATGCAGATACCTCTTATCATTCGTGATCTTAGTGATGGTTGGTATTGGGTTCACGACAAGAGTGGAACTTATTCTGTGAAATCTTGCTACTGTGTTTTGTAGGGGGAGATTAATGGTGATGGGAACTAGGTTTGGAAACGTATATGGGCTATGAAGATCCCTCCAAAAATTCAAAATTTCCTTTGGAGAGTATGTGCTGAATGTATTCCTACATCAACTAATCTCAATTCCAGACATGTCTCAGTTGATATAGTGTGCCAATGGTGTAAGCAATCTACTGAAGATCTTCCACATATGTTGTTCCATTGTCAAAGGGCTCAAGATACATGGGCTCTTTCAAATATCAACATCGCGGATCATTTGCATAATCCAATAGTAGAATGGATCCTTGGGGTTTTGAGAAATAATACAATGTTGATAAAATTAATTATTTCTACTATGTTAATTACACTTTTTTAATTTGTATAAAGAAATCAAGTGGGATTATTAAAATGAGGCGGAAGGAATAACAACTTTTTTAGGCTCATAACTTAAATATCCAGTAATTATTTTATAATAAAAAAATATTTATTGTATAAGCGTTATTATTAATATGTTGTAATATAAAAAGAAAATAATAAAAATATTTGATATAAAATTAGCTATTTAATTCATTATTAAGATGATAAATTAAAACTAATTAGTTATGTAGTTAAAAAATCTATATTACTATATAGTAAGATAAATAGATTTCACTAATACTTTAAGCTCACACGTATATAGATCAAACATTAATCCCTCTTTAAGTTGGTGGCAGTAGAAAAGTTGTACAGCGTTTTTGAGTTAAAAACTTTTATGGAATGTTATTTCCTGATGAATAACAAATGGCTAAATAATAAATAAATATAAAGAAGAGAGAGAAGAAGAAATAGTAGAAGCAGAGAGGCCATTAAAATCCAGACCGGAAACTATAGCTAGCTTAGAGTGGCATTGACTTTCTTTTTCTTTTTTTAATTTTATTTTTTAAATTTTATTGCTCTTAGTCACATTTAATCTTCTTCTCACTTTCTTCTTTACTTACTTACATAATAGACATAACTAGCAGATGGTTTTGTATTGAGAAAAAGAGACTTACCCCATGCCATTGTAGAAGTGAGAAATCTGGTGACAAGTAGGTGAGTTTATTGATCTTGTCTTAATTTTTTTATTTACTCTTATTATGGTTATGGTTAATATCTCTTATTTTGTTATTTAGTCAATTTTCTTGCACTTTTTTAGATGATGGTTGGTTTTTTTTCCCTATACATATTTTGTCTCTTTACTGTTTTTTGCCATCTGACTTTTGGTCTGATATGTAGATTTGATTGGTGTTGTTACTGAGTGTTGGTTTTTTTCTTTTCAAAAATGGTAGATATGTTTAAGAACCAGCTTCAAGAAATTGCACAAAGAAGTTGTTTTAATCTTCCTTCTTATACCTGCATTAGAGAAGGTCCCGATCATGCTCCAAGATTCAAAGCTTCTGTGAACTTCAATGGTGAAATCTTTGAAAGCCCAAGTTACTGCACCACATTGAGACAAGCAGAACATGCAGCTGCTGAAGTAGCCTTAAATGTTCTTTCTTCTAGAGGCCCTTCAAGGTCTTTAACTGCAAGAGTTCTTGTAAGAAGTTTCTTCATATATATATATATATATATATATATATATATATAGATTGTAGTATCTTGTTTAATTGAAATAATTAAAGGATACCCATTTGTGTTTTCTAATTGATGAATATAGTCTTACTGTTCTTTTTTTTTTTTTTTTTTTTAAATTTAATCAAGGATGAGACTGGAATTTACAAGAACCTCCTTCAAGAAACTGCTCATAGAGCTGGACTTAATCTCCCTGTATATACCACTGTAAGGTCAGGTCCTGGTCATGTCCCAACTTTTGCTTGTACTGTGGAGCTTGCTGGTATGAATTTCACAGGTGACCCAGCAAAGACAAAGAAACAAGCTGAGAAGAATGCTGCTATAGCAGCTTGGTCTGCTTTGAAAAGAAGTACATTTTTTTTCTTATCTTTCCCATTTTGGACTTAATATGGGCATGAAGTACCTTTTTTTTTTTTGTTTTATTCCAATGTGTAATTAGAGTTAGCCGTGATTAATATGCATTTTTGTGCAGTGCCTAATCTGAATTCTTCGACAAACAAAGTGCCTAATCTGAATTCTTCGACAAACAAAGAAGTAGAGGCTCGTGAAGAACAAGATCAAGCAGTTCTCGCAAGAGTCCTCTCAAATTTTAGATCCAAAGATTATTATAAACAAGCAAGAAAGAGAGATCATGGTCAAGCAAGAAGAAGAATGGTAAGGAGTTACAGAGACAGTAATAGCTCTACCCCATCATCATCATCATCTTGTTCAACTCCCAATAATTCTCTGCAGAATCAACATGGGAAGCTTTTGGATTTGTTATTGGATTCTGCTTTAGACAATTCAATACAAAAGCAAAGCACTTTTGTCTCTCTTCTTCCTCCTCCGCCACCTAGAACAACTTCAAAGATTTTGCCACCAACTTCACATGAAGATGATGACAACAACAATAATAATAATAAACCATCGCTTCACCCATCAAGTAGTAGACTAATCAATCAAATTCAAGCAAAAGGCAAGGTTCAAGTTCCAATTTTGGAAGAGCTTCAGAAGGATGAGGAAGAATGGCTAGGGACTATCAAGAAACCAATTGAAAAGGACAATTCAAGTTCTGCATACAGGCAATTTCCTTCATCCAATCTTGGTAATCTTGGAACTAACAAACAAGAATCCAGCCAGTTTAGTAATAGAATTTTTAGATCTCCAATGGCAACATCAAATTGTTCCAGAATCCAGATGGGTAGTCCTCATATTCTTTACAGAGGAGTTTCTCACCCTCATAAGATTGCTCCAGCAGTTCAAATTAGGTCAGTGATTCCAGTATGTGCAGCACCACCGTCTTCTACTACACTTTCTACTGCAACTACTTCAAAGTCCACACAAACAGGTGCACGAGCAGCAGCAGAGGAATCAATGGTCAACGAAACAGAGTCACAACTCGGTCCTGAGTTCAACAAGAAGGTGCAGATATGAAATGAAAAAGAACAAAAAAAAAAAGAACATAATTAGCAATTTCTAGCCAGGTTTTGCTTGATGGGTTTGTCACTAATTAGTAATTAGTGTTTTTTGGCCTTCAAAAAAAAAAAAAAAAGAAAAAAACCATAGTTTTGTCTCATGGGTGTCTGGTTAAATTTTTGTACTTTCCATCAGATGATATAAATTTTACAACTTCCAAGTCACCAATACATTTACTGCACTAGAGAGAGAGAGAAAGAGAGCATTAAATGGGATCTGGGGAGGTGGGTTACAGGAGATAAGAAGGAGTGAGAGAGAGGAAGAGAGAGAGAGAGAGAGAGAGAGAGGCAGATGGGGGTAGCAATGAAGGCTGAGTCTGAGAGAGGACGAACAGACAATTGCAGCGATAAACGCAAGCAATTAATTTACCCTTCTCTAATATCAGACCAAAATTTATTAGTCTTTGTCTTCTCCATTAATGCCCTTATTCTTTTTCTTTATCTTTATTTATATTTTTCTTTCCCTTTCTCTTCTCTTTCTTGCTTCTGCTCTTTTATATATATATATATATATATATATATATATATATATATATACGTATGCGTAGTGAAAACAAGATTTCAGATCTTTTAACTCACAATTATAAAAAAAAGAAAAAAAAAAGTAGCAGTTAACTTTGGAGTGGGGGAGGGGTTTTGGGAATTCGATGCTCAAAAGAAGGGTAAATTGGTAATAATGCATCTTACCCATTTAGCAACCTAAAGGGATATTGATTATTTGTTGATGAGATTTTGATTTAAGGGTAAAATTAAAATTGAGATATTAGAATGTTTTATATTTGATCTCTACAATGTGCTATCTGTATCTTATTTATAATATTTGATATAATTGTTAGTTTGTTATTTGATATAATTGTTAGTTTGTATTGGTTTAATTATAGTTTATGTAATGTATATGATGTTTCTTGAAAAAATTGTACATTAGATATTTGATGGTCAAAGAAAGGGTAATTTGGAAAAAATGCTTGCTACTCATAAGTAGATATGATTGGTTTAATCAAACCGTAGTTTTGTTTTGAAAAATTGGTGATTTTAATTTAATAAAATATTCAAATTGAAATCATAATCAATTTTTATGATTTCAATTTTTATTTAGAATTAATCGATTTCAGTTTCTATTTTGGTTTGAAATCAACTTCTTTATTATAATCTTAAATTAGTTTCAAAATGATTACTCTATTACATTAATTTTGATTAAAAAATTAATATAATATAACAGTAATTTCAAATAAAATTTTAATAAATAATAAAATTTATTAAAATATAATTATATATTAAAAAAAGCTTGTTTTTAATTCTTAAGTTTATTTATTAAAATATAATTATATGACTGATTTAACTGACTATCAGTTTTAATTTGAAATTAGCAGTTTTAATTTTTAATTCGATTTTTAATAGAAATCGAAACCGAAATCAAATTTCTCATGATTTTGGTTATAAACCAAAATTATAACTAAAAAATGATTTTGATTTTATTGAACCTGTTCTGATTCGGTCAATAGTTTGGATTTAATTTTGGTCACTTTTACCCATTGGGTGTGAAGGTTACTTTTGTTGCCTTATTGAAGGATTTTGATTTTAAAAACACAATTGGTATTATGAAAAGGACTAAACTACGAGTCTTTATAGCAACGGGCCAATAAAATGGCAGTAGCCCCGTTGGGCCATTTGTCGTGATTTCAGGAGCAATACAAGAAGTTAAGAACACAAGACTCTGGAGCCCGACAAGATAGATTATGATCGTTGATCATTGATCAGACGTTGGTTAGAAATTAGGAAAATTTTCAAAAATAACCAAAAGAAGGCCAAAAAAATATCATTTTGATCCTTCTCATGAAAAAAATTTCAAAAACATCATCTAAACTTAAAAAAATAACATTTTTATAAGGTTATATGTTTGGTATATTTTTTGAATTTATTCACCAAAAAAAAAACTCAGAAAACAATAAAAAATAACAAGATATTAATTTATATTACATTAATATATGCCAATAACTTTATATACAAATTGCAAATTGGTAAAAGATAAAAAGATATAATAATAGTAAATAGTATACATATATCAAAATTCGGTATACATTAAGTATATGTTTGGTATCTGCAACTATTTTATATATATATATATATATATATATATATATATATATATATATATATATATATATATATATATATATATATGCAAATTTGAAAAAAAATTAAAAAAGATAAACTCAATAAATAGTATATGTATACCAAAATTTGGTATATATTAAGTATATGTTTAGTATTTGTAACTATTTTAATACATACATATTGCAAATTTGAAAAATTAAAAACATAAACTAACAATAAATGATATATGTATACCAAGTTTTAGTATACTTTAAGTATATATTCGGTATCTATAACTACTTTATATTATATAGATTAGAAATATGAAAAATTAAAAAGATAAACAGTAAATGGTATATGTATACCACAAATTGGTATACGTTTAGTATATATTTTGTATCTGCAACTATTTTATATATACACAAATTGCAAATTTGAAAAAGTAAAAAGATAAACTAATAGTAAATAATATATGTATACCAAAATTTGGTATATGTTTGCTATTTGCAACTACTTTAAATATATACATATTGCAAATTTAAAGATTTTAAAAGATAAACTAATAGTAAATGTTATATATATACTAGCATTTGGTATTCATTAAGTATCCGCAATAACTTTAATGTATACATATTGCAATTTTGAAAAAATTAAAAAGATAAACTAATAGTAAATGGTATACATATACTAAAATTTAGTATATGTTAAGTACATGTTTGGTATTTGTAACTACTTTATATATATACATATTGCAAATTAGGAAAATAAAAAGATAAACTAACATTAAATGGTATATGTAATTTCGAACGATATTCATCTATTATAAATGTAAAATACATTTGACATATACTAAATATATTGAATAATTTTCTCTAAATTAAAGGAATATTGACCAAATAACTATTGCTTTTGGCTTTCTTTTGGTTCAGCCGTTACAATTAATTATTAACAACTAGTTAATGACGCATATTTAAAGAGTGAAACACAAACTATTAAAAATTTCAACTCTCAATTTTTCAATTTTAGTTTTGAATAATTAATTATTAAATTTTGAAACACTATTTTAAAATCAATATTCTCAAACACCGTATATTAATAGTTGGAAATTCAATCATTTCAAGGTTTATTCATCCAAATTGATCCATTATCATCACTAGTGAACCAAATATTTAATATATGATGGAATATTTATCTTATAATTCATCAGTTAGATTAAAAATTCAAATTCTTAATAGGGAGACAAGGTAATTGTTGTTATTAATTCAAAAACTAAAGTTTTAAATAAAGCACAATAAGCTAATTGGAACTTGTAAAGATCTAAATATAGTATAAAACTTTAGTTGCTTGGAACCCATACTAAATATAGTACAAAACTTTAGTTGCTTGGGACCCGTATCTCACATCATGCATGTCACTATTTTATGAGTAGCAATATTTTACTGGTTGGCCAAAGCTGGGGCTACAATGCCAAACGTGACAAGTTGTTGGAAACGGGCATGGTAAAAAAGAAAGAATGGAAGAAAGATACACTATAAAAGAAATACTAGCCGCATAAAAATGTATAAAAAAAATGGACCGTGCGAATGAAAATTTCTCCAAAAAAACCGTGCTACATGTAATTTCCTCTAGAAATTATTATAGTATAAAAGGATTAAAGATTAGGCATTGAACAAGAAGCTGTATCAGTACATGTAATTTTGCATTGATTTTAAGTTTTTTTTAGCATGATTTTAAGTTTTTTAGGTCCTACAAGAAACAAAACAAAGCAAAACACTATTTCTCCCTTTATTTTCTTTTTTGTTTTTTGGTACTCTAAATTTTGCATATTAAAGACAAAGATTGATTTACACAATTTTCAAACTAGACAATGTTTTGAGGCCGTCTTTAAATGCTTTAAAAGCATTTCAACGGTATTCTTTATTTTAAAAAGCATATTTTATTTAGTAATAATATTTCTTAGATCAATTTGATCTAGATCAATAAGGATAATTTAGACATTTTTGTTATTTAATGATGAGAAATATTGTCTTTTCAATGATTTAGTAAAAATATTGTCAATAATATCTGTGATAAAAAATTAGAGTTTTCATATTTGAAATTTGAATTTTAAATATATTTCTTAAAAGATAGATTATCTTTCTTAATTAATAGACTTTGAAAGTTACAAACACCATTAATTGCATTAATGTTTTTAAATTTAGTATTTATATATAACACAAAAATAAATTCTTTTGATTCATTTTTATTTTCAAAACTCAAATTTTCAACTATGCAATGCTAATAAAAGTTTTCAAGACTCAAATTGAGACTTGATTGGCAATTAATATTAATTAAAATTCAATTGATTAAAATTGAGACTTGATTAATATATAATATGATATACCACTATATATTATTTTAAATTTAATTGAATTAAATTAATATAATTAATCAAAAATTGTGGTTCGATCAACATAGCATATGATGTGGCACTATTAGTCATGGTTCAATATTAATTAAAGTACTATTAATGAAAATTAAGATTTTGATTGACATATAATATGATGTAGTACTATATATTATTTTAAGTTTAATTGGATCAAGTTAGTCTAATTGATGAAAAATTGAGGATCGATTAATATAGAACATGATGTGGCACTATTTATCATGAGTGAATATTAATTAAAATTCAATTGATTAAAATTAAGATTTAATTGACATATAGTATGATAATTCAATTGATTAAAATTGAGACTTAATTGACATATAATATGATGTAGCATTGTATATTATTTTGAATTTAATCGAACCTATCTAGTCTAATTGAAAATTGTGACTTGATTAACATATAATATGATGTGGCACTATTGGTCATGGTTCAATATTAATTAAAATTCAATTGATGAAAAATGAGATTTTTAATTGACATATAGTATGAAGGAACACGATATGTTATTTTAAGTTTAATTGGATCAAATTAGTCAAATTGATAAAAAATTGCACATCACAATTAATATAGGATTTGATGTGGCATTATTGGTCATGGTTTAATATTAATTAAAATTCAATTGATGAAAATTGATATTTTAATTGACATTCATCAATTGAATTTTAATTGACATATAATATGATGTAGCAATATATATTTATTTTAAGTTTGATTGTATCAAATTGATCTAATTGATAAAAAATTTTGACTAGATTAATATAGGACATAATGTGGCACTATTTGTTATGGGTCAATGTCAATTAAAATTCAATTGAATAAATTTGAGACTTGATTGACATATAATATAAAGTAACACTATATATTATTTTAAGTTTAATTAAATCAAATTCGTCTAATGGATGAAAAATTATGATTTGATCAACATGGGATATAATGTGGTACTATTGGTCATAGATCAATATTAATTAAAATTCAACGTATATCTAGATTTTAATATGTATAATTATCATATTATAATTTTAATTATATGTTAATGATAATATAGTCAATAGTTTAATATTAATATAGTTAATAGTTCAAAAAAAAATTGCAAAATCATGATGTAAGCTTTGCAATTTTCTGGATTTTTTAATTAAATTTAAGTATGAAAGACTTACGATATCACATGGTTTTGCATATCAAAAAAAAATTAAAATTAATGTAAAAGCTATATATATATATATATATCTCGATTACAAAGTGGCTTAAATCACTAGTTATTCAAATTGAATTATCTACATTTTTTAAAAATATTTCTAGATTTGAACAGAATAATTGTTCATAAAATTTGTGTACAATATCTTAGTGCTAAATAAATAAATGAAAGAGAAACATTAGTTTGAAACTCTTATCGATCGATAATGAAATGACCACAAAAAAAAACCCCGAAATGAATGGTGGAAAACGAAAAAATAAATCTCAAATGTTGAAAGATATGTAAGCCGTCTCCTTTTCTTTCCTATGCCGATTTTTTCTCTCTCTCTTTCTTTCCATAAAATTAACTTCCAAACTGCTAAGTATCAAAAATTCAAATCAAAATCTATGGCGTGGGTTTCTAATTAAGAGTCATTTTGAATTCTTCTGGTTTTAGTTTTGGTTGTGGTTGTTGTTTTAACAACTGCAATCGCTATCTCTACCACCATTGCAGCCGCCAGCGATGAAAGAACGTCGGAAACGAGATGTCCTTTCATGGAGTAGGTTCTTTTGGAGTACTCTCTTTATTATCTTCTCTTATGTCCTCTTCATTGGTTTTAGTTTCTCTTCCTTTCGCCTCCTCTTGTTTGGAGGTAATCTTTTTCTTATTTAGAATCAATTATTGTATATATACATATTTCAAATTATTTTATTAAATTTATTATTTCTATATTGTTTTTGAACAGAGAAGTTTCACTCAAAAATCATTTCTACATGGCAGCGAACACCGACATTTGAGATTTTGTTCAGCAACTCTCCAGTAAATTTGACAATTTCAATTCGTGAAATAATTATTCTACCAGATCAAGTTCTTATTTTCTTAAAATACCCTCAGTTAGCTCGCTTACTTTCAAAAGAGGACATAGATTGTATATATTTCTTGGCCAACTCATCATCATCATCGCAGTCGCCTATTAAACAACCACCAAATCAAATAGACTGTGATGGCCTGGATAACCATATCATACGGTGTCCACTCAATCCACAAGGTTTCCTTATTTCCCTTGCTTTGAAATCTAATGGGCGTCAATATATCCAGCCTGGGCCTATCCATCGGTGGGACTCATTAGTTTATGAAACTATAATCGATCGCGATAATTCTACGATCATATTTATGAAAGGGTTAAATCTACGGCCAAATAAGCTCTACAATGCATCAAGATTTGAGTGCGTGTACGGCTGGGATTTCAAAAATCCCAAATTCGTGTTAAGATCTAAGGTCATATCTATAGCCCAAGAGATCGTACGATGCCAAACACCTTTAAGCATATTAAGAAATCCACTAAAGGTCAATAATTCTATCAAAGTCTCAATTAGAATCAAAGGTAGAGGAACATTACAATCTATAGCTAGACTTACCCTTCAATCTAAACTCAATTTCGAACTTGACCCTACATTAGAAAAGCCACATACAATGTGCATATGCACTATGTTGCGCAATCAAGCAAGATTTTTAAAAGAATGGGTTATGTATCATAGTAAAATTGGAGTTGAACGTTGGTTTATTTATGACAATAATAGTGATGATGAGATTGATAATGTTATAAAGCATTTAATGAGTGCCAATTTTAACATTTCCAGACATGTTTGGCCTTGGATTAAGACCCAAGAAGCAGGTTTTGCTCATTGTGCACTAAGGGCTCGAGGGTTGTGTGAATGGGTTGGATTCATTGATGTTGATGAATTTTTTTACTTGCCAAATGGGTTGAATTTACATGAGGCACTTAGGAATCAATCCAAGTCTAATACTACAAGTAATATTGCAGAATTACGTGTATCTTGCCATAATTTTGGACCATCTGGATTAACACGCATACCATTACAAGGAGTTATTATCGGATATACTTGTCGAATGGGTATACGAGAGAGACATAAAAGTATAGTGAAACCTGAGGCATTAAATTCTACATTAGTCAATGTGGTGCATCATTTTCATTTAAGTGATGGTTTTAGTTATGTGAATGTTGACATAGGAATTTTGAGTATTAACCACTATAAGTATCAAGTGTGGGAGGTTTTTAAGGAGAAGTTTTATAGGAGGGTGGCTACTTATGTAGCTGATTGGCAAAATGAGGAAAATGTTGGGTCCAAGGATCGAGCCCCAGGCTTGGGTACTAAAGTTGTCGAGCCATTAGATTGGCCTAATAGGTTTTGTGAGGTGAATGACACTAGGCTTAAAGATCAAGTGTTGCAAGATTTCATGGATCCAATGACTAACCTTTTGCCATGGCAGGATGAAGGATTTTTAGATCCAAATAGGAGACAAATGAGAAGAATAAAGATTAAAAGGTTGTGATTACTTGTGGGAATAATTTCTTTCTTCTTTTTCTTTTTGGGTAGTCTTTTTGTTTAATTAACTATGATAATTAGTGCAACAATTATGTAAATATCAATATGCAGATAAACTAATTCTTTTTGTAGATAGAAATGCAAATGGTTTTTAATGTGCATCATGTAAATTGTCAAATGTTTAAAAATTAACTGTTGCAAGTTTTGACTTACTTTCTATAGTTATATTAGTTTTGCTCGGATTTAAAACTTATATGATTAAAAAAAAAAAATTCTTAAAGTTGGATATACATAACAACTCAATCTACATCTATCTATCTCTCTCTCTCTCTCTCTCTCTCTCTCTCTCTATATATATATATATATATAAAAGAAGTTCTTCAAGAGGTAAAACTTTTAAATTGCCCATAAAGAATATGGTTTTTAATGTAAAGACAAAAAGGATATTCTTATTCTTAATTTGATTGGTTAGTATCATCTTTAATTGAAAAACTATTGTTTTATTATCTTTTGTATTTTTATCAAAGAAAAAATATAAAGAAAATCTAAATCTTAATACAAATATAATTAAAAAAAATCATTATTTTATTATCTTTTATATCTTAATCCAAGAAAATCTAAATCCTAATAGAAATAGAAGTTGTAATTCTAATTCCCTCCCTTAAACTTAAAAATGGACATTGTCCTTAATGTCCATGACTACACTAAAAAAAAAAAAAAAGAATATCAAGTTTAATGTAAAAGTGAGAGGGACAATATTTCTAAGTAGCCAATGGTGGTGGAGCAGCTGAGGTTGGGTTTGAATTGGAAGTAGCTGTCTTTTTCTTTTGTAATATCTCTCAAGTATCCATTTCCGAGGTGTCATGGTGAGTATTGGTAGAGTCAATTGAGATGGCTTAAGTGAATTTTTCTTCAATGAGGGTGAAGGTGATCGTGGCTGGCAATTATGGTGGAAGACAGAGGTTCGATGAATTATGGTGACTAATGGTGAGAAAGAAGAAGATGACAGTAGAAAGGATTTGGGTTGATGGCTAGGTTTTAGGAGAAAAGAAATGAGTCCTTATGCTTAAGTATTTAAACTAGATACTGCACAATGTTGTGTATTTTAGATCGCACAAGTTTGTGCTTTTTAGCAAAAACTCAAAAAATGCCAATAGCAAATTTTAGTAGATAGGATTGTACTTTTTTTGGTACACACAATTTTGTGCATTTCTAGAAAATTTATTATTAATACTACAATGCACTTATTACTCAAAAATGCAAATTTGATTAAATTTTTCAAATAAGAATAAATAAATTAATGAATTTGATAAAATTAAAAGTTCAAATATACTATTATTCTCTAAATTATCCCCTAAATAAAAAATAAACATGCAAAATCAAATCAATTGCACAAATCAAGCACTCAAGTATTAATATATACAAATTTAGAATATACTCCCTTATACTTGACATGCTTCTCTCCTCTTTGATCCTCCAAGCATTACCTCCAGTAATTGGCTGCAAAAGAAAAACTCAATCCAAGAATTAAGTGACATAGGGAAAAAAAATCCTTTTTTAAAAAATAAAATTTCCAAAATTTGCTAAAATTAAAGAAAAAAATATAAAAACTTGGGTTGCCTCCCAAGAAGTGCTTCTATATAATTGTCTTAGTAAAATTGTGATGTTATCCTTCTTTATCTATGAAAATGAAGGTCTTTTTGTATTGTCCACTTCCATAAATTAGGATAAAGAAATTACGCAAAGTTTTTGCCTTTACATATTTTTCTTTTAGCTGCGAACCTTAATTGAGATTTTCTTGTCTCTTCATTGTTTGCAAATTTCAGCTTGATATTTCCAAGCACATATTCGAACAGTTCCACCCTTGGACTAGCAAATGTAGAAACTTCAAACTTAGCATTCAATAGAATTGGCATATTAGCTCCATCTATTTCTTGCAAATATGAGATGCTACACCTACATTTACTCACCTTTTGCTTTAAAACATCCATAAAACTAATTTTCCTCTCCATAGAAAATTTAGAAAATACAAGTACTAGTCAAGAATTTGAGTCTCTAATAAATAAATGCTTAAGGAAAGGTGGCAATGGTGTAAGCTTATTTATAGTTGGGTTTTCAAGTGATAGAATTTAGGATATATGAATTCCTCCCTCTTCTTTTAATTCCTCAAATTGGGGTTGCTCAACCTCTTCATCATCCCAGAGGATAAATTCATTGCTAATTGGGGAATTTTCAAAAAGTGGGGTATCAGTATTTCACTCTTCATTTAGTAATGATATGCTCAAATTTTCTTCAGGTCCATATAACATATCACTTCTTGCAGCACAATATCCTTTTATAGCAAATTGCAAATCATATTGTCATTGGGAGGGTGGTTGGAGTTAAAATTGATCATTAAAATTTAAGGTATAGTAGGTATCAGGGTAAGAATGGATTTGAGGTTTATAATTAAGGTTCTCCTAATAATTGTAATGGTTTTGTTCAAAAGAGGGGTATGGAAGATAGAAATTTGAGCTTCTTTGTTGGCATGCCTCTTTATAATGGCAGAAAAATATCAACTCAACAAGCTAAGTCATCAATTTGTGTATTTAATTATACCAAAAAATTCTTCTCATAAGGCTTCATTAATAGCCAACAATAATTATAGCAATCCATAGGCCCAATTCTTATGCTATATACCTAACTAAAAAAAATGAAAGGAAACAAAAATAAAATAAAAAGAATCAAGGAAAAATTATGTATAAACAAAACAAAAACAGAGAACAAAAGTCTAAATTAATAGAAAACTCGATGGTATTGATATTGACAATATTCCTTTCCCTGGCAATGGTGCTAAAAAGTTTGCTTTTTCTTACAGCAAGTGCACAGGTCGACTATAGCTAGAAGTTTTAACAAGTAAGAGTTGTCGATCCCATGAGAAAAGTGTTATTAAGTACCAAAATTAAGAACTATCCTATTATCTAGACAATTGAATTGATAGGAAAATATTTCATTAATTAGTAATGAAACAAATATAACTAAAATCAAAATTGCAAATAAATAAAAGTGAATCTAGGATTTAGATTTCAATTGATTTTCATTGTAAATGGCACACATATACTCGTGTTATCATTTAAGTTAATTGGATTTAGATGTGACTTTTCCTAAATTAGATAAAACCCTCTCCCAAGGAGAGTTACCCATACCCAAATTAAACTCACACCTACTCTTGTGATTGCAAGAATTAAATTGAATTCATTATATATTATGAAAAGCATTCAACATCATCTAAGTATAACCTAATGTCTATATAAAGATCTATCAACTCCACGAACAAACGCTACATTTCCACTCTCATTCCATCATGTAATGCCTTAGATTGTAAAAGTGGTGGTTCACACACATTAAGCACAAAAAAATAGATTAAATCCAAATAAACATACAAAAACAGAGCATATATGGAACCAAAAGCAATTAAATCAATCTACATCTAAATCCTAGTTAACTATTTAACTAATCATGAATAAAATAAGAAAAGGAATATCAAATTGCATTAAATCATAAATCATAATTAAATACAAATTGAAATTAAAAGAGTAAAGAAATAAACTCGAGGTAGAATTCCAGAATTTGGAATACATGGTTGAAGAAGAATCTCTCAAGGTTTAAAATCTTCAATCTCTATTTTATTCAAAGCCTAATATATCCTTAAATCTAAACTACGAAAAGTGAAAGAAGAGTTTTTCTATACCTATTCTATTTTTTTTTTAATCTCATCTCCTCTTTACCCTAATTTTAGAGAAAAAGTTGTATTTAAATAGGTTCTAAAATCTTATACTGAATTATAAAATTTAAATAAATAAAAAAATACAACTATCTTACAGTGCACAAGGTTGTTCTTTTATGACTACAAAACTTTGTGTAGTTTGAGTTGAAAATCTGAAAGGAGTCTGCATTGAGCCTGTGCACTTTCCACTACATAGCCTTGTGGACTTTTAGATATGCTCAATTTATGCTATATTTTAGCTCTAAATCTTGCAATTCCTACAAAAACACATAAGAACCATAAAATGATTGAATTAATGAAATTTTGGGTGATTTTACTCATAAATAGACTACGCTTCAACTGAAGGTAAATCCACAGAGATATTTATTAAAATATTGAGCACATCAATTCACTTCACAATATCAATCTTTCATATTTATTCTAATAAAGATCAATATCTCATATTTAACATGATATTTTTATGGTTTTATTATTTTTATGGTCTATTTGTTAATTATTATTTTTTTATATATATGATATATTAAATTTATATGCATTCCAATGATATTTATTTTTTAATTATTTTTTAGGCAGATGATAATTTATAGTTTACTATTATTAACAAACTTAAAACTTTTTAATTGCCTATTAAGGACATGATTTTTAATGTAAACCACAAAAAGACCCTTTTATTTTCAAATTGATTGATTCTATATTTTATATCGTAATCAAAGAAAAGTCATAGTAAAAAAAAAAAAAAAACTAAGAAAAATCATAATACAAATAGAAGTTTTTATTTTAATTATAATCTAATTCATATTTTAACACAATTCTATTAAAAAAATTAAGAAAATTCTAATAAAATAGAAATGTGATTCTAATTATATTCTAATTTATATTTCAATAATAATCATAATAAACAATTTCACTATTAATATATGTTCATGATATTACTATTTTCCTTATATTCATATAATTCTTTTCAAACATCAATCTCTCATATCTTTGCTTGAAAGAACAACATCTCATATTTGACATGGTATTTTTTATTTTTTATTAGTTTTAGTTTTATCTTTTTCATTTTTTTACACATTAATGGCTTAATTTTATATTTTTATACATATTATTTATATAAATTAATCTTTAATTTTTTTTTTTTAGTTTTTAGTTCAAATTTCTTTGCTTTTACATGTTAATAACTTATAATTATATTTATATATGATATATTAAATTTATGTGCACTCAAATGATGTTGTTTTTTATTACTTTCTTTTATGCAGATGATAATTCATATTTTCATATCGCAATAATGATTGTGTTAAATAATTTCACTGTAAATACATATTTATGAGACCACTATTTTGCTCATATCAATATATCATATTCATTCAAAAGATCAATTTTTCATATTCAATATAGTATGTTTTTATAAATTTTTTATTAGTTATAATTTAATTTTTTATGTGATCAAACATAAATCTTTGTGTGGATCTTGTACAAATTTAATGGTTTAGTAACTTGTAAGAGAGAGACAAATAACATGAGAGGACCAAGCCTTTTGTCTTGGCAAAGGCCCTCCAATGATCAAGTTAGTAATGAAGCCTCTTAAGGTTGAATGGAAGATTATTTCTTCTCTATAACCAATATATTTAGTGAAAGAAAAGGGGTGAGAGTATGCAGAAGCAGCTACCTCCTATTGTGATGGTGCCTTGCCTTTTTATATTAATTTGTGTATTAGCTTGTTAAGGAAGGGAAGTTTAGATCTCGAGAGTGATAATGTATGCTTCTTACATGTTATGAGGTGAGCCTTCATTGTCAGGAAAAGTTGGTGCTGGATGCATGTATTAGCATGGCTCCTGTCTTGAAGCTTTGGTAAGGAAGACTCTATTCTAATAGGTGTCAACTACCTAGGACAGCTCATATTAAATGCTTGAATGACTCTTGCTATAGTCTTTCATGTGAGACTCTCAACTCATGGGCAAAGAGGCTTAAAAGAGGAGTTGCCTTGCTTGAGAGGTCATTTGATGAACTGAGAGGCTGGGCATGGTTGAATTTAGACATTAGGCCCAGGAAGAGCCTCCTTTTAGCTTGGGCCTTATCATCTTTGGGCCTAATTGACATATGGACCATTATATTTCTTATCAGAACCCCCCTGTTTTAATGAGGCAAGCAGCCATTGAACTTTGGTGAAACATTTTGATATTTTCTCCTGTTGCAGTAGGACAAATGCCTTAGGTGTGTCATTGATTTTACTATATTAAGGATGGCAAGACAAAAGCTGGGTCATCTTGTCCAATAGTTTTAGGGAAGGGGAAAGATACAATTATAGAGTAGGGTGAGGATAAATTTATTTTACCTCCCTCTATATCAAAGAAAGATTTTTTCCTTTTCTTGCTTGATGATGATTTTAATGATGGTGAGATCTCTTCCCTTCTTGTTTGTCATCCTAAAATTCCTTCTAAAACTTTTGACTTTACTTTAGTGGTTTCCTCAGAAGATGTTCGATAAGCTCCTCCAAAGAGGCCAATAGGGAGTGAGATGAAGGTGACCAAGGTGGCTTCGAAACCTCAAGGTAGGGATGTTGAAGTTGAAGTCTCAAATGTTTCGTTCACCAAGACTTGTATTCCTACTGAGATCTCAGCATCTACCGAGGACCTTACTTTAGTTATTCCTATCACAACTTATGTGACTACTTCATCTGCTTTAGATTTGTCTTTTCCAACCTTTGTCTGTAAGTTTTACCTTTTCTTTGTGACTTTGAATTTAATTAAATTCCACTACATTCTTTACAGGTGTTGTTACTTCTGGGTCACTTTAAGCACAAGCACCCTAAATTTTATTCTTCCTATTATTGCAGCAATATTTTCTTCTATTATTTCAATAGTTTCCATTCCTATTTCTTTTTCTCCTTTTGCTTCAACTGCTCAATCAGCTTCTACTCCTATTACCACCCCAGTTGTTTCTTTTCTCCCTTCTTTTTCTTCATCGGCCCCAGCTCTAATTGTTCCAACAACTTCTACCATCCCTTTGGCAATTATTCCTGCTCCTGTTACTAGAAAGGTGGAAGAGATTGATTTTTATACTTTCACTGCTTCCTTTAGCGGCCTTTCTCATACCCCATCATCTGCTATCGCAATTTAGTATACCTCATCCTTGATCACTACTGCTATAGATAACCCGTAGTCCCATGTTAGACCTCGTAGCAAAGTTGAGACTAAGGCCATCGCTCTTGCTCCATCAGCCAAGAGACTAAGAATTAAAACCTTGTCTGCAGGGATAAGTGCTAAAGCAGCTAAGGAGTGAGCAAGGGTTAGGGCTTCTATTCACCTCCCTATTTTCATGTATCTGGGGAGGGCAAAAGTCAGCCTCGGGGTAGAGTTGTTGAATATGAGGCCTTTATCTTTCTTAAAGTCAAGCTACATAAGGATAGCTTCTCTTCTAAAGGAAGTTCCTCGTCCTCATGTTGCTCAGCCTAAACTTTTTAATGCTAAATCGATAGCCATTTTTAGAGTGTTTAAGGAGTGATGAAATCAAGAATGCAAATGGCTCGTTCTAAGATGCAAATGATCTCACTACTGCTCTTCATCCCCTACCCTAACCATCTAGTCAACTGTAAGTTTCAACTTAGGACTTGGTGAAGAAGTAGATACAGAAGCATCATAATGTAAGTTTGTTTCAACTTTTTCTTTTAACTTTGAAATATTGGCTGCTCATTTTTCACCTTATTGTCTCTACTCTTTTGCAGACCATAAGGACACTTACAAAGGAGCAGCTCCAATCTACTAAAGAGTACTATACTGAATCTCACAATGCAGCTTTAGAGAGCAGAGAAATTATCATATCATCAGATGCCTAACTATGAGCTACATACGAAGAGATAGATGAGCCAAAGAAGAATTAGCCTTATTTGGAGGATTTGGAAGCTTTACGAGCTGAAAATGTCGAGTTAAAGACTAATAGCTTAAATTGGCAGGGAGAGTTCTCTAGGTCTGAACAGCTTTGAGAGAAGGAATCTAAGGAGGCTAAAGCAAACATTGCTTCCCTTTTTCAAGCTCTAGAAGCCAAAACCAAAGAGAGCAAGGACCCTAAAATTCCCTCAAAAATGCTCAAAGGAAAAAAAAAAAAAAAAAAAGCTAGAGAAGAAAATTAGCTGGTGCGAGGGGGACCATGATGATGTCAATCTTCTTTGCAAGAAGGTTGGTGATTTATGAGTTTAACTTTTAGACAAGTATGACAAATTGTCTACTATTCTTGCATGAGCTCGAGGTGTTGAGTATCGTCGAGATAGAGCAAAGGCAGAATGCAAAATGGCTATCATAAACTTTTTTTAATCTGAGAGCTATAAGAAAAGGGTGTTGGATGAGAGTTTTAAAAAGGCTTGCCAGTTTTATAATATGTCCATTGATGCTGTTGTAGTGACTTTCCTTAGAGTCCTTGCTCTTGTCAATAAGATCAAGCCAATGAGCTTGCCTCCCTCTCCTGATGATTATAAGTTTCTTATAAGCAAAGTTAGGGAGGAGAGCCAAGGTGTTGTTGTGTTAGCTCCTCTTATAATCCAAGCTAAAAAGGGATCTTTAAGTTCATCAACATCAATAATTATACGCCTTTCGCTTCCTTAACTCATGCTTCATCTTTAGTTCTTATGCCTTCAACTCATCTTGAGTCTTCTTTTATTGAGCTTTCTTTTGAAACTTAAATTTGATTTATTCTCTTTTTTTTTTTTGCTTGTGTTTCAACATTCTTACAAGAAATAAAACGAAATATTTTTACAAGAATTTTTGTACTTTTATTAAATTCCTATGTTATTAAATAACTTTATTTATATGCTAAAATTTTCTTGAGATAACTTTAGATATTTGCCTTCTCTGTAAATATGTATATCTATTTTTAGGCACTTCATCTCCCTCCTTCAGAGAGGGAACTTTTCCCTTAATTGAAAACTTTGTGTTTTCAAGCCTATTTGCCTAAAGTTCATTAGGTCTTAGGTGCCTCGTTTTGTTGAGGTCTTTTGCCTATGGGAATAGGTCTTAAAGCCTATTGAACTAGGGAATGCCTCATGTTTAATGAGATCTTTGCCTATTAAGATAGGTCTTAATGCTTACTAAACCATACCTTAGTGCATCACATTTAGCGAGGTCTTTTGCCTATTAAGATAGGTCTTAATACCTATTTACGTAGACTTTTGCCTCATGGAAATGAGGTCTTAATTGCTTATCCATGTAAATAAGAATTTGATAGAGAAAGAACTCTGACTTCCATTAATACTTTTGTTAATAGTACATTTTAAGATTTTGAATGTTCCAAGTATGAGGAACTTCAACTCCTTCCATTGTTATAAGTTTTTATTGGACCAATGACCCTTTGAACTCTAAATGGACTTTCTTAGGTTGAGGTAAGCTTCCTAGTTCCTTCTCACTTTCTAGTGGCTTTCAAATATCTTATCACTAGGTCCCTTCAGCAAAAACTTGGCTTTTGACTTTTTTGTCAAAATAATTTGCTGCCTTTATGTTTGTAAGCAACCATATGAATGTTCACTTGGTCTTTAAGTTCTTCGAGGAGATCTAAATCCACTCTTCTAGCTTGGTCATTTTCCTCATCTCCACTTAAGTTAACTCTCCCACTTATATGTTTATGTCAATAGGAATGAGTGTTTTTGTTCCATATGTCAAGTTAAATGGGGTTTCACCAATTAGCTCTCTAAGAGTGGTTTTATAAGGCCAAAGAACATGATGTAGCTCATCTACCTAATTTCGTCCATATCCATCTATTCTTCTCTTTAATCCATGTAGGATGGTTCTATTGGTTACTTTAGCTTGGCCATTGGTTTGTGGGTGAGCTATAGATGCGAAGTTCTAACGTATATTGAGGCCTTCATAAAAGGTTCTTATTTTTATGTTGTTGAACGTCTTCCCATTATTGTTGATGAGCTAATAGGGAATGCTAAACCTGCAAATAACATTTCTCCATAAAAAGTTAATAACTATCTCAACTATGATGGTAGCAAGGGCTTTAGCTTTAACTTATTTGGTGAAGTATTCCACGACAACTAGAAGAAACTTTCTTTGCCCTTAGCTATTGTAAAAGGCCATAGGCTATAGATTGACATTTGTTCAGCTATGGAAATATGCTTACTGCTACTAAATTTTTGACAGGCTTGGCATCTTCTAACCATTTTCATAACATCTTCTTTTATCTTTAGCCAACAATACCCTTACTTAATTGCTTTGGCAGTTAGAATTTTACCTCCAACATGTATTCCATAATATCCTTCAATATATACTTCGCTTTGCTTGGCCTCAAGCACTTTAGCTAAGGTAAAAAGTATGCTCATTCATATGAGATCCCATTACATAAAGAGAAATGAGTGCTTTATCATTTGACTCTCTTCATTTCTTTCTCATCAGAAGGCAATTCATACCTTTTTAGATAAGCTTTGATAAGGTCCATCCAATATGGTTCAACCTCCATTAGTTGCTCTTCATCTTATATACTGAGAAAATTTAATGAGCTTATGAAAAATTTTCAAGGAAGGTCAATAGAGTGAGTAGCTACAAGCTTGCTAAGGCTATCTGTTCATAATTGTCTGCTTGGGGGACCTTGCAGATGTGTATATTGACACCTGTACTTTTCTTTCTTTAGATGATAGACTTCACTTTACCAAGGTATTTGGCCATGCTATCTTCCTTGGCTTCAAATATTCCCTCTACCCTATTGTAAGCTGAGAGTCATAATGAAACTTAAGAGTCTCAAGTCAAAGACAATCAACAAAGAGTAGCCCTTGTAGCATAGATTTATATTTAGCTACACTATTTATAGTAGGAAATTCTAGCCTCAAGGCATATTCTAATGAGAATTCATCTACCTTTTTCAATATAATATAGCTCCACTGCTTTCTATACCATTTTTCCCTTTCACATAAAACTCTTGAGTTAAATTACTATCAAGGGCAAAGGGCTCCTACTTTGTTTGTGCTTCAATGTTCATCTTTTGAAGCTCTAATTTAGAGTTGAATAAAGATTCAGAAATGAAATCTACTAAGGTTTATGCCATTATCGTAGACTTCAATTTGCATTGCAACCCGTACTGACCTAACTAAATTGACTAGTATAGCATCCTCCCTGAAGCTTAAGCCTATGTAAGATTCTTTGAAGGGGTTGATCTATCATTACTACTCTTTGGTGAGCTTGTAGATAAAATTTGTACTTTTGAGCACATAGGAGTAGTGCATAAGTGAGCTTTTCTAGAGGGACATAATTCAGTTCAGCCCTTTGAAGGACCTTACTAAAATAATAAATGGATTTTTGAATAGTTCCCTCTTTTTTTCTCAATACCAAGCTGATGGCTTAATCTAAGGCAGATAGATATATTAGAACTTTTTCTCTTAGCAGTGATCTATTTAAAATTCACTCGGAGCTGAGAAATGCCTTTAAGTCATCAAAGGCTTCCTGGTATTGAGCTGTCTAATCAAAGGTCTTTGCTTTCCTTAACTTCTTGAAAAATGACAAATATTTTTCAGTAGATTTGGACATGAATCTACTGAGTGCAGTTATTCTTCTATTCAACTTCTTTTATGTTGTGAGGACGCACTATGTTCCTTTATCTGGGTTGGGCTTAATGCCCTACTTCTAACCATACACCCCAACAACTTGCCCCCTGTATGAAGAGGCACACTTTTCTAGATTTAACTTTATGCCATATTGGTTCATAACCCTTAAGACCTCTGATAGGTCTTTAATATGATCCTCAAAACTTATACTTTTTACAATTATGTTATCCATATAAGCCTCTGATATGATGCAAAATGACATAACCAAACTAATAATATCTTTACTTATTTTGTTTTAATGCTTGCATGTTTTGCATTAATTTTTTATGCTAGGGTGTGTTTGATCTTTTATTTGAGTGTTATAGGATAATATAGGTGTAAGAAGATGATTTTGATTGAAAATGAAAGTTAAGGACCAAAATGGAACCAAGTGCCAAGCTTAAGAGCAAAGACAAGCCAATGAAGAGGACTGTGCCGACTCATTCCTTCTGTGCCGAGTCATGACAGAAGCCACCTGTGCCGACTCATTCTGCCTGTGCTAACTCATGATAGGGTGGTTACGATACCCTTTCAAGGCACCCTTTCATTTTGACATCTTTTTCAAAGGGGCACTTCTTGGGACACCTTGGGGCTTATAAATACTTAGATTTGGATTTATTTTGGGGGGTAGATGCTATTGTATTAGATAGGAAAAACTTACTTAAAATCCTTGTAAACATCTTATTAGAATTAAGTACTTGGTTTGTATCAACTGTCCTTCTAAAAGGCACTTCAAGTTCAAGAATTGTGCAAGTAATTTCCTGAAGAATAAAAGAGTTTTCATTCATCAATCTTTTTTCCTTTCTTCTATTTTTATTTTACTATTCAATAATGAATGCTTGCATTATTTTTATGTTATATTTTACCATGTACTTAGGCTAATAAGTTGTTAGAATTGCAATGATGAATTAATTTTATGAACTACATTCTTAATATGCATGAATGATTTAGTTTCAATTGAGTCCTACATTTTGTTATGTATGCTTGATCACCATATATAACTTGTTAATCATTTTGTTCACAATAAGAGTTAGGGCATTTTGGTGGAAATGCAATTGAAATTACTCAAAGGATAGGAAAGTACTTGGAGACAAGAAATCCACTTTGAGGGGTTAAAGAATTGGCATGGAACTTAATGATTTTAGTTTATCTCTATAATGACATGAGAATGCTTATAGACTCTAAATTAAAATACTCTTAATTGACAATGAGAGTTGCTTTTAAGAAATTTTGGTCATATTCTCCAATCGTTGCATGTGTTTATATGTTGTTAACTTTTATAGTTCAAAATTAATTCTAAGTTGTAATTCTAATATTCATTGTCTGTTATTAATTAAAGTAATAAATAATTTTTTTTAGTATTTTAGATTAGATAGAATAAATCAACATCTTTTGTTTGTTGTTTGCCTATCCATCTTAGTAATTATTCGGTTAATATAAAATTGCTCCAAATTCCCTAGAGTTCGACACCTTACTCACTCTATACTTAGTCTTAGAGACTAGGGTATTAAATTTGACCCACATCAGCCTCTAGATTTCTTTCAAGTTGGTCATTAAACATTTTGTTCATTAGGTGCTAGAGCCCATGCATTCTTAAAGCCAAAGAGCATGGACATGTAACAAGAGATCCCCTTCTCAATAATGAACAAAGTTTTCTTCTCATCATCTAGATGCATTTTGATATGATGATACCCCTACTTTATATTATATCTTGCTGCTGAATCCACCAGTTTGTCAATCATAGGTAAAGAGAAGAAATCCTTAGGGTTGGACTTATTAAGATCTGCGAAATCAACACACATTCTATAACTGCCATTTGATTTTTTCACCAAAACTGCATTGGCGAGCCATTCAAGATATTAAACTTCTCTTATGAAGCCTACTTGTATTAAGATGTCTACCTCTTCATCAATCACTGCTTGCCTCTCTACCCTGAAGCACCTCTTCTATGGGTTTGAATAAAGGACTAACATTGAGCTGGTGGGTTATGACATCAGGATCGACTCCTTTCATTTTTACCAAGGTTTAAGTGAAGCTCGATAGATTTTTTTTACAAATTATCGAGCTTCTTCCTTCTGCTCATTTATTAAGGATGCATCAATTAAGAAACCTCTCTAGTTCTCCTTCATTTATAATAAATTTCTCTAATGTCTTTATTAGTTTCATTATCTATTGTGACACTCGATTTGCCTTCATCATATTTTTTAGCGTTGCCACTTGCTTGAACATCGGTGAAGCTGAGCTCGACTTCATTTTCTTGCTTCCTTGCTCTATTTCTTCTCTTATCTTCCTTACTTATTGTATATCCTAATCTCTCCCCCCATTTGGGGATCATCATCCTTAAATGCTTAATGTTGACTAAGGCATCTATTTCATAGAGTAAAAGCCTTTCTAGTAAGGCATTATAGATTATTGAAATGTAGACTGATACAAACATTGCCATTACTATGACACATTCACGAGTAATGCCAACAGTGAAGGGTAACTTGGTTATTCCTGCTGCTAGGATCTCCGATCCATCTAACGTGAGAATTAGGTTTGCTAGTTCTTCTAAATCTTTCTCTTTCAACCCCATCTACCTATAAGTCGTTATTATCAAATTAATCAAGTTACCATCATCTACAAGTATTCTTTTTACCAAAAAGTTAGCAATTATGGCCTAAATGACCATAGGGTCTACATGGGGGTTTTTAAATTAGTACCATCTTCTTTGGTAGACCAAGTCATGTTGTAAAAGGTGACTCAGATTTCCCCCTTCTTCTAAGTTGAGGCTTTAACCTAATTAAGGTGCTTTTGGGCTCATCGTTAGGCCTTCCTATTAAATAGTGAATGGTCCTAACTGACCCATTATTCATTATATTCTTCTCCTTATCTTGACTCGAGCCTACTTCCTTTTCAGCTATTCCTTGACATATTGATTGAGGTAGCCCTGATTAATTAGTCCTTTTATCTCTTCTATTAATTGCCTATATTCATTTGCATTATGACCATATGCATTATGGAAGAGAAAAATTTAGTCTTGATTCTGCATTCAGGTTCATCTTTATAGGCTTTAGAGGAATCCATATATTCTAGTCCTAAAATGAGGCCTCACCTTCTTGGTCCTTTTTCTGCTTTTCATCTTCATTTCCCTTTGGCTCCTTTTCTTCCTTGGGAGGAGTACCAACTCATTTCCTCTTATAGAAATGGCTTATATGAAAGCGATCATCTTGCCTTATATAATCTTGTGCAATGGCGATGGCTTCCTCTAGGGACCCTAGAGCATACCTGCATAAGGTTTTGAAGTAATCCCTATGAATGGTGCCATTTTGAATAGCCTCAACTGCCTTTGCTTGGTCGATATGCATGACTTTCTAGGTCTTTATTAAATCAAGCTGCATAACCTATCAGTGACTCGTTATTAGCTTGCACTATAGCTTATAAAAATAGAGTTCTCTTTTAAATAAGAATGCTTGATGTAAACTATGCATGAATGCTTCAGTAAGCTGTCTGAATGAGCTAATACCTCCTTCCTCCAGGCCATCGAACTATCCAGTAGCAACACCTTTTAAAAACCCTTTAAAGGCCTTCTGTAGTACCTCATCACTAGTGATTTATAGCTTTATTGCATGTTCGTAGTCTAAAATATGAACTCTAAGATCAGTCTCACCATTATGTCTTTAAATGGCTGGTGCTTTAAATTTCTCAGGCATCTAGTACTCATTAATTCTTTTGATGAAAGGAGATTTGAGGGCCAATATAAGATTTTTGTCATTTATCTTTTTGCATTTATCTCCACTCATCTTTTCTATAAATTTCCTGATGGTCTCCTTTATCTCGGCAGGATTCCATCTATTGGTGGCATCTTGTTTATTATGACCTTGCCCAACAGGAGGAACCTAGGAATGCTCCACCTTATCTCTTTTCCTCCTTCCTTTATGGGCTCTACCAAAATCCTCATCTTGCTGGTCTCTAAGCTGATCATGTCTCCTCGCATCCCTTCTACTATTATCCCTACTTTCCTTCCTCAATGAGAGTATCTATCTTCATCCACATGCCCTTGCTAAAGATTAAAGATTAAAATAAAATGAAAATTTTTTAACTTTTACAATATAGAATGAAAATGTAAACTGATTAAAAAAAAACTTCATAAATGAAAATAAAAGTGTACATCATAATAATTTATTTAAATAAGAGCAAGTTATAGTGAAAAAATAAAAAAAATGAAAATTGAGAAATCACTAGGTTATTGATTGGTTACACAATGTCATCGGTTTAATCGTCTGGATCGCATAATTTTTTATAAATTAATTGCAACTCTAATATGATTACAAACTCAACCTGATTTAGTGTCTAGATTATCGAGTTACTGGATCGACCAACCGAACCAAATTTAGTAAATATGGTGTAAAATGATTTTTTTTTGAGCTTTCTAATAAAATGAATGTCGTTAGATGGATTGAGACAGAGTTAGACTTAGGCATATGCTTGTCATCATGTGTGTGGTCAGGCGGCATATGCCTTAAGGTACATGAGCAGGGATTCAAGGTCAAATCTCTACTTTGATAATTGTTCGGATGAATCAATTAGAGTTGAGCATAAGATTCGGAGATATTGAACCGTATAAAAAATTTGAACAGAAAATATTTAGAATTAAAAAATATTTATTGACCATTTGACTTTTTTCGAACCGAATAATCTCTTTTTTTTGTACTATTTTGAAAATATTATTTATAATGAGAACCGTACTCAACCGTTCCAAACTAAAGAACTGAAATTAAAACCAATTTAAAGGATATATATATATATATATATATATATATATATATATATATATATATATATATATATATATATATATATATATATATATATCACATTTGAAAAAATTCAATTCAGATTTATGTTCTTATTCCATTTTTATTTTAGCTTGCAAGATTGTAATTAAATTTATTTAATTATGCACGATATAGTTTGATTTCTGTAATTTCTTTAATTATGTATTATGTAATTTGATTTTTATTTTAACTTGGTAGATTGTAAATAAACTTTTTTAATTATGCACTATATAATTTTTTTTTTGTTGTTGTATATACTAATTTAGTTTCAAGTTTAAGCTAAAAAAAATATATTTTTAATTATTTAAAAATAAAATTCTTATAAATCTTCATTCTGTCTCATTTTATACCAAATCATCTCATTATATCATAATCTCCAACTCAAACTATTCCAAAAATCAAAATGGTTTAGTATATAAATTTTGCTCTCACGGTTCGATATAGAAGATTTTATTTTGAAAATTTGATTTAGTTTTAGGATTTTTAAATCTCTAAATTCATCGAACGGTGATTAGCCCTCGAGCCAATTAATACGGTCCGGTTATAATTAAATTGGCCAAACAAGAAATTTAGACGGGTAAGGCTATCGTGGCAACGCATCATGTATACCCATTCAAACAATTGAACTCTCTTATCCTATACTTGCTGGCACCTCATCATTGCACACTCAAGACGCTTACACAACGTAGTACTTTATTATTTTCTCCTATCTCTCCTTTGTTACGCCGTTAAACCGTCGCGTGCCTACCGGATCACGCGCTAATGAGAGTATGTATCTTCATCCACATGCCCATGCTAAAGATTAAATGTTAAAATAAAATGAAAATTTTTTAACTTTTACAATATATAATGAAAATGTAAAATGATTAAAAAATCTTTAGAAATGAAAATAAAAATGTACATCATAATAATTAATTTAAATAAGAGCAAATTATATTAAAAAATAAAAAATTATAAATTGAGAGATCATTGGTTCATTGGTTGGTTACACAATGTCATCGGTTTAATAATCTAGATCACATAAATTTTTATAGATTAATTGCAACTCTGATATAATTATAAACTTAACCTAATTTAGTGTTTGGATCATCGAGTCACTAGATCGACCTGCCAGACCAAATTTAGTAAATATGGTATAAAATGATTTTTTTTTTAGCTTTCTAATAAAATGAATGTCGTTAGATGGATTGAGACCGAGTTAGACTTAGACATATGCTTGTCATCATTTCTGTGGTAAGGTGGCATGTGCCTTAAGGTACATGAGTAGGGATTCAAGGTTGAGTCTCTACTTTGATAATTATTCGGTTGAACCAACTATGGTTGAGCACAAGATTCAGAAATATCGAATCGTACAAAAAAATTTGAACTGAAAATATTTAGAATTAGAAAATATTTATTGACCATTTGACTTTTTTCAAATAAAACAGTCTCTTTTTTTGTACTGTTTTAAAGATTAGTAATTATTTATAATGAGAACCGTACTTAACCATTTCAAACTAAAAAATTGAAATTAAAACCGATTTATATATATATATATATATATATATATATATATATATATATATATATATATATATATATATATATATATATATATATATATATATATATATATATATATATATATGTAAATTACCATCACATTTGAAAAAATTCAATAATGTATAAGACAAGTTTAATTTTTATTAATTATAAAATTTCATTTTCAAATTATTGATTTCAAATTTATGTTCTTATTCCAGTTTAAATTTATTTAATTATGCACACTGTAATTTGATTTTTGTAATTTCTTTAATTTTATATTATGTAATTTAATTTTTGTTTTAACTTGGCGGATTATAAATAAATTTTTTTAATTATGCTTTAGATAATTTAATTTTTTTTATTATATGTACTAATTTAATTTCAAGTTTAAGCTGAAAATATATATTTTAATTATTTAAAAATAAATTTTTTTTAAATTTTTATTCTGTTTCATTTTATAACGAATCATTTTATTAGATCAAAATCTCCGACTTAAACTATTCCAAAAATCAAAATGGTTTGGTATATAAATTTTGCTCTCAGGGTTTGATTCATAAGATTTTATTTTGAAAATTTGATTTAGTTTTATAAATTTTTAAATCTACAAATTCATCCAACGGTCGTTAGCCTCATAGCCGATTAATACGGTCCGGTTATAATTAAATTGGCCAAACAAGAAATTTAGACGGGTGAGGCTATCGTGGCAACGCATCATGTATACCCATTCAAACAATTGAACTCTCTTATCCTATACTTGCTGGCACCTCATCATTGCACATTCAACACGCTTACACAACGTAGTACTTTATTATTTTCTCCTATCTCTCCTTTGTTACGCCGTTAAACCGTCGCGTGCCTACTGGATCACGCGCTAAATAGGATCCCTTAAAAAAAAGTATCTGTTTATTTCGTGACAAATAATTCTTTTAAAATAATAAATAATTTATTTTTAAAAAAATTTATTTTCTATTTTGCATTATAGTATTGAAACTTTTTTAAAAAATTTTTATTTATAAAATTATAATTTTTTAACATATTTTACACGTTATGATTATTAAGCGGTAAATTCAACCATAATTAATTGCGCTCCACAAATTTCTCTGGCATCTAAAATATTCCTTTGAATATTCCTTTTTTTTTTTTTTTTTTTCCAATTAAAGAACATTAGAACGTGGAAATTCTGCTTATGTATGAATCTTCTATTTTCTACCCACACGTCTTTTTTTTTTTTTTTTTTTTTTTTTTTGAGGAAAGAAAATTTTTATGAGCTTAAAAGTAAAAAAATAACAAAATCATATTAGCGAACATTCTGGAAAATATTCACTTAATAGTTGGAAATTTAAAACCTCTTGTTAATTTTATCAAAATAAATTCACACTCAATTATTTATTTTCCAAAAATAATCTAGAACCATTAATTTAAGAAAAATAATTTTGAGTGAAAAAGAAAAATAATTTTTTTTAAATCTTTCAAAATTTATTTTGTTCTTTATTTAATCTATTTATGATGCTTGTTATATCACAAATAAATAATTTATCTAATAAAGTGAAAAAATAATAATAATTAAGAAAAGAGAAAAAGTTAATGATAATAAATTCACCATTTTTAAAAGGTGAAATTATGGTAAATGATAATACCTTGAATGTTAGTTAAGATATATTATCAGATATTATTATGCTAATATACATTGTAAATGTCAAATGTTAAAATGCTAATAATTTTTTTTTTTAAGGAAATAGATGATTTACTTTCATAGATGATTTACTTTCCAAAAAAAAAAACATATGACATCTATGATAAAAATTTATTAATCAAATTTAAATTAACAAAATTAAATTATTCATTCAAACTATTAGTACTATCAATAATTGCAAATTCTGTTGACCCTAAAATCATGATATTGTTTTTGCCATGAAAATTCTTTGATGGCATTGCATCTTTCTAAGTAATGGAAAACTCACTACAAAAGTGTTATTTCATTTTAAGTGTTTAAATTAGATCAAACTTTAAAAAGAAGTACTAAATTATAAGATTTCATCAATCTCGGAATTTATTCACACCTTATATATCAAATCTCTCACAAATAAGAGAACAAAACTTCTAAATAAAGGGACACAAAAAGAACTAATAAAAATGTTAAGAATATTAAAGAGACTATGGTGCTTCTTTACCAATAGTGTCACAACTTTAAAAAGAAATTTGAAGTAAAGAAGAATTTTTTATTGTTTGTGTATATCTTATACAATGAAAGAACATCTTTATATATACAAAAATTGTGAAAGAATAAGAAAAGTAAGAGCATAATTAGGAACTTAAAATCAAGATAATTAACATATATATAAATATATTAACATCCCCCTCAAACTTAAGGTGATAAAGTATTGGATAGCTTGAGTTTGGAGATAAGATCACACAAGTAAGGAGCATAATGAGTTTTGGTGAAGATATCAGCAAGCTGTTCTTGAGAAGAAATAGGAAGAAAATGAACTATGTTGTGATGAACATGATGACGCACAAAATGGCAATCAATCTCAATGTGTTTCATTTGTTCATGAAAAATATCATTATGAGCAATCTACATAGCATAGTGATTATCATAATGAATAAGAGTAGCAAATGAAAATGGAATGCCCATACTTTGAAGCAACCAGTGAAGCTATAAGAGTTCAAAAGTAATATCAGTAAGTGTCTGACATTCATCTTCAGTACTGGAGCGAGAGATAACAATTTGCTTTTTACTACTCAAGAGATAAGCGAATTTCCAAGTAACAAGCAATAACCAGATATAGACCAACCATCTTTGGGGTCACTAGCCCAATCAGCATCGAAATATCCATGTAACTGAAGAGAGGAGGAGCTGCAATAACGAAGACCATGAAACAATACACCTTTGATGTAATGAAGAATACGAGGAATAGCCACATAATGAGTTGTGCAAGGAGCTGTCATGAACTGACTAACAATATAAGTGACGTCAAGACAATTAACAGTAAGATAGATAAGACTGCCAAAAGGTTGATGATACAAAGTATAATCAGGAAGAGGAGAACCATCATAAGAAGAAAAATGAGAATTCAACTCAATGGGAGTGTTGGCAATCTTATTATCAGCAAGACCTGCACGATAGATAAGCTTAGTAGCATACTTGGCTTGAGATAAATGGTATCTTATGAAATCAGAAGTAACCTCTAGACCCAAGAAATAACTCAAATTCCTAAAATCCTTCATCTTGAATTGGCAGCTAAGAAAGGCCTTGATATCATGGATACCATGTGTGTCATCACTAGTAATAATCATGTCATCAACATACAGTAATAACAAAATAGTACCCCTCTCGGTCTTCTAAAGAAATAAGGCATGATTGTGAGGATTTGATTGGAAGCCAAATGATAAACAGTGAAACTAAATTTGGCAAACCAAGCACATGAAGCTTGTTTAAGTTTATACAATGCCTTTTGAAAAAGATAGACTTTATTTGGTGGATAATCATAACTAGGAGGAGATTGCATATAGACTTATTCATTGAGATCTCCACTCAAGAAGGCATTTTTAACATTCATTTAAAATAAAGTCCAATGCTTAACAACAGTAATGGCAATGAGGGAATGCACCAAAGTGATGTAGGCTATAAGAGTAAAAATCTTCTCATAAGCAATCCTATAGTCCTGGGTGATTCCTTTAGCTACAACTCGAGCCTTATATCATTCTATTGAACCATCAACCTTAGTCTTGATTTTATAGACCCATTTACAACCCACCACACATTCGTACAAAGGTCAATCAATCAAATCTCATGTATTTGTAAAAGTAAGTGCATTGAATTATTCTGCCATTGTTTGCTACCATAAAGGGTTAGTACTAGCCTCATGATAAGTGTGAAGCTCATAAAGAAAAAGTAATGGTAGAATAACAATGATAACCATAAAGGGTGATATTGGGTTGACTTACACAAGAGGAATGACGAAGTAGCAGATCAAAAGAGGACTAAACAGTGGATAAAAAAGGTAGAAGATCCACAGAAGGAAGATCATTAAGCTGGGTTGAAGGAGATCAGAGCTATTTGAGCTAATTGAACCTGCAGGTGAATCATTAGGAAATAAAGTGATAATAGGATCAATAAAGAAAGAAGAAGATGACGTGACTTTAAAAGCAAATATGGAAAAAATATCTTACATTCCTAAATGGATACATAATGGAAAATACGAAGACGCTAAGACAAAGGATCCCAACACCGATAACCCTTATGTTCAGTGCCATATCCCAAGAAACAACACAATTGACCTCAAGGTTCTAATTCATGTGACTGAAGATGTACAAAACAAACAGATCCAAAAACTAAAAAACTGTGACACTTGAGACAATGACCATAGAGATGTTCATAAGGAGAGCAATTATTGATGACATGAGAAGGGATATGATTAATTGTATAAAATATTGTCAAAATGGCTTTCTCCCCATAAAATCTCAGGACAAGAATATGACACAAGAAGAGACTGAATAGTATCCAAAATATGCCTGTGTTTATGTTCTACACGACTATTCTGTTGAGAAGTAGCAGGACATGAACATTAAATAAGAGTACCATGAGTGGCAAAAAATTGACATAGTTTAGTGTCTTGGCATTTCAGTATTCTATAGCATTATATGTATGAAAAACTTTAATATTGAGAGAAATTGAGTTTTAATCATTGTAGCAAATTGAATACATATGTAAGGTAACTCATATCGATTTTTCATAAGAAAAATCTATGTATACCGAGAACAATCGTCAATAAATGTAACAAAATATCTAGAACCAGCCATAGTAACATGAGGGGAAGGTCCCTAAATATCAAAATGAATAAGATCAAACGGTGTAGAAAAAAAAGAGTCACTAATTTTAAATGGTAAAACATGATGTTTTGAAAGTTGACAGGAAACACAATCAAAATGATCATTTTTAATAGATCCTAAACATCCAATGAAAATCAAAAGGCCTAATATAGAAGGAGAAAGATGACCAAGGTGAGTGCTAAATACTAGACGAGGTGACAACAGCAACAACTCGGGAGGGTAGTTAGAGAGAAATAAGCTTAAATAATCAACCATCCTTATTGTTTGTCCTAAGAATCTTGCTCGTCTATGAATCCTACACAGTGCACCATGACTTGAAAAGGTTATATGAACACCAAATTCATATAACTGATCAACAGAAATAAGATTATGAAATAGTTTGGCACATAAAAAGCATCCAATAATGATAAGTGTGAATTAGAAATAGTGCCTATATGTTTAATATGCAAGATGAAATTACCAGCAGTATGGACAATCGGTGTATAATTTGGAATGGAGCTAGAACTAAATAATTTAGAGTTAGAGGTCATACGATTATAACACGCAAAATCAAAGAACCAAGAAATAGATTTACTTGGAGTGACAGAGAAGATAGAGGAAGAAGGAGTACCAAAGTTAGATTAGATCTATTCAAGAACAGCTTGAATGTCTTTTAAGGGAAAACGAGGAAAGTATCCTCAGAAGTAGAACTCTCAGTAGTAGCAGCAGCAGTAGAAGTACTCAAGGACCAAGACGAATTATGAGATTTGATTGAATTACCTTAGCCAGAGTTCTTATTCTTAACTTCAACTCTTGGACAAGTAAAAATAAAATAATATCTGCAAAATCCCTTATAGGAAATAGAGGTGGCAGCTACAGCTAAAGGAGCAATAAGAACCACATCTGTAGAAGGGAGAGATCACTCAGCACAGAGAGTATTAAGTCAAGTTTCCTCATAAAGTACCTCATAAATGATTGTGTCAAGTTTAGGGAGAAGAATGCAATGAAGAAAAGCAACACAAGTAGACTCAAACTCGGTACTAAGAGTCATAAGTAAATGCCATATATACTACCAATTGATTCTATAAAGTCTGTAACTTAGAAATATAACTGTGAATAGTTTGGTCAAGCTGTTGATATATACAATAAAGTTGATGATATAGTTGGAATTGATGAACGTCATCAAAAACTGCAAAACGTGTTTGTAAGAAATTCCAAACATCTTTAGCACAGTCAAAATGACAAAATTCTAACTTAATAGTCGATTGACATGTATTCTGAAACCAAGACATGTATTCTGAAACCAAGTTAAAATCTGATAATTTTTTCTATCCCATCGATCCAACCTTTTAATGAACTTAATTTTTGTCTCATCATCCTGTCTAATGGGTTTGACAATTTTACTAGTAACAATGCACCAAAGAAGTTTCCCTTTTAGAAAATCACACATCATCTCATGAGCCCATAAATCATAATTGGAACCATAAAAAATCACAGTAATAAGATGGATTATGGAATGAGTATTATCAGAGGCAGCAATGGTAGCAAAAATAAAAAATAGTGCGAAAAATGGAATACTTGAAATTGATAGATAGAGGTTGAATTTTAAAAACGGACCTCAAAAATGAATTCAAGAGGGTGAAAAACTTTGGGAGCTGGTTTGAATTTTAAGAAAACAGACCAAAAATGAGCTGAAGCAATCTATCACACTCTTCTAAAATGGTTCAATTACTTGTGTTAAACCAAAAGTATTACTAGCTGATGTGGCAAGCAATGATTAGACAACAAGATGATGTAGAGGGTAGAGCCGCGTAAAGCACGTGAGGTAAGTGAGCAGGCTTTTCAAGGGACTTTGACCAGCAAATAAGGACGCATTACGATGCCGTTTAAGGTTTGATCACTGGCTACGAAATCAGAATGGTGAGGAGTGTTAGCCGATATGCTCAAAACCAAAAATTGACCATCAGAGCATTATGTATAATAGCAACAGCCACCAACAAAGACAAGAAGAGAGAAAAAAAAAAAACCAAAAAAGAAACACACAAATCCTGAGGATGAAATCAACCTTAAAAGGTTAGCTCTGATATTAACTTAAAGAAGAAACTTAAAGTAAAGAAGATTTCTTTATTATTCTGTGTATCTTATACAATAACACCTTTATATATACAAAAATTGTGAAAGAATAAGGAAAGTAAGAGCCTAATTAGGAACCCATAATTAAGCTTAATTAAGAATCTAAAATCAAGATAATTAACATAGATACAAATATATTAACGTCACATGTGTTAGTGGAATCTCTTCCGAGTATTTGTAGTCTTTTTCTACATAACATTTGTGAGGTATGTCTTATTTAGAGAATATATAGTATAGTTCTTTTGTTTGTTTCTCAAGGTTTTTACCCTTTCTCTTAAAAAAAAAAAATTTAAAATCCTTATTTTATTTAACCACAATTGTCAATAAAAAATATCAACCACAATCCCAAGAGTTTTTTTTTTCCTGAATGGATCCCAATTTTTTCTTGTGAAAGGAAAAAAGAAAAAAGAATAGGAAAAAGGAGAGATTACCTAGTTTTTTTTTCCTAACAATTTCTTTTTTTATTTATTGGAGGGTGTGTCTCATCCACTATTCTTGGTAAATCAACATTTTCTAAACTAAAAATTTAGAGATTTGGCTAGTGTTTAGCTAGTGTGGAAAGGAGGTTCAGCTAGATCCAACAAATCTCAAAATTAAGGCTGAGTATGGAGTTTAGAGATACTGAATCACATTGAAAATCTGATCAAAAAAATATTTTAACTTTTTTCAAAGCGAACCGCCTCGTTTTTTATTTTGGTATTATTTTAGAGATTAATAATTATCCATACTGAGAACCATACCATTTCAAACTGAAACTAGAACCTATTTAAATTATTATATATATAAGGTACTAGTGTGTTAGACTGATCCTAAACCCCTTCTCCTAATAGCATATATATATATATGAGTCAGCCCCCCTTTATGTATAATAGCTTCCTCTGCTCAATCTAATAAGGTAGGGATAGATCGTCGAAAGGGTAAATAAGTAGCCAAAAAGACTCTTGCTAGAGAACCTAAATTGAAAAAATCTATAGTGTTTGATCCCCCAAAGAAGGGTAAGGAGACCAAACTGATAAAGGGGGTAGAAGGGTTTACGTGTGCCTTTGTGGCGGTGCAGCTAAAGGCTATTAGGATTCGGCTTAAAATTCCTACTCAGTATACACTTAGGCTTCCTGACCTTGGAACCTTTACAAGCTAGCCTTTAGGGGATCAGGATAGGATGGTCTACTAGGAGGACCTTGAGTTTGGTCTAAGGTTCCCCCTGGATGTTCTATACTTCTCTGTACTGAGGGAGTATCATCTCCCAATGTGCCAATTACATCCTAACTCCTGAAAGGTGTTAGTGGGGCTTAAGATTTTAGGGGAGAGGCAGGCTTATATTTTAAGTAGTAGAGTGGTGAGGGAGCTATACCCTTGGGTGGCAAGGAAGGGGTTCGACCACTTTAGCTTTCAGAGTGAAAAGAGGATCTTCACTCTACCCTCCTCATTAAAGAACTAAAAGAGAAAGTTCTCCATTGTACACCACAAAGATGGCAGGGGCGACCTTCCAAACTCTTGGGTGGATAGCCCTACCATTAGTCTTGCTAGTAGACTATCGTCCTTATCTCCCCAAGAGGCAGAGATGGTTAAGTTTCTAGGAGGGTTAGGACTAATCTTAGGTTCCTAACTCTTGGAAGAATATTTCAATGCTAACCTTGTAAGGCGAGTGGTGGCGAGTCTTCTTGAGGTGAACTTGGACCTCACTGAGCCTACCTCGGGTATCTTGTCCAATGATCACTATATTTATTAGGGTTTTAGATTGCGCCCAATTGTGTAATTATTATATTTATTACTTATTATAGCAATGAAGTCTATAGCTCTGCTGATGAAAGAGAAAAGGGAGAAGGAGAGAAAGACTAAGAAGTTACAGGCGAGGAAAACATTCGGGGGATCGGCTAGCCCATGATCAGCCAAGGAAAAAACCTTAAGTTTCTTAGGTTCAGGATATCATCATATCCAAGCCTTAAGACATACAAAGAGTTACTAGTGTTGGCGATTCGACCAAGAGGAGTGCATCTGACGGCTCGTCTGAGCCTTCCATGAAGAGATCCCAATCATCTGTGGTTGAACCTTCACTGTGCGAACTTATGCAGTTCTACCAAGCAGTGGAGCAGAGGCATGGCTACGGGGCTTTGGTATGCAACCTCGACATTGCAATTGATGTGATGAAGGTGAAACTGCTTCTTGCATATTATGATCTAGTGACTGGGCTATTTAATGCTCAACTAGCAAAAATGACATACAACTATATATTTCAGGTATGTAGTATCATCTTCTTCTCCTATCTTTTTTTTTTTCTTTTTTTACCAATGTTTCTGCCACTGGCTTAGATTGCTCAATGCATTTATGAGCTTCGCTAATGAATGAGGATCCAGAAGGAAGATATGAAGGTGAATTGGATCCACCACAAACAATAGTTAGAAAATAAATTTTTTGAGCAATTGGATCAGGTAAAGGAAGGCTATAAGAAGGCCATGGCGGAGGAGAAGGTGAACTGTTGGTGACTTGAGTTGAGCTTCAGGAGAAGGATAAGGAGATCCAAGGTCTAAGAGAGAACAACGCTAATCTCCTTAAGGATCTTCAGAAGGAGAAGGAGGATCAAGGTCAGGATGCTGAACTAGTCACCAGCAAGCTTATTGATTATTAAGACAAGATGCTGACCGAAGTGTGGAAAAAGTATCCTGATCCGGACTTCGACTTCATCGAGCACATCTACCCGAATGAAGGAGACGAAGGGGATGCACCTGCTAAGTAAACTAAGGCCATACTTAAGCATGGCTCTTCTTCTATTAGGGTTAAGGAGGTCATTCCTCCACTTTCTGTAGCCGATTATAGCATTGAAAATGTAAGCGAACCGAACAATTAATAAAAGAACTTAGTTTATTTGAACATTGCACCTTTTTTTTTTTTTTTGCATGTGTTGACCTCCAACTAGTCATTTACACAAGGGTGAATGCTCTATGAGTAGGGGAAGCTTTTACTCGCTTCATTGGCATTTGGGTGAACTTTCGGTTTGCTTAGTGAAAGGGTCTCGAGTGAACTATATAGTCGCCTATCCCCGTTATTAGAAATCGGATCTATGGCTAACTTCAATATTTGCCTGTCCGTTTACTTATGGGGAGAATAATCATATAATTACTACTTTAAACAAATGAATCATTAGCAAACTTCAAATTTTCCATATCATCAAAATTGAGTACAATAATAAAAGGAAAACATGTGAAAACTTTGAAAAAAGCGTTTGGTATATAAATATTACTGATAATAGAACCTAAGGTTATCTGAATTCCAAGATCAGGGGAGAACTCTTCCTTGGAAATTTTGTAGCTTGTAAGCTCTTAGACCAATGACCTTAACAATCTTGTAAGGACCTTTCCAATTAGGTTGCAATTTACTAACTCCAGTGTTTCCTTTGACTATCTCAGTTTTCCATAATACTAGATCACCTTCTTGAAGACTTCGCTTTTTAACTTGACGATTATGATATCAAGCTACTTGTTACTTATATGTTGTAATCCTTTGGGAGGCTAGGTCTCATTTTTCCTTTAGGAGATCTAGGTTAATCCAAAGCTTTTTGTCCTAATCGACTTTTTGAAAATGCTCAGTTCTGTAACTGGGAAGGCCGATTTCCATAGGTACAATAGCTTCTGAACCGTAAGTGAAGGAGAATGGTGTTTTTTTTATTGATTCTCTTGGCATAGTTTGATAACTCTATAATACATTATATACCTCATCCGCCCATTGGCCTTTATTATCTTCCAATCTCTTCTTAAGTCCTTGTAAAATGATGTAGTTCGCTACTTTTGTTTGCCCATTAGATTGGGGATGGGCCATTAAGGTAAACTTTAGATTGATGTGCAGATCTTTGCAAAAGGACTTGAATTTGGCAGAGTCAAACTATTTTCCATTGCCTATAATTATGGCTTCAGGGATGCTGAGCCTACATATTACAAATCTAAATAAAATGTTAGTGATTTTCTGCTGGGTGATTCTCGCTAATGGTTCTTCTTTAATCCAATTGGTGAAGTGATCTATAGCGACCACCAAGAACTTCAACTGACTAACTGCTTGAGGGAAAGGTCCCAAAATGCCTATGCCCCACTGTTGAAAGGGCCAGGCACACCCCATGGGGGAAAGTTCTAAAGAAGATTGTCTAGGAACTGGTCAGTGCTCTTAGCATTGTTTGCAATGGCTCACCAGCTCTACTGCGTCTTTTTTAATGGTAGGCCAAAAATAGCCTTGCAACAAGACATTTCTTATTAGACTAGAGCTAGCTTTATAAGCCCCACAAATGCCTTCATAGATCTCCCTTAGGACATAGTTTCCTTCTTCAGTAGAGATGTATCTTAATTAGGGGTAGATTCTGGATCGCCTGAGAAGATTGCCCTTGTACCAACTGTATTGCTTAGATTTCCTAACCACTTGCCTAACCTCTTTGTCATCCTCTGGCAGACACCTTTCAGATAGGTACTGAACTATGGGTTCCATCCACTATAAATAATGGTAGAACTTCTGTAGTAGGCAATCTCTGCACTATTAGGGGAACATTCTTGGCAAGGTTCGTTCTTCTTGTAGCTACAGATTTGGTGATCTCATCTGCCCTTATATTATGTCCCTTTGAAATCTGCTTCAACTCCCAACTGCCTTCTTTTAAGGCTACTTGAGTGATCTCCATGTACCTTTTCAGTATGTACTCCTTTGATGTATAGTTGCCAATTGTCTAATTGACCACCAGCTAGGAGTCATTATGAATCACAAGGTGTTCCATCTTAATTTCCTAAGCTATAGAGAGGCTAGTCAACAAAGCTTTATACTCTGCGGCATTGTTAGAGATCGGGAAATCTAACCACATGGCATATTCAATAATAACTTTGTGAGGGCTCTCAAAATCACCTCGACTCCTGATCCCTCTAAACTTACGGCCCTATCAACATACATCTGCCAAGGTTGCTCTAACTCATTTGTCTTTCTGTCAAAGGGTGTGAGTTCTGCCATAAAATCAGTAAGGATCTGCCCCTTCATGGCACGTCTTGATTTGTATTTTACGCCAAGGCTTTCGATTAGTACTGCCCATTCGAATATCCTCCCCGATGTTTTAATCTTCTGCAAAATTTTTCTTATTGGGAGATCAGTTTGAACAACTACCTGATAGGCTTCAAAATAATGCCTTAGTTTATGTATTGCCATGAACAGTGCCAGAGCATGTTTTTCTAAGGTTGGATACCGAAGTTCAACATCTTAAAGGACTCTACTTACATAATAAATTGGCCGCTGCTCGCTGTCCTCTTCTCTAATCAAGATAGCTACTATGGTTTTAGCCGTTGTGGCTAGATACATGTACAAATCTTTCCCTGGTATAGGGCGACTAAGAAGTGGAGGAGATGTTAATAATATCTTGAGCTCTTTAAATGACCGCTAGAATTCAGTGGTCCATTCAAATTTCTTCAAATTTTTCAATATTCTGAAGAATGGCTGACATTTTTTAGCAGAGCAAGAGATGAATTGTCTAAGAGTGGTAAGTTGGCCATTTAATTTTTGCACATTTTTAATGCTAGTGGGAGGACTCATGTCCAGGATAGCCTTAATCTTGTTCGAATTTGCTTCAATACCTCTCTTGGACACCATGTAACCTAGGAACTTTACCGTTGGGACATCAAACACACATTTCTCAGGGTTCAACTTTAGATTATAAGCTTACATGATCTCCAAGATTGCCTCTATATCCTTGGGATTTTCTCCAATTCTTCTACTCTTGATGATCATGTCATCTACATACACTTCCATAGTTTTTCTAATTTACTGCCTAAACGTTTGATTTACCAATCTCTGGTAAGTGGCACCGGTGTTCTTCAATCCAAAAGGCATCATTCTATAATAGAATATCCCCTGGTCTATTATGAATGTCATCTTTTCTTCATCCAACTTGTGCATTCGAATCTAGTGGTAACCAGCGTTAGCGACCAAGAAGGAGTAAATCTCATGTTTGGCTATTGAATTTACCAACTAGTCGATACTTGGCAAAGGGCAATTATCTTTAGGACAAGCACGGGTTAGATTTATAAAGTTAACACACATTCTGAATGAATCATTAAGCATATTTACCAGCACCACATTGGCTAACCACTCAGGGTAATGTACCTCCCTTATGACTCCTGCATCTAACAGCTTCTGCACCTCTCCTGCTATAGCAATCTGCTTCTCGGGCGCATATTTCCTTTTCTTTTGAACAACTAGTTTAACAAAGGGATCGATGCTAAGGTGATGGGTGATGACTTCATCACTTACACCTACTAAGTCTATGGTATCCCACACAAAGGGCACTTCATTTCTTCTTAGCATTTCTACTAATTCTTGCCGAACCTCATTTGCCAACGAGGCCCCTATCTGGATCATCTTCCCCTGTTTGATCTCTGCGTTCACAATCTATTCCTATGGTTCTGCCTTCTCTTTTCTTACTAAACCGTCTGCTGCCTCCACCTGCATAGTAGGAAATACACTCTTCAAAGCTGTATAGTAGGCTTTTCTTACTCTCTTGACATCCCCTGACCACTACCACACCCTTAGGAGTTAGTATCTTCATTATGAGGTACCTAATGCTCGTAGTAATGCCTGTTGCATACAAGATCGGCTCCCAATGATGGCGTTGTATACAAAGGGTAGATCTCCTACCATAAACTCAGCCCTAAATTCTTTGGAGACCTCACCATTGTCCAATTTAACCTCTAACATCACTGATCCTTCTACAGGCACTGCTTTACCATCCAGCCCCACTAAGGGTGTGGATACTAGTTTAAGGCTCTTCTCTGTTAACCCCATCCTCTTGAACATGTTTAGGGTGATCATGTTAACTACACTGCCTTCATCTACCAACATTCGCCAAACTAGATAGTTGTTTAGATGCCTTAATATCACAAAAGCATCGTTATGTGGCATGATGATCGATCCCCTATCCTTCTCCAAAAAAGTTACTAAACTAAATATCTTTTCTATTGGGGCAGTTATATTGACCAAATATACATCTGATATGGCCCTCTTTCTACTGGTAGAACTATCTCTACTCGAACTTCCTCCAAATATCATGTGGATCTCTCCCACACGATCTCTCTTTTGTTTTTTTATGTTCAGGCTCTAGAAGTGTGGTTCTATCTAAAATGTCATCCCTCAAACCTCGATCTACGTCTTAGTGTACGAATCACCTAATCCCTGGGACTCCCTTCTGGATCAACTTTTCAATTTCTTCCTTCAGATGCCAACATTCATCTGTGTCATGGTCCTTGTCTTCATGAAATTAGCAATATCTGTTGTTATCTCTTCATCCAGCAAAGTTACGGCTCATTTTCCTGGGCTATTGAACTTTTTCCCTGGACTCTTTTATCCATATCAACACATGGCTCTTGGCGGTTACTAATGGGATAAAATGTCGAGCCCTTATGTCTGATCCATATTCCCTTATACTGCGACCATCATAGTTATTCCCCTGGTGGCCCTAGCAATCTCCTTGACCTTTTACCGAGCTCCCTTCCTTTACCCTTTACCTTTGGGAAAAATCTCTCATTCCATCATCAATGCGGATATGGGTCTGTGCCACAACTATCAAAGTAGAGATAGATTATGGAGGGTTAGAGAGCAACTCTTTCCTTAAGTCTAAAATGGAGGTTCCATTAAACATGGATGTGTAAGCTATATCTCTATTCAACTCTTCGATCTGAATCTCCTCTTTATTGAAGTGTTTGATGTACTTTCGTAAACTTTCTCCCTCTCTCTAAACAACAGTTTGGAGATTAGTGAAAATTTTTTGGGGAGCTATAGAGGTAATGAACCTTGCCTGAAAAAGGTTCAACAATTGGGAGAATGATGTGATGGATTTCAGTGGTAATATTTGGTACCAGTCCTGAGCTAAGCCCTTTAGCGTGGTGAGGAAAAGCTTGCACAGTACTGAGTCTTGGCGTGTTTGCCCATTGATTAGGGTTCGGTATTTGTGTATGTGACTTTTTGGGCTAGTGGAACCGTCATAACATTCTAAGTGGGATGGAATTTGGAATTTAGGAGGATAGGTGGACATGACTATGCTCTCAGAAAGGGGGGACTCTATCCTCAAAGCGAAGTCCATCTCATTAACTTTGATTCCAATATTTGATATGACTTCCTAAACTTTCCTTTCTAACCAGGCAGGGTTTTCATTATCGTTGGGCTCCCTATCTGACCATTGCTCCCTCAAATTGTCTTGCAGCAGGCTTTTTGAGTTTTGGGTTGTAGGAGCTTGGTTGGGATCATCTAGGGTGACTATCTGTTTTCCTTTGTTCAAGGTCTTTGATCCTACTAGAGGGGTTGGTTGTGGTTGTGTTTAGGTATGTGTTTGGTGGGCTATAAGTTGTCTAAGCTCTTTTAGTTGGGATGTAAACTCTATAAAGGCGATGATTAGTGTTTGGGTTGAGGTAGGATTTTATACGTCTAAAGAGGGAGCTTTAAAGTTTGGGATGGCCAGTGGGACTTAATTTTGAGGGTTCTCTTGTACTTCAGGGTTTAGCCCGAGATCAAGGCTGTTGTGGTTTGGATCTGGGTGATTCATGAATTTTGATCTCCTGCTAAGAAGTGACCGAACTAGTTGAACATGCAAAACAAGAAATTAGAGTATCCAGACAATCTGCCTAGATGAACACTCTGATACTTAAGTTAGTATATATTCTGATAGAAAAAAATATATATCTTTTTTAGTCTCTTTCCAAACCGTACTTTATCTCTCTTGTCTGAGGATATTTATAGCTAAGGAATAAGTCCCTGAAATCCGGGTCAATTAAGTCATGGGAGAATAGAAGATGTGTTTCCTAAAATCTCGGAAGTGGAGGTCGTGGAGGTATAGAAGCATTCATGCATGAGTCGTTCGCCACAATGGACCGGAGCTTGCTAGGTAAACTCAGGAGCTGAAACATGTATAAGGAGGGTTCGGCTATATTAAAAAAGGTGGGCAAGCCATTGCTTGCCTTGGAGTTGGTAATTTAGGATGATCTGTATCAATAAGAATTATTTATTGACTCATTAACTTAAAATAAATTTGAAAAGTTCCTTAAAAAATTAAATTGGAAAAAGAAATTCAAAGTTCTAATAAATTTCTAATTTTGCACTTTAATTAAAAAAAAAATTAAATTTTCAGCTTCGATTCACTGGCCCAACTTCACGATGTAATCGGGTAGCTCAGCTAAATCCACGCATCTAATTTTTTGAAACTACTGTGGTCCCGGTAGCTCCTAATCTTGTACGAAACCGTAACCGTTAAGGGAGACAATCATGAACAGAAGAGAAACAGACGTTAGTAACGGCACCAAAAAAAAAAAAAAAAAGAGTGCCAGTAAAACTTGAGGGGAACGATAGAAGCTTTTTTCTTTTCTTTTTTTTTTTTTTTAGTTTTACAAAACTGAAAAAAAAAAAAAGAGGAATATCCAAAAGCATATAACAATGGTGGAAAGGAATATTCTACAAGAAGATTCAATCCCGTTTTGTGTCTTTCCTTGTCCCTTCTTCAATCTCCATATATACCTCTCTTCCTCCAAACCCTTTCTACACCCATCAAAATCTCTTAATTACAATTTGTACCCTTTTCTTCTCTTCTTCGCTCTTTCTCTGCAACAACAACAACGACAAGTCAACAATAACAATGGCTCTTAAAGCTGTTCATGTCTCTGATGTTCCAAATCTCGATCAAGTCCCTGGGAATGTCTCTCTTTCTTTATACTCCACCCGCTTTTCCGAAGGTCATTTGTTATTGTTATTAATCGGAATTATGATTGTTATTTTGTTGGATTGAGTTTGAATTTTTTTTTTTTTTTGGCAGGGTTGGAATTGAATCGGGTTTCTTATAAGATACCCAAGTTTTTGGTTATTGGGCATAGAGGGAATGGAATGAATAATTTGACTTCAGCGGATCTAAGAATGAAAGCTATTAAAGAGAACTCTATAATGTCCTTTAACACTGCTGCGAAATTCCCAATTGATTTCATTGAATTCGATGTTCAGGTTAGGATCATCTTCTTCCTGTCTTTTATTTCTCCTATGAATCTTGATCTTGCGATTCTGGAATTGGGTTCTGTTTGATTTTGAATTGGAAAGGCACATTCTTGTTTTAATCGGTGTCACTCGCCGCGTACGGTTGTCTTTGTTTGTTTTTGTCCGTTAGCGCATGAATAATGAATTCACATGAATTGCCGTTATTCTATTATGTCGTTGAAAATTAAGATCTTAGATTTTGAAGGCCAGTTTTGATAATTCTTGTTCTCGAAAATTCAAAATAAAAAGTCAATATTTGGCTGCTATTGGGCCGATTTAGAATTTGGAAGGCTAATTAAGAATTATTATGCGAATAATAATTAGCACATGTGTTGCGCTTGTTTATTAATTATCAAATATTAAGTATTTAATAAAATAAAAATATTTTGATTAATAATCTTGTAAAATTTAAAATTTAATATTTTTAACCCCATTAATATTTTCAAATTTTTAATTAAGATTAACAAATTTAAATATAGATACGTTTGTAATATAACTTTTGTCTAGAAAGAAGAGGTAAAGTTGACCCAAAAAAAAAAAATTAAGACTTATTAAAAAAATTTTCTTAAATGAAAAATTTTTAATTGAATTTTTTTTTATGTTTATACCTTTAATTTAATATTTCATAAATATAAAAATAAGTTATAAACATGTAAAAATAAAGAAAATTGAACTAAAAATAAAAAATAAATTAAAACTAATAAAAAATCCGTGAAATTATTTATCACAATCATTATTGAAATATGAAAATATGAATTATCATAAGCATTAAAAAAAAATAAAAATCATTATTGAAATACACATAAATTTAATACATCATATATAAATATAAAAATAAGTTATGAACATGTAAAAACAAAAGAAAATTGAACTAAAAACTGACCAAAAAAAATAAACTTGAAGAATTAATTTATATAAATAAATAAATATATATAAAAATATAAAATTGAGCCAGTAATGTGTAAAGATGAAAAAAAAATTAAACTAAAACTAATAAAAAGAATATCATATCGAATGTGAGAAAATTAAAATTGATATTGTGAAACGAATATAAATAAGAAGTAAATATGGTCTAATAAACATATAGTTATAGTGAAATTATTTATTATAATCATTGTTGAAATATGAATTAGAATATAATTAGAATTATAACTTTTACTTGTACTATAATTTTTCTTAATTTTTTTAAATAGGATTGTGTGCTTTTTTTTTTTTAACTTTGATTTTGTCTTTGATTAGATATAAAATATAAAACCAATTAATTTAAAAATTATGTCCTTAATGGGCAATTCAAATGTTACTTTTAAAGATTAAGGTGCCTTTATACAGAAAGTTCGGAATTTTTATAGTAATATTTCAAATAAAGAAGGATCGAATTTCCATGTTTTAGGAGTTTGTTAAAATTTAATAAAAATTTTCGCATTCAATTGAATAGTAAAAATCACTCAATTAGCATGATTAAAAATTAGATAGTTATCATCGCTCAAATACTTTATTCGTTCCAAAAATGTTGGAACACTTTTCTTTTTGTGATGTTCCAAAAAGGTTGGAACACTTCTATTAGTAGTGTTAATTGTTTTACTCCTATTTTTATCTTTATCCCTTATTAATTCTTATCTTTAAAATGCATTTAATGTCCAAAAAAAAAAAGAGTATTACCTTTTTGGGATGAAAGTAACAATGATATATCACTATAATTTACAACTTTTTTCATGAACCAAATCAATCTAAGATTTCGTCGTGATTAAGAGCATTTTGATTTATAAGAGGACTGATTGTGTTTATTTTGGTTGGGGACTTTTTGGGTTTAAAAAAAATATATAAATAGCTTTGAAAATAAAGTATAGAGCTGAATGGGACGAAGACCAGAAAGAGTGAAAAATGAGTGTCGTTTTTGTAGGTGACCAAGGATGGCTGCCCAGTCATTTTCCATGACAATTTCATCCTGTTTGAAGATAATGTAAGTTTCATCCACTCTTTTTTTTTTTAATTGATATGTGATTATGTGAGTATGATTTATTGTTTTGTTTGGTTATTTTCAGGGCGCCATTTTTGAGAAGAGAGTGACAGAGCTTTGCCTATCTGAATTCCTCTCCTATGGTCCCCAAAAAGAAGCAGGGAAGTCAGGGAAATCTCTGCTTAGAAAAACAAAAGATGGGAAAATTGTGAATTGGAATGTTGAGAAAGATGACTCTTTGTGCACTTTGAAAGATGCATTTCAGCAAGTGGAGCCTTCTCTTGGCTTCAACATTGAATTAAAATTTGACGATCACATTGTCTACCAACAAGACTATCTTATCAATGTCCTTCAAGCCATCTTGCAGGTATAACTTGCTCTCAATCAAGCTTAATATGTATTGGTTCAAGTTGTTCTGAGTATATTCTAATTAATTTTATTTTATTTTATTTTTGTTGTTATAGGTGGTGTTTGAAAATGCTCATCGTAGACCCATTATCTTCTCATCTTTCCAACCTGATGCAGCACTGCTTGTTAGAAAACTGCAGGGTGCCTACCCTGTAAGTCATCCCTCACCATTCGATATTTACTGTTTGTTGCTTGAATTTTATGTTTATTTTTTAATAAAATTGACGGTTGCTGACATGTTTTATGGTGGTTTTACAGGTTTTCTTTCTGACAAATGGGGGAAATGAGACTTTTTATGATGCGAGGAGGAACTCACTAGAGGAGGCTATAAAAGTTTGCACAGAGGGTGGTTTGCATGGGATTGTATCTGAGGTCAAAGGGGTTTTTAGAAATCCTGGTGCAGTAAACAAAATCAAGGACGCTAAGCTCTCGCTTCTAACCTATGGAAAATTGAAGTAAGTTTCTTCTTTACCTTAAGACTTAAGGTTAGGTCATATATGAAGTTTCTCATTTCAAGTGATTCAGACTCACAAATTTCCAAAATTAACACTATGGAGGATTTTCAAAGTTCAAATCTTTGCTACAATGAACTAGTCAACACCCAAAAATGTAATTTATCTCAATGTTGAAAAGATTCTCATCCTCTGTTTAGAATAAATAAAATTTTATAGAATTCATTGATACCAAACATGACTAAAGTTATGTTTTTGTAATGCAGTAATGTTGCTGAAGCAGTTTACATGCAACATTTGATGGGTATAGATGGAGTGATAGTTGATTTAGTTAAGGAGATAACTGATGCTGTATCTGAAATGATAAAGCCACCATCATCTGAGGTGGATGATGAGGCAGAAGAGAATGGAGAGGTGAAATCAAATCCTCAATTCTCACAGAAGGAGCTTTCATTTCTTTTGAAGCTAATTCCACAGTTGATACAGGAGTGAGTTTATTATACAATGTCAACTACTACATATGCACAGTTTTTTAATAGCAGCTTGTTGTACATACTGTATCTCTTGGGAGTTACACATAAAAACGTCATTCCTCACTGGGGAAAACGAAGAGGGGTAATTCCTGCTGTACTAATTTGACAGAAATTGATAGAATTTATTTTCTCGGCCTGCTTGTTTATCATAAGACCTTGATAAAAGGTCATTTGTTGGCAAGTGTCTAGTAAATTCAAACTACAGAAGCTATTCAATCGTTTTACCTTCCAAATTTGTTCAATGCAATCAATTTTATATGGCTGAGTAATTGGAATTCGAATTTGGATTTTCATTGTTTAGGAAATATGTATTGCCATTTAACAATTTTGCTTGTGCTAAAAAAAATGTCAAATGTTACATCAATAATATCTCAAAACTCCTTAATGTCTACAAATCCAGTTCGGGACAGGACACATTCTTTTATAAGAGGTTTGATTTATCTAACAAATAACATTTCACAAATCCAATTTTTCTTTTTTTTTACCCAAAAGACCTCACACTTAACTATATTAACAAATTATGTAATGAATACTTGCAATAGATAAAGCAGCTTATATTATATGCTATTTTTAATATTAAATGTACCACTAAATAATTATAATGGACCTAAAATTTTTGTTCAGTTAGAGTTACTATTGCACAAAAATTTTTATTTACAATTAAAAAAAATCAATGCGAAAAGAAGTACAAATAAAAAGTATTAATATTAAGAATATAATTGATAAAATACTATGAGCTAACGTATTGAGAATGAGTTTTCCAATTTTAAAAGTAAATTATTATTTAGTTTCTGAGAGTTAGCTTAATTAATTAACTGGTCTTTATTTTTTGAAAAATTAGCTAATTAGTTTTTGAATTTTAGTTCTGTCAAATTATTTAATCTTTCTTTTCAGGTTTTGTACTTTTTTTTTTGGTTAAATTTGTGAAAAATAATTAAAATGCCCTTATATATAATAAATATAATTTTAATTTTATTATTTAAAAATAAAAAATTCAAATTAATAAATTAAATAATAATTATATAATAATATAATAATCATCTAATTATACAATAATTATTTAATTTTTATTCAATAAATGTTTTTTATTTTTTATTATATATAATAATTACATAATTACATAATAATAAATAATTTTATGATATTAAATATGATTATTATTTAATTACATAAATATTATTTACTTTTATTAATTTAATTTTATTATTTTTAAATAATAAAATTAAAATTATATTTATTATATATATAATGTTATTTTAGCCAATTTTTTATAAATTTAACTAAAAAAAATATAAAAACTGATCGGAATAACTAAATATTCTCATAACTAAAATTGAGTACTAAAAGTTCAATTAATTAATTAAGAGGATTGTATGCAAGAAAATCATAGTTCTTTATTTACTATGGTTACATGACTATATTTGTAAGGAAACATTAACAATCTTATGATTAAATACATGGTTGAACATGTTTTATAAATTAAACATGGCAACTGGTAATATGGTAAATTGTGATCATGGTATCCAGAATATGAATGTAGACTTCTTAACCCCTATTCAAAAGTACAAACATAGTAACATATTTTAACTCACCTTGATAAAAAGAACTATTATTTTATGCATATTCCTCCTCTATCACATCAAGCAACAGTGATGATCATTGTCAACATCATAATCTCCACGTCCCCTCTTAGGTGATATATGTTCTATATACATCACTAGGTAAGTCTTAGGTGCTATATACATCACTAGGTAAGAGTGAGAGTGAGTAAAATTGAATTGAAATCAAAAAATTAAAAAATCAAATCAAATTGATTAATTTAGTTTAATTTAATTTTTTTAGAATTTTAATTTGATTTGATTATTAAAATAAAAAATTAAATTAAATTTCAATTTGATTCGATGTTATTCAAAAAATTTTGGTTTGAACCGAACTGACTGAACTTTAATCTATTTATGTAAATATTCTCTATATATAAACAATATTTTATATTTTATATATAATATAAAATAATATATTATATATTATTATGCATATATATAATAATATAATAAATTGATATATATATATATATATATATATATATATATATTATTGATAAATATTGTATATATAATTATTCCACAATTAATAAATATATATAAAATAAAAAATGTCTAAATCTATTAACAGAATTGAGCCGAACTTTTTGGTTTGGTTCGGTTCAGTTTTATATAAAATTCGGTTTCAGTTCGATTTTTATAAAATATAACTTTAGTTTTTCAATTTTTTAATTCGGTTCAATTTTAAATCGAACCGACCGTTTGAACAGCCCTATCACCATGTATGAACTAGAGCATATTCATTACTTGTATTTAACTTATTAAGGTTCAAAGTAACTATTTAAATTAAGTGTTATTTGTTTATATTAATAACTCAAAAATATCAATTACATCATTAGCTAATTTAATTAACTATTGAAATTAAAATAGCCCATGTAACATGTGTTAATTTGATCTTTTTATTAACCCTAATGCATCCATAATTTAAATAAGTAAAACAATAAATTTTAAGTGTGAAATTACCTTATTAATTGAAGCTTTTGTGTTAGAAAATAAATAAAATAGTTGCGGTGTCCAAAAGAACTACACAATTTTTAGAGCACCCGGGCATGACAGATTTTATGTGTGAAAAGTTTCACTTATTTTTTTTTTAATTATTTTTTGTGTTTTGGTATAGGGATGGCTATGGAGGTTTAATTTAAGATCTTAGGAAATTGTAGGAACAAAGGCAATCAGTTGTCTGCTTGACCAACTAAGGTTTAATTTAAGATTTTAGGCCAACATATTATTCATTGCTAGCTTTTCAGGCAACATAGTTGCGTCATAATCAATTATGAGCATATCCTCTTGGACATGTTAGCCACTACCAAATTCTTATGCAATTTCTTGTGCAACTCATAAACAATAACTTAAACTTATCTATTCATTGCACAACATCATTCAACATTGAGTCTCTCATTTCTCTTTGCATCCATTAGTCTCAATACCAAACTTCTCAACTCATCTCTCTTATACCAAACTCCTCGGTCATTTTTCTATTATCGAACTTGTCTTTGTCCTCATCTTTGATACTAAGTTTCTAACTCGCTTCTTATATATCGAGCTCATCTTCATCTTCATTATCAAAGCTTTTCTTTTATCTTATATCAAGCTCGTCTTCATCCTCAACAACTCACCTATCTCATCAACTCGTATATCTATTCATCAAAGTTTTATCCTCATCAGCGAAGCTACTCTTCACCACTAAACCTTCATCCTCATAATCGAACCTCATCCTTATTAGTGAAGCTTTGCCTCACCATCAAAGCTTGTCCTTGACAAGTAAAATCTTTTAAATTTTCACATCTTAAAAATAACATACATATATATGTATATATATACAAATTGCAAATTTGTAAAAGATAAAAAGATATAATAATAGCAAATAGTATATGTATACCAAAATTTGATATCTGTTAAGTATATATTTAGTATCTACAACTAGTTTATATATATATATATATATATATATATATATATATATATATATATATATATATATATATATTAGAAAAATAAAAAGATATAATAATAATAAATGGTATATATGCCAAATTTTGGTATGTGTTAAGTATATGTTTGGTATTTGTAACTACTTTATTTTGTAACTATTTTTTTCACTATATATATATATATATATATATTGCAAATGTAAAAATAAATAAATAAAAAGATGAACTAGCAAAAAATTGTATCCATTTACGAAAATGAAGTTCAAACTCAGCCCACAAACACAAATGACATCTAATTTTAAGTCTCTTAAGTTAGATTATAGTCATCAAAAGAGAGCATCAAAATAATTAAGATAAGAATCATATATAGTCAGCAACTTGTCCCTCCTGTACTTTATAATCATTAGAACAAGCTCACTCTTAATATTATCCATAAATATCCCTTCAGTTATATTAGTAAATAATTATCTTGCAACTAACTATTGTTTAATTTTTTTAATGCTGAGTTTCAAAACTAATAAAATTCTATTATTATGATGAAAAGATTAACATTTTTATTATTGACTAACGTGCTAGCGACTCAACCCTTTTATATTTTGGTTAATAGTCCAATAAAAATAATTTATGATTTATTGATAAAAATATAGTGCACCAATAATGAAATATATTAAAAAAAGATATATTAGTAAATTAACAAATTAACTATTCTTTAAAAGAAGAAAGTGGCCTATAATTTAAGACAGATGAAAAAGGAAAGTGAGCCTATCTTTTTCTAGCAGAGAGATTATATATTTAATTTTAACATGTATATACATTAATTAGTAATAATATCACTAATAAAAAAGAAAAAGAAAAAGAAAAAGAGTGCTTTGGTTATTAGCCATGAGACAATAGGCACCTTACCTTTCAATGGAACAAAAAATCCATGTGACTTTGTAGCACCGGATTATTTTGATTTATTTATATTCTTATTTTTTTAAGATATGGAAAACAACAAACACAAAAAAATTAAATAAATACAGAAAAACAATATATATAACATCATATATATAAAAAATAACGACATATATATAATAAATTTAAATGTAGGATGACATTGTTATCACCCTTGCCAAGTCTCTAAAATACAATAATAATAGTTAACGGTATAAATTTAACAAAATGTATATTTCCATTAATATATAAACCTGAAAATTTGTTTGATAAAAAGACAATTTCTTTTGGGAGTTCTATTTTCAACTTTCATTCTCTCTTTACACTCTCCATAAAATTTAATAAATTAAATTATTTATATACTATAAGTAAATTATTTTTTTTACTCTTATATATAAATTATTTTTTTTACCTTTATAACTTATGTACAACCCATTTTATATCTAAATTCACAACTCCTTCTTTCTCAATAAGTTACTTTTTGCATTTCTAAAAATTTTCTCATAGATACAAAAGAGAAGTTAAGATTAATAACACAACCGTCAATAAAGAAAAAATATAAAAAAACACAAATTTTTTCGATAGTATATAAGATAGAGGCTATAGGTGCCGTCTCTACTGTTGTTGTGGCTGTAAGACTAGTGCATTAAAAGATTCAGACTTGACAAATATGATACCATTAAAATACTTATAATATAAGAGAAAATTAAATCAAAACATGAATTGAAAAGTATTAATTAAAATTTAGTATTTTCATTAATTAGTATTAGAGGAAAATAAAAACAATACTATAACTACAGAAATAATTAAATAGAAAGTTACAAGGTTACAAAGTAAAAAGGAGTTGTATAATTGTAAAAAGGTTGTAAAAAAAAATTATTGGGAAAAAGGGGTTGTAAAAATTAAAATGGTAGAAAAAAAAAAGATGGGATTGTAAGAAGAAAATTTTAAATAAAGAGAGGATGCAAAAAAAATAATAATATAAAGAAATAATGGAGGGTTAGAAATAGAATTCTCCTTTCTTTTAGGCAAAAATTGGGACATTTAATAGGGCACATGAGCATAAAGCATAAGACCTAAAAAAAAAAGGTAGCAAGCCCCATTCCCCCTACTTTCCAATTATATGAAACTAAACACCACATGTTTAAACATCCGCCTATAAAAATATGGTTTTGTTATAGGTAGTTTTGCTAAATCCCCAAAAACACGAAAAAACGAGTAAAGAAAACAAATATAGAAGAGATCGTATAAAAGAAATCGATAGCATAAGAAAATGTATAAAAAATAAAATGTTAATATAAATGATATTTTTTCCAAAAGAAATTAGTATACAATGCAATTTCCTCTAAATTAAAATAGTCTGAGACAACTAATTTAAACATCCAAAGATATACACCAGATAAGAAATTGGCCCTTTAATACTCTTTCTCTTCTCTCGTTGGTCCAATAACAAAGTACTCACCCAAGTTCGGCCAATAGGGAAACTGTCATCCCTATCCAGAGATGGAAGCCTCCGGGACCCATCAATATTTAATCACTCTCTTAATTTTCACACAGTGTTTTTAATTTTAAATCTTTAATTTTTAGTTTGAGAAGTAATGAATATATATATATTTGCATTCCAATTATTTAGGGGATCGGATTCAAAAGTATTGATTCTTCCAAAATTATATGCAGTTTTAAATGGTGAACTATGGAATCTACCTTTTGCATGCTATCACACAATGTAAACCATAACATAACTCTTTTCAAAGAATAATAGCATTAAATTTGTTAAAATTTAGGTGTTGGGTATTGCACTTAAAATTAAATTTTTTAACCCTAAATTATTTGATAACATATCATTTAATAAAAATCTCAATTAAATTAATATTCACTCAAATAATAAGTCAAATTTTCAATTTAAAATTTATACTAAATATAATAAATTAATAAATTTTAAAATAATTTTATAACTTGTAAATTTTATCACTTATATTATTCAATATATAAAATTTAACTATTAAATTTTTAACAATTAATTTTATATTTTATCAAATAGCACCTCAATTTCTTATTTTGTATCTAGATTCCTAGCTACTTCTACCAAGAAGGAATAAAATGATATAAGCATTTTAATTGACAATGCCATCTACATGATGAATCTTTTACGGGATTAAATAAAAATTGCATAACAAGAATGGGTAAATTTCATATGTGATCTTTAAATTATCAACCAAAACACATTATGTTCCTCCATTAATCTAAAAATATTTCTTCTCTTTCCCCACCTTATTCTCTCTTTATGTCTCTTCTCTATGCAAGTGGTGTTAGGGTCTCCATTGAAGGTTACCTACAATGGCTTCGGCCACTAGTGGATATATCGTTCCTTTCCCTTTTGTTTTGTTTTTCTTTGTGTTTTATATTGAATAAACTATCTGTGGCTTTTGATTTGGTGATTTTATGTTCCTCCACTTTTGGAATTTTTAGATTTGTGGTTATGGCCACTAACGACAAGGTTGTCGTTCCTAGTTACGGTGGTTTTTGTCTTACTTGCTGCTCCACTTTTCCTTCCTTAAAGGTTGGCCATAAGTAGAGGTGGGTGAGGAAAGGAGAAGCTAGTGTCAGCTTTGATTTCTTAGCAGTTGCTTCATGGTTAGATCTATGTTGGAAGCTAAATTTTGGAGCCTTTGGCAGAGGACCAATTCCTCCAATGCTTTTTCAGCTTTGGTTCTTGCATAAGGAGAAATTTGTTTTCTGCCATGGTAACGCTGTCTTATGTTCTTTGGGGCAATGGAGAGTGTTTATTGAAGCTACGGAGTATTTTAGTTTTGGGCTAGGGTCAACCATAGATGGCCTTTGTTTGGATTTTCTCCCCTTCAATTTATGGCCTCTAGCAACAAAAGAAGGCATGCAAAGAGAGATCTAGTGGGAAAAAGGCTAAGGGTCATTTTTGTAAATTCTCTTGTTTTCTCAGCCCTAGAGCTGTTGGTGTAATAGCTCAAAGCCCAAGTTTATAAACTCCATTGAGGGTAGTTTATTTTCGATTTTTATTTAGGCTTTCCCCCTACACTTTATTTGTAATTGTACTCCTTTTGGGCTTCAATCCTCCTTAATACTAGCTATTTTTTTTCTTTGGACAAAAAAAAAATCTAAAAATGTTGCTTAAAAATTTGGACTTTTAGTAACAATCATTTTAAAAGTTCTTGAGACTAGCTTCTATCATACTTCTAATGAAAAGTTAACTAGTTTTGCCAGCTAAGCATTTTTAAACTCAAATTAAGCAATATCAGCATACTCCACACTTATCATTCTCTCTACATATCTGAAGTAGATTAACATTTATATGTTTATGAAATAGTTTATACAAATAAATAATAAAATGTTTGTATTTATTCAATGTATATAAGGTCACATCAGCTTTCCATTAGGAGTATGACAGCAGTTAATCTTAGAGGCTTTAAAATGATAATTACTGAAAGTTCAATGATTTTTAAACAACATTTTTAAATTGGAGAAATACAATATGCATTGATCGATAATTTGAGGACCACAGATAAAATTTACTAGAAATAAAATAAACTGAGTAACTTGATTACTTGTTAAACCTAACTTAGTTGACATCTTTAGTTTAGGGAAAGCAAGAGATTTTGAATTTTAATCCTTTTATCCACGAGTCATAATGTAAGTTTATTTTCTTTTTAAATTTATAGAAAAATAAATATTTTTGCATGAATAAATATTTTTACATGAATTATTAAGCTTTTTAGATGTTTAGTTTTACGACTTCTTTGACCCCACGTTTAGAAACTCATATTTTCTAGGAATTCAATTTAAATAAATTTTATTTTATCAATTTCATGTTTAAATGGAGAGATGGTTTATAAATTTAATTCTTTTAATCTAAAAAAGAAATGATTTCAAATTAAATAGAAAAATCATATCATTTCATAAAATTTAATTTAATTTAATAAAATTAAATTTATCGTGAAATTAAATTATAATAACTTAAGATTTCAATATTGTTAATCATTGTTAAATATATATAAAAAATAAGAAAATAAATAAAATAAAATTTATTATTTATGTATACAATATTTAAAATTGAATTCTTGCAAAAAAATTCAATTCAATCGTACTGATAGAATCGAATCGAATTGATTTTTTTTTTAAATGAAACCTTATAATGGGTAATTAAAAGTTCAGCTATATTTCAGCTTTTTAATAGTGAATTTTTTTATTGTTAGTCGCAAACCATCAATATATATAACTGATTGTGTACTAATTTGAATAAACACTTAATTTTTTTTATTTTTTATTTCTCCAACTGTACAATTTGGTTCTTCTTCTTCTTTTTTTTTTTTAAATTATACAATTTGGTTCTTAGAGCTTGAGATGTGAACTTTAAAATATTAAAAATTGAATTATTGGTATTAGAGTTATAATAATCATCATTTAGTAGAAGAATATATATCACTAACAATAAACATATACTCTATCCATTGAGATATGAGTTGTATTCTTTCAATATAATTTGCCCTAATTGAGATTTTATTTTATTTTATTTTTTCAATTATCTTCTATCGGGAATGGTCAAGAGAAAGACCAACATGTATTCTTGAAGGACTTTACTTGCCTTTGGTGGCACACCTTTCTCTAACCTCAAGAAGATAATATTATGGTAGAATTTAAATCTTGATTTCAAACCTTATAAGATAGCTAAATACTCTATTATTCAAATATTAATTTATTAATTTTATATTTTTATTGCATTCCCATTAATATGAAAATGCAATTTATTAAGAAATTTTTTTTAATATTGATAAAAAAAAAATTACATATTTAATCTTATTATAAACTTTTACATAGCAGCCAAACAAATGAAATTTTAAAAATAATAAATGTAATAAAAATATTATGGGTATAAAAGCAATACTTAACTAGGAGATTTGGCTTTGTTATTAAAGTTAAAAATTATATATTTAAAATTTAATAGGACGTTGAAATACATATCAACTTAAATTTTTAAGTTAAATTTTAATATTAAAAAGAAATTGAGAATATATTTTTTTTTATTTTATTAAAAAATAAAAGTCTACAATAGGACAGAGAAAACATTGGGGGAAAAGGTATGCAATTTCCAGTTTGTACTTTGTAGTACCAATAGGCGAAGATCAATTCATAGAACCAAAGTCTTTTCCTCCCCAGAAAAGCAAAGGAAAACTTCATATGGAGTATTGGAGAAAAATATAATAAATTATTGAATATATTAAATAGAAAGATAAGATGATAAAATCGTGGCCCGCCATTGTTATAAAGAATCTCATGGTGCGTTGCATTTGTCAACTTCAAGGACCCAAAAAATAAAGAATAAAGGAAAAGAATAAACCCTTCCACGACCTTACCTTACCTTACCATCCTATTAGTATGTAGTATTTATTTATTTAACGACTTCCCTATTTGTCTGCCTACATTTAATTAATACTGATTAGTTACGCGTTATTATGAATTTCGTATTGGATTATTTACATTACGTTATTTCATTATTATAGTCACGAATTTTTAAAATTAATTATATAATTATTGAATATTTTGTTAAATATTTGCAATATATGAATCAGTTTGCTCTTATTAGAATAGTTGATTTTATGTTAAGTTATTTTCTATTGAAATTTATATTTCACTAATGATGATTAATGAAATTTAAATTTATTTCAAAAAAAATTAACATTAGTAAATATTTTATGAAATAAAAATATTTTGATTAATAATTAAATAAAAATTTTAATAAATTTTATTACACTTCTCTTGTAGGAGTTGGGTATGATCCTTTAAAATCTTACATCACTTGTAGTATTAGGTTAGTACACCATTATAAAATTATCATGATTTTATAAAAATATGAATTTTATCTCTAACCTTGTGTGAATGTCCTGATTACATTAGTTAAGAGCAATTATATGAGACAATCTAGTTTAAAAAAATAGTTATCTCAGATGAAAGTTTGATGGAGTAACAGTAATTTTAAATAAAAATAATTAAATCAATTTAAAAATAAGTTGAATAGGAGAAAAACATACAACATGGAGATTTTGAGTACATTGAGAATCATGTTGTTTGTTTCTAAATCTGTATAAATTCCATATCTATATGGTGGCTGTGAAGCAAATGGTGACTTCCAATTCCTCATACCATTATATGTGGGTTTTCTCGTTCTTGCATAAGGGATGGAATAGAAGTCTTCATCTTGACTTGCTCTTTTCTAATTTACTAACAGTTAACCTCTTGGCACTTCTAATTTGCGTCAAAATAATATCTGCTTTTAAGGTATTTTCTATGATTACTTTATTTGCGAAAAAGAAATAATTTTTTATAAAAAATAATAATTTTATTTATATTTTTTCGCAAATTAAACTATTTTTTGTAATTTTTTTAGTTACGAAAATTTTTTTAATTTTACGAAAATATGACTTATTTTTTTTTTTTGCAAAACAACAATTTTATAAAAAAGAAAAATAATTTTGTAATTACAAAAAAAATGGCTCTCTTATAAAAAATCATAATCTTCTTATATTTTTTCATAAATTAGACTATTTTTTTTATAAAATTTATAGATACATAAATTTAAAATACTACTTTAATTATTTTAGCATTTCTCGTTTTCAATTAGCGAAATATAATAGCAAATTAATTTAATTATAATACTTTAAATATTTTAATTATATTTATTATTTATAATTATTTTATTGACTGTAAAAAATAAAATTTTGTACTTTGTTTTAAAATAAAATTATATAAAAATTTGCTTGTATGATATCTTTTATAAGAAAATTATAATTTTTAAAAAAAAATAATATTTTTTCGTAATTACAAAATTATTTTTCTCATAAAATTGTTATTTTTTATAATAAATCATATTACAAAATAAATTATATTTTAGTAAAATTAGAACTTTTTTCGCAATTAAGTAAAATTTTGAAAAAACAGTTTAATTTACGAAAAAATATAAATAAAATTATAATTTTTCGTAAAAAAATTATTTTTTTACAACAAAATAGGTTACTTTGTTTAAAAATAAAGTAATCATAGAAAACACCCTACTTTTAAATCTGTCTTCACTAAATCTGTAATATCTTGAATTTTCAATTATTTTATAAAATTCTATTTTTGTATGAAAATGTATTATTTTAGTATTTTCTTTATTAAAGCAAGAATTGAAGTTATATTTTATTAAATTATATATATTCATACTATTTGAATATGTATTATTAATGGTAATTTTATTTAAATATTATATACGTATATAATTGAAGAAGTATTTATAATTATTTATGAAAACATTATGGTGGGTATTTGGAGAATTTATATTTTGATATTGGAAATTAATATTATGTTTGATTAATCTAAATTATATTGCTAATTATATAAATTATCGGAAGTTCAGAATTTCATTATAATTACTATTATTATGAATAAGTTTTATTAATTGAATTATTATTATTATTATTATTATTATTATTATTATTATTGTTTTATATATATAAGTATATGTTAAATGAAGTTTGGTAAAGAGTTAACGGGGAGGGAGAGCAGTAGTTGATTGGTCCTAGTGGACCAATCAGCCAGCTGCCACGAAGAAGAAGAAGAAACAGAAAAGGAGAGAGAGAGAGAGGGAGAGCAAGCGAACTGTGAAGCCAGAAAGCGACCATCCGGCCGGCGGTGGGCTGCACCGCCACCACCAGTGGCTAGCCCATCGTCCGGCGACCTCAAGGGAGGCGGCAGCACCCCAATTAGGCGACACATGGCGGCGCACACGAGGAGAGAAGGACCACTGGTGCCAAGACTTCGAATGTAGATTTCGGTCGATTCCGGCGGCCAAATCGAGCAAGGCCAGTTCTGTTCGACTCCTGGTGTCAAGGGCTTTCTTTTGGTACCTATCATGCCTCCGATCGGCCACCGAACGCAGAGATCAGAGCTTTGGAGGCCGAAGAGGCTAAGGCATTTTTCAGCGAGATGGCGGCGACTGACAGCGAGTGGATGTGGTTTTCGTGATCCTGGTGTCGAGGTGAACCTACTGGTGTGAAGATCACTCAAATCCGCCACCGCCAGCGGTAGCGCGTGGCCGGCCGGTGACGCTCCGACGGCGGCGTGTAGGGCAGTCCAGCAGCTCCGTTTCATTGTTCCGGTGTGACACTCGATGTTCGTTCGATTAAAAATTGTGAGGGTAAACCCGAAACTCCTTTATTTTAGTTAATTGATTTATATTATGTTTAGTGGATTCTAGTTTGTAAGTGTTAAGAGTTTGCTGAGTTCGGTTGATGAGTATGAGTTGGGAGAATCCAGGAGAGGTCGTTGAGATTGTGTTGACTGTTAAGATTGTTTTAGAAGTGTTATGTTTTCTTTTGAGTTGGGTGGTATCCGAGAGTAATATGGTTTTGCCAAAATCTCAGCAAGAGTCTCAATGTTCTTTATGTTGTGTCTGGATATGTGAGTCACTCGTATTCTGATAATATTTCTTGTTATTCAGTGTCTTGGTTTCTGGCATCCTTCTGGTTCCAAGGGTCGCACTTCCGAGGGAAGTCTTTGAGACGCGTCGTCAATTAGGTGAATGATACTCCCTAATATGTTATTCTGGCACGATCCTCGACGTCTGTATGTTCAGAATTTATGAAGGTGAACCCGGAACCCTTGTTTTTCAATCGTTATATGAGTTAATCTATGTTTAGTGGTTCTTAGAGTATCTGTTAGGTTATTCAGTCTATTCTGGAGTTGAGTGTAATTCTTATCATGTTCATGTTCTCTGTTGCGAGGTGTCAGTGTCTAGCGTCTTCCTGGTTCCAAGGCTACTCTTCTGAGGGAAACCGGTCAGAAGCGTCGACAATTAGGTGAGTGATACTCACTAATGTATTATCCTATTTTCATTTCATATGCATTGCTGTGTGTATATATATGTATATTATGCACTACTACTGCATATATAAGCATGTAACATTTGACTGTGAATGATGAATTGATATTATGTATTTTGTGCCATACTATGGTTGTGCTTGATGGATGGAGGTCGGGAGGATACAGTACCACCTAAGATTATGGATTTGTTATGATTATTATTGGATTATGATGAGATTCAGAAGATGAGCTATGACTGATGGATGCTGGCCGGGCCTGCTCATTGCCAGGGCCGCTGTCAGTCGGGTCAGGGCTGCGTGATACAGACCAGCGACGGTCGGGCCCCTTGGATATAAAATACAGATTATTTGGATTCAGAGAGCTAGAGTAGGGGGATCGGCTCCCCATATTGAGTATTGAGTATTAGTGTGGTACTGTGGACCATACCCCATCCTTGCTTGATTTGATGATTTGTTTGTCTCTATGACACGGTGCATATCATGTGCATTAGACTCTATTTGTTGGATACTAGTTTAATATATTAGCTGGTATCATTCACTGAGTCAAACACTCATTCCTGTTCATCTTGTTGCTTTCAGGTCAGGGAATGAGCTGGTGAAAGAATTATAATTGAGTAGACTGCCAGTCTCTCTTCGGCAGTAGTTTGTATTGTTGAGTATTCATAAATGTATATAATAAAAGTATATTTGTAATTGTAACTCTAGAACTCCGCAATGTTACACTTTGTAATTGAGCTTTATTTATTATTTCGGTTATGTATTTTATGAGCTGTAATTTTTGGGTTAAGCAGAACTTTTTTGTAATTTAGTACATTTTTGAGATAAACGAAATAAGTGAGTTGTTGGCCCAACGATATCTTTATTTTATGTTGTGATTGTGTATTTAATGCAAGATATTGTGGCGGTTGTAAGGATCCTTCTTGGTATCTCTTTGTAACGGAAATTTGGAGGAAAGAAGCTATAAATACCCCCTCCAAAGACTCTCATTAAGTATCCAACAACTTTCATTTAAGCTAAACTCTTGCAATTTTAATTTTCAAAGCCTTACCTCTTAATTGTTATCATTTGATTGTTGTAAGAGCATTAATAGCTCAAAGGGTTGAGTGTTAGTCTTGAAAACACATATTGTTGGGTTGAGAGTGAGCCATTAGAAAACTCTTATATAGGTTTAAGTGTGAGCCTAAGGGAAACACTTGTAAGAGTTGTATGTGAGCCATTGAAAACACATTGTAAGTTTGGAGTGAGCTTGAAACTCCTTGTAAGTATCATCTATTAGTAAAATACCCAATTGAGATTGGGGAGTGAATGTAGGGTTCGTTAATACCCGAACAACTATAAAATTGATTGTGTTCATTCTCCTTCCCTATCTCTTTTTATCCATTTTTTAATTTTCCACTAATTCAACCTCCTTCTTAGTGTATAAGGGCAAATACCCTCATCAATTTCTACCTCACCAACCATGTCTGCAACCCTGCCTTCTATTGTACCACCTCTCATACACTCCTCATTAATAGACTTTATACTATAATCTTCAATAGTTAAAACACAAATTTCACCACTTCTGCTGACTTCCTTCCCAACAATAGTATTTTTTCCTTTAATTACTGTACTAACTCCATCACAATTATGCTCTAAATAAAATTCAATCCTTTTATCTTTTTTAAGTATTTCTAGAAAAGTATCAAAGGTCCTCTCACATAACAACAACCCATGTTCCAGAGGTATTTTAGGCTTCCTAGAATGGACCTTATCTGCTGATTTATTTCCCATTGTATCTTGTATATGCTCTTGTAAAGCACTAAATACAAAAGCGTTAATATCTATCTCCATCTCAAACTTATAACCTCCCACATAACTCATTTTACCACTACCAATATAATAAAAATACCACCAAAACAAATATTCAACACACACAACTTATTTTCTACGTTGTCAAACAAAAAAATCATAAAGAATTGATATCAGATAGGTTTATTTGAGATTTTCATTAAGGGCAAAACTAGACTTCAAAATTTGGGGAACAAAAAATAATTATGGACAAAAAAATTCAAGTTTATAAGGTTAATGTAAAAGATTTTAAAATTTTTAATACTATTATTATATTGTAAAATATTTATTTATATATACATATAATATTACATAGATAACAAATAAAATTTTAGAAAATTTACTGCAATCTATATATATTTTAAGGAAAAAATTATGAAATATACATGTAATAGATAAAATTCTAAAATTTTGGAGGACTAAATGTATATAATTTAAAAAGTTAAAATTTAGGAGGGCCAAATGCATATATTTTAAAATTTTAGGAGCCAATGTAATATATTTTTAAAAATATATTAAAAATATATGGGTATAAAGTTAATTTTGGGAAGCTTGAGGCCATACGTCCCCCAAGCTTCCATGTAGTATCGCCCCTTATTTTCAACATGAAAATATAAGATTCCAACAATAAAAAATGATAAAGAAAATTGAATAAAGAAAACAACAAACAATAAATAAACAACAACAAATTTAGATAGCAATGATCCACAATAATTAGAGAAAAAAAATAAAAAGGAAAAAACCTTAACCTTACCTTTTTTTAGTTAAACTCCTTAAATGATCTTCCGTTCAACAAAAGAATATTCTAGTCAAGTCATTATCAAAATGAATTTATTGCGAATTTCAGCAAAAAAGTTTTGATTTGCAAAGAATAGTAAAAAAATCCTACTCCCTAATCCCAAATCTCTAATTTTTATTGAGCAGTTAGTGAGAGTAAATATAATAGAAGGAGAGGAAAATAGAAGTAAATAAATTAGGGTCATTTTAGTTTTTTCAAGTACTTCTTATAACATGGCGTCTTGATATGGAGTGTGTGATCCTAATTTTTGCTTAGTCATAATCTAATTATTGTTGATTATGGCACTTCACCAGTCAAAAGTACTCTATTTAGTTGTAATTTTTAAGTTCATACATTTGATTGAAAAAAAAATGTTAAAATACCAAAATAACAAAAATTAACAAATTCAGACACTATTTATATAATTTTACCAAATTTAATCTTTGATAGAATAATAATAATAATAATAAAAAGTAGCAAAGAGAACTCTACTAGCAATTGGGGTCATGAATGGTTGTGCCATTGAACGAATTAAGCCGTATAACTGGATGAGCAAACTAATCAATTTTTTATTCAATGATATTAAAATTTTATTTAGAATTATTATACATTTTAATTAAAATAAATTTGATAAAAAAATTTAATATTGGAGTTTTATTTTTTATTATTGTTATTATATCAGAAATGAGGGCGTTTATCAATTATTATAAAATATACCTTTTTTTAAAACATTTATTATAAAATATCTAAAATTCAATTCAAATACTAACTAAATATATCAGAAAACAGAGAAAAAAATTGTACTAATGGTTGGATTTTTATTGGTCAAGATTAATTGGTGTTGTGACGACATTTTCTGAATTTATTTATTTTAATCTAATAGTATAAGTCAAAATGTAAGGATTGATAAATTTTTAGCAACTTTAATTTTCAAAAAATCAATGCGTAAACCACAAGACACGTTCGAGGACTAAATTTATTAATTAATACTAATAATCCTTTGGACTATAATTTAATTTAAAAACAGATATTATTAAAGAAATTAAATCATAAGAAAGCCAAAATCAGTCTACAAAAAACTACAAATGGTGGATAGGTAAAGTCCTTTTCTTTCCCTTCAAACACTCATGATGCTATGCTCACCTACTTGGACACATCTGTCCCTCTATATTTGACTCTTTAATATTGATCATTAAATTACACAAAATATTCTTATATTTTTTAAAATATATACAAAACGTCAAACCTTGTAACTAAAGAATTTTTAATAATTTATTTTATTTGATTTAATTACAGTTTGATTCCTGTACCATACCATATAAATATAAGATTTTTTTTATTATAAATTATTTAGCTTCAACATAAATTATTTATTCTTTATTACGTTAAAAAAGTAAATTTTTTACGATATGTAATAATCCGTGATACTATTTTTTTTTAAAGGAAGTTATTATTTTAATGTTAAACCAAAATAAACAAATAAATTCTCACTTATGGGGAAGAAAATTTGTGATTTGAAAATTTTTCGATTTTTTTTAAGCGTTGAAATAGGAATTTAATATAAAATATTTTTTTAAAGGAAAGATTTGAATACTATTGTCTACTAATAAAGTAGTTCCATCTTATTGTTAGGTTGAGGTAGTAGTTAAAAATTTTGAATATTTTTTTATTATTGAGAAAGTGGAAATTCGAATTTAAGTAATTGATTCTATTATCTAACTCAGAGATATACAACTACTAAATTACAGTTCTAAGTTGCAAATGCTAAAAAATTTCAACCTTAATTTCCATTTCAAAATAACTTCATTTTTATTATTACTCTAAAATATTATTTATCATAGTGAATTATTTTTTAGTTTATGGCTTAAAGATGTTTAAATTTTGTGTACAGTGAAAATCAATTGAAGGAAGCTTTTTTTTTGTTTTAGAAAATGTGAGGAAGCTTTTACATGTTTTTTTCAAAATTAAAGTTAGTGTATGTAATTTTAATTAAAATATATTTACAAGTGATCAGTGTAATTTACATAAAATAATATTTGAATGATAACCCACAAACCAAGTCTCACTCCAAGAAGAATGGTGTTGGCAATACCTTTGAGTAATATATAATATAATTATTATTTTTCATTCAAACCTTGTGTATTAATTTCAGTGAAGACAACTTCGTATGAATTACGACGAAGAAAAAGAGGTTCGTTTTGGCGGATGAGACTGATCCCACTACAGATAATGAATCTGGATCGTATGGATCTCAGTTCAATTGTTCTCCGCAGTAACGAACTGATCAAGATGTGGTGTCCAGTCCACATTGGTACGGGATTTGCGATGCCATCTGTATGGTCTTGTGCTCTTTCCTCACGATAAACAATAAAAAAAAAGACAAAGGAAGTATTTAGATGAACTAAAAGATAAAAAATTGGAGGAATATATGAATGAAATGTACGAGAAGGAATTAGAGAAGTATGAGAGGGAAGACAGGAGGGACAATGAAGCAAAGCAAATGAATATCCTTCGCCCGTTATCTCGGGTAACATCTGTTATCTTGTATCTTCACTCACAATTGAAATGAAAGGTATTAAAAAAAAAAAAAATGAAAGTTATTTTACTAAAAAAGGGTTATTACATTTGTTTCTCTTGTAATAAGTTCAATTTACTATTTATTGGAAATTCAACAAGTAATTAATCTTAATATTTTTAAAATAATATTTCTAGTATTTTAATATTCAGACTTCAATTGAAATTTAAATATTTAATCTTAAAATATAAAAAAATAAATTTAAATTTAAATTTATTATTCAGATTATATATGACTAATTTTCTGAAATACTGTCGAGTATAAAACGAAAATCTTTTTTAAACTAGTTTTTTATATTCATAAGACTCGAATCCGAAACTTTATTTAAGTGATTCAATACTCTTCCCGCTAGATTAACTGGTAATTAGTTTTTGGATTTGTTTTTCAAACTTACATGTATGAGAGTATAAACCACGTGGGATTATATAATAGTATATTGAAGGTACTCTTCTCTCATTTGGTCAAATGACTTTTAAAAAAAAAAAAAAATTAAAATGCAGGAATCCAAGAGTTTTTAAATTTAAAAGAGTAGCATTCTTTTGTGATAACGTATCTTTCCATTGATCATAAATTTAAGTTCGAGAGTTTCAATTTCTACAAAAAAGGGTTTTTAAATTTAAATTTCATTTTTAATGGTTATTATTCTAAGTTGCTAATTATTTTATTGATTGATTTACTTGTTATTATCTAATTTTATAAATTGTAATTGATATCATATATAATAATAATAGATAAAAAATGCCCTTGATTTCCCATGGTGCTTTTGCCTTCAGTACTTCTGTTAGGATCTGTCAGATTTTATTTTATTTTTTTGTTATTAATTTTAATTCTTAAACTCAAATGCATGATAAGAACATTAACTTTGTGTCAACCTAATTAAAATATTCAAATGCATTCACCGATTTTTAATATCTAATCTTTTATTAAAAATAATAATAATATATAAATTATTGCACCGGTGCACTAAATAAACTGCTTGTATTCTTTACATGCCTTGTGAATAAATAAGAAGCAGACATACTAATTTCAAGTTTATTATTAAGAATTACACAAAGTAAAATATATAGAAAAAGAAAAATAAGTATAAATAACACAAAGTAACTTTAACTTTACCATCCGACAACACAAAGTTAATTAAGTGATACCATAACGAAAAATAAATAAATAAATTAAAATGTAATAAATTAAAAGAAACATAGTGGGAGGCAAAGAGTTTAAGGAAAATTGATTATGTCTTTTTAACGGGGAGTTGAATCACTCATTTTGTTAGCCGACTTGAGTAAATAGTTAGTGTCAAATCTCATGTACTTTGATCGAAATTACAAAAATTCAAGTTTAAGTTATGGTCAAGTAATAAGAATTCTCGATATTTCATATTTGAAAACTATTAATAGGATAACACAATATTTGAAAATAAATAAATAAAATATATTGATTAGGACATCTAAATATTCACCATAACTCAAAAAAATCTACTCCAATATAGATACGGAAAAGGAATTGATCTATTCCTTTTGAGAAATGCATATAAACATTTGAGAAGTAGTCCCTAGTCTAATTTGGATTATGCACATCCTTATCCTTACTACAGTTAACCTTCAAAGCTCTTTCATATAAACTCTCAAGGATAAAGGTATGCAAATCCTAAGATAGATTGAATTAACTCTTATTATCACTATAATTTCATAGCTTTTCCACTGAAATCTGACTTAACTCTTAGAGTCGACCTGCCAGAAAAGCTAATGTCCATTCTCATTATTTTCTGTCTATACAGATCTTCATCTCAGTCAATCTAACCGGTAAAGAGTTGATCATGGTGAACAGCCCAGTGAACAAATCTCTTTTCATGAGTTATTAATTGGGGTAGTGAGGGTGGACTATTCCATTAGTATTCGATTGTTTCCCTATGGATCACATATATCTACTTTTAAATTTGAACCAAGTAAACAATGAAGAAGACGATTTAGTTATTTCAAAGTTAGAATATGTTCAAACAGTAAAAAAAAAAAAACATCTTAAAAGCACGAAAAAGTAGACCAAAATATTGTAAAAGCACACACTATTGCAGAAAATTGTCACACATAGCTATACAAGACGGCTATGATTTTATATTATTGATTATCAATGTTATATAAGGAAATAAGCTATACAAGGAAATAGGATCAACGTATATACAAGGAAATTGTGGCACATATGGAATGTATTACAAGAGTGATCTACAAGAAAATTATATTTGAAGGACAAGCTAAAACTTATCCTTATCATCCTCCCTCAAGTTTTGTGGGAGTGGAATAAATACACAACTTGTCTCTAAGCTTGCAAAACTTATCCTTAGGTAGTGGTTTAGTAAGAACATCTGCAATTTGATCTTTAGTAGACAAATAATGAACACTAAGCTCTTTTTAGCAACTTGTCCACACATATAATGAAAATCAATTTCCAAATGCTTGGAACGAGAGTGAAAAATAGGCGTAGTTGTAAGATAAATAGCACTCAAATTATCACACCACAACTTTGGCAAAGTAGAACTACAATAGCCAAGTTTAGTCAATAACGAAACCAACCAATAAACCTAGGCAATAGCTGTAGCAAGAGCTCTGTATTCAGCCTCAGTTGAGGATCGAGCCACAATGCGCTGTTTTTTTGAACCCTAGGAAATCAAATTCAAACCAACAAAAATGGCAAATCCATTACAAGACTTCCTATCATCGACACTACTAACCCATTCAGCATCACTATAAGCATTCACATTAATGGAAGAAGATTTAGAGAGGAAAATACCATAATTCGAAGTAACATGTAGATATCGCAATATCCTTTTAACAGCTGCCCAGTGAGTTTCCTTTGGTGAGTGCATAAATTGAGCTACCTTATTAACATAATAGCAAATATCAGGTCGAGTAAGAGACAAATATTGCAAGCTACCAATAACACTACGAAATAATTTTTCATCAATAGGAGGTGAAACATCTTTAATAGACAATTTCAATGTAATGCAAGCAAGTGTCTGAACCATATTTGCAGTTGCCATGTTGCTACTTTCTAACAAATCCTGAATGTACTTTCGTTGAGTCAAAAGCAATCCTCCCTCAAGCCATATGGCCTCTATACCCAAGAAATAATTCAAGCGCCCAAGATCTTTGAGAGCAAAATTGGTCTGTAATTTTGTAATAACTAAAGCAACAAAATTGTCATCATTACTAGTGAGCCAAAAATCATCAACATATAATAAACACAAAGCTTTAGTAGTGCCCATATTGTAATAATAAAGGGACGGGTCTGTTTGAGAGCTCTTAAAGCCAAGAGATAAAAGCACAGTAGTCAAGCACTTAAACCATTGTCTAGGAGCCTATTTGAGACCATATAATGACTTTTGAAGTTTGCAGACATAGTGAGGAAATTGCAGGTCTACAAAGCTAGATGGTTGCTCCATAAATACATCCTCATCCAAGGTACCATGAACAAAAGTGTTAGACACATCTAACTATCAAATATCCCATCCTTGAGAAATAGCCAAAGACAAACATAAATGAATAGCAACCAGTTTAATTACTAGACTAAAAGTTTCAAAATAATCTACCCCATAATGTTGATGAAAACCTTTCGCAACCAAACGCACCTTATATCTAGCAATTGTGCCATCTGAATTTTGCTTGACTCGATAGACCCATTTATATCCCAGAACATTTTGGTCAGGACTAGGTGACTGTGATACCATGTCAAATAGGCTTGGGTAGAACTCATTCTCAAAGACTAGCTTAAAGGAAGAGGGTACCCAATCCACATTATATACACTATAACAAACTAGTAAGTTAGTGATGTGAAACAATTCTAACACTACTCTTTGACACATGTTAAGGACCTGGTTAAGACTCTGATACCATGTAAAAGCACACACTATTATAGAAAATTATCACACACAGCTACACAAGACTTCTATGATTTTATATTATTCTTTATCAATGTTATACAAGAAAATAAGCTATATAAAGAAATAGGATCAACGTTATACAAAGAAATTAAGGCATATATGGAATGTATTACAAGAGTGGTCTACAAGAAAATTATACTTGAGGGACAAGCTAAAACTTATCCTTATCAAATATTGCAACACAACGTTGTTAAACCCAATTTAAGGTCTCTAAAGGCAAAAGATGATTGACCAAAAGAAAGATCACTTCTTAAAAGATGTAAGGAAGGGAGAAAGATTTATTCACGATAAGTAAAGAAATATTCAAACTGTTTAAAGTAGTGATACATACCAAATGAAAGAGTTATGAAAGTTGTTCAATAATCTCAATTGTTGAACAAGAAGTCGTTTTGATAGAAGAAGCCATTCAAAAATCTCAGTCGTGGAATAGGAAGTCATTTCAATAGAAGAAGCTGTTTAAAAATCTCAATCATGGAACAGGAAGTCATTTCAACAAAAGAAACTGTTCAACAATCTTAACCATTGAATAAGAAGTTTTTCAAACTCTTAATGATGATGATGATGATTATTATTATTATTATGAAGGAAAAGCTTATTGAGCATGAGATGTTACTGATTAGAGTTGGCTTGGTGTATTGGGGTAGTTGTCGAATTCCTCTCTTTGTTGAGCCTTTAGAGTACGAACTGTCCTTGAACAAATTCAAACCAACTAGGTTCTTGAACAAGGCTTAAGTGTTTGGTTTTCATTGTCTTCATAAATTTATACTACTACTAGTATTTGTCTTCATTGCCTTCACAAATTTATCCTACTAGTAGTATTTGTGAAAGGTAGAAGGAGATGGAGATTGACCAAACTCTAAACTCCACATGCAAAGGCATTAAACAAAAGAATATTTTCACTAAGAATCTTTCTATATTAAGTCCATGCAATAGAAATGGTAAAGTGAAATAGCTTCTTATACTCTTCCTTGTTAGACTTAGAGCTTTATCTTTCTAAAATAAACTTCTTTCAAGTGTAATGTAAGAAGAGAGATGTAAAATGAATGAAGCTAATGCATCTTCTCTACACCTTTCGCATATACATATGAAAGTGGAAGATTAGATGAAAACCTTTAATTACTCCACTAAGTCTCACTTAGTTGTGGTAACAACAAGTGTTTAGTAACACTTAAACAAATGTCAAGCCTATTAAACACATGTCAAGGTTTGCTTTTTAAGTCAAAACTCTAAAAACAATTTAGGGTTTCTAATCCCTAAATTTACTTAATGTCTTTGAATACCAATCAATAATAAAGCCTTTCAATTAAGTCCTTTTAATTTATAATCAATAGAAAATTAGGACAAAATTGATAAACGTAATTATACTAAATCGAGCATCAGGTCATGCTAGGTACTTGCTTTATCCAATTGTTCTAATTTATTTATTAGTCAATTAATCAATAATTGAAATAATATAAGTCCAAACACTTTCTAGATTCACGCTTAATTATCAATGAGAAATGACATTTCCAAAATGTCAAGAGAGATAGTTTCTCGAACAATAAAAAATCTCCATTTATCATATCGATACCCATAAGTCATAAATGACCCCTAGTGTAAGATGTCATGATTGCCTAATTAGAAATGAATATCGAATGGTTGTTAACATTCCATGAACCCTTTGGATCATATGCTTGCATACACTAGAATCCCTTTTGTTACAAAGTCACATTCTTAGCTAGGATCATGGTGGAATGTTTAATCATAATACCAAAACTATATGAACAAGTCATTTTATTCATTTCTTAACTATATTAGATTCTCAACAGAAAGACACATTTTTAGTCAATCTAAAATACCTTAGCCAAGGATTTATAATCAAGAAGAACATGACAACATAAGACTTTAACCCTATTTACTTAGAGGAACAACTCCCATATCTGGCTAACCACAGGCTCACTATGTAACCAACTATAGTCACCACATGCCCATATAACAATGCAAGATTAGCCCTGGCATAAAAGCAGTAGCAACCCTAATCACTTACATATAAGACAATCACGTCTCCTTAGATCTAAGAATTATAAGTGTGATATGGACAATAGTCGATTGACAGACAGTAAAATCATATGTCAACCTTGTCTAGCATCACTATTCAAACACTTAACATAATAAGCATTAATTGTCTATGTGTTTGTCTTGTCACTATTATACAACTAGTTTGTGACTCACTGATTCCACTTTCTTAGTTATCAACTAACTAGTAAGACAAACAGAGGTGAAAGTCTTTTTAGACTAATGCGACCCAAGTGAAGAGTCTTATAACTATGAACATGTTTTAAGAACTTGTGCTAGATAAAGCTATCACATTATTCTCCACACTAAGAAAAGCTTAACTAACAAGTATCTTAAGGGCTAGTATTCTAAATAAAAGAAAGTAAAAATAAACATTATACAATATTATAAATAAGAATACTATTATTATTGCCACAGATGGGGTAAGGTTACAAATATTTACATGATTAGCATTACTCTAGGACATGTTATACTAATAGAAAATATGTTAACCACTAGTTATGAAGTTGTTCATAGATAAGTTCTAATGAAAGTTAGGATATTATTGGTCCAAGCAAGACAAATAGAGGGCACTTCCTAAGGGTGGTTAAGTTTAACACGAACAATGTAACAGAGATAAGGATATTCAAATATACAACATGGTCATTATCAAATTTTGTTCAAAATCCATCACACATTAAATATATTAGCTAGTTCCTATAAAGAAGTACAAAATGTAAAGTAAATAGATCTCTTCCCTAAGTTTTAACTTTTGTGCAAAAATGTTATTAGTGTTGCAAGAATTGTGCTCTTTGAAATGGACATGGTGTATAAAGAATTTCTCTATCAAGTCAAGAACTTGGAATATAAATAATTTGAGTAAATATTTTTAATTCCCAATTATTTAATGAACTGCCTTAGTAGTTTTATCTTAATTTGTTGCCAACAATATTTATTCCTCAAAAAAAGGCATGTATTTGATTAATATATACTAATAAAACAAGTGAGCCAATACCAATGCTTAACATTTTTTATTCTTTTTGATGATAGGATTTTCACAACCTACCCAAATCTCTTAAGAGCCAACAGCTACTCACTTAAGTTAATCTTGAATTAATATGGAACAACATTTGTTCACCAGAGCCAATAATTGCTCGCTCAAGGCAAAAGTGGAACAACATTCGCCCTCTAAAGCCAATTATACTCACATAAAATAATCTTGAGTCAAGGTGGAACAACAATCATATGCCAAAGCCAATAGTTTCTTGCTCAAGGCAAAAGTGAAACAATAATCGTCCATTAGAGCCAAGCAAATGCACACCAAAAATAACCTTGAGTCAAGGTGGAACAACAATCATCCACTTAAGCCAACACTTGCTCTGCTCATGGTAAAAGTGGAATAACAATCATCCACTAGAGCCATTTCTTCTCATCCAAAATATCCTTGAGTCAAGGAGGAACAATAGTTGTCCACTTGAGCCAATTCTACTCACCTAAAGTAACCTAAAGTCAAAAGGTGGAACAACAATCGTCCACTAGAGCTAATAGTTGCTCGCTCAAGGCAAAAGTGGAACACCAGTAGTCCATTAGAGCCAGTTGTACTTACCCAAAATAACCTTCATTCAAGGTGGAACAACTGTCATCCATTAGAGCCAACAGCTGCTTGCTTAAGTCAAAAGTTTCTCACCAAAAAAGTTTAAAGTGGAATGAAAGTCATCCATTAGAGACAAAAATTGCTTAACAAAGATTTGAAGTGGAAAAAAAGTTTATAAATTGTTCAAACCATAATGCAAAATTAACAAAGTAGTCCAAATGATGAACAAAGTTAACTGAGTGCAATTCTTTACTTCGTGATTTTTTTTTACTAATATAATGGAGTGGTTGCTCACCTATCAAGATCTAGGACAAAATTCTCTAATACAAATTTTAATCTCCAAAGTAAAGTATTCTAAACTCCCTCGAAGCAAGAGAACCAACAAGAATGAAGTTAAGCCGACCTTACACACCTAAAGGAAAACAAATGGGATAAAGGTAAAAACCTTGATAATATCTTATAAGAAAATATATTTTTGTTATTCTTTTCTCCTAATATGCAAGCCAAGTTCCAAAAGAACAAAGTATTAAAGGCATCGACAAGGTGAATTGTGAATTGTTCACTCTTTATTGGGGGACACTTACCATCTAAACCTGATGAAAAATCAAATATATAAAGATCAAAGAACAATAGATCTTTCAACTACTTGATGGCTCATAGTTAAAAGATTATTATATTCAACAAAGCAAAAATCAGCTCATTAAAAATGAAAGGGATGTGACGGCAGTAAAGGCATCCCAAACAAAGAAAAGGTATTATTTTTTCTTAATATACAGTAGACCAAGCATAGGGAAAATATACTTGTTCAAGCAGATGATAAAAACCCAAGAAATCAAATTGACGAACAAGTAGGAGAGTAAAACAAGTAATAAAGAAGCAATTGAAATTTTCAAAATATAGAATCCCAAGAAATAGAGGTATGATTATAGCTCACCTAAGCAGATATCCCCACCTAAGTGAACAAAGGTATAAAAACATTCCATGAGTTCATTATCCTTTTTGAAGATGCTTATCTAAGTAGACATCATCAAGCAATGAAAATAAATGTTTCTAAAAATTATGAAGAGGCAGGAGCTTATTCCAAATAATAAATCAATCTTGTTCCCCATATTAAGTGAAGTCATTGAACAAATAACTATTCAAATGGTCTACTATATCTTTTTACTAGAGCATAAAAAGTACAAGTATTAAACAACATATGAGGTTAAAAGGAAACTATTGAGTGTGATAAATCAACAAAAGCATCATTCAAAAGAAAGAATAAATAAAAGTAGGAAGTTGCTTTCTCATTGAACAACAATCAAGTGTTCAACCTGAAGAATATAAAAAAAGCTCCTCAATATAGATTAATAAGAGGGCACATCAAAAAAAGACATTATTGATGTACAAAATAGAAGCTTATATCTAATGATCATATGCATTTGGTTTAGAGAATAAGAAGATGAGTAAGACTTAGAGATGAATTAATAGATCACCAATTGACATTGACACATGCGAAAAGTGAACATAATATTAGTTCACCTTTTGTTGGGATATATGGATTATAGTACCGCATGCTTACACCTACTCTTGATTAAGAATGAGAAGACTAGATGCACTAATTTGAGATCCAGTTATTAGAGACCACCTGTTCACTTGAGAATTAAACATATGCACACATGTTGAACAATAAAGGAAAAAAGGAAAAAGGAAAAGCTAAAGACAAAAACATAAACCCCCTACAAGAGGAAGCTTTAACTATTCTCTAAAATATATATCACAGATTTTTGGGTACAATATTGTTCAACATCACTTAGCATCAATAAAGTTGGCTGATTAGTTCACCAATTAAGAAGTAAGAAAACTCAAGTGTTCATTAGAATAAAGTGTTGAATAGATAGCAAGTAAGTTCAATAAAAAGATAATTCGTTGCTCAACACATAAAGATAGCTCAGTAAATCATGAGTTGATCAAATGCTAGTGTGTTCAAAGACATAGATGATGATCTGTTTACCCTTTTTTTAAGGCATCTGATAATAGCATATTTGAAAAATAAATAAATAAAATATGTTGATTGGGACACCTAAAGATCTACCATAAATTAAGGAAATCTACTCCAATATAGATACAGATATGGACATTTAAAAAGTAGTCCTCTAGTATAATTTGGATTGCACACATTCTTATCCTACAACAATTAACCTCTAAAGCTTTCCTATATAAACCATCAAAGGGTTAAAGGTACGCAGATCATAAGATAGATTGAATTAACTCATGTTATCACTATAATTTTATAACTTTTCCACTAAAATCTGTTTTAAGCATCGAAGTGGATTCGTCAAAAAAATTTAACATCCATTCTTATTATTTTTTATTTCTGCATATCTTCATCTTATGCAGTCCAACGAGTGAACATCGATTATGATGAATAATTCAAATGAATAAATTTCTTTTCATGAGTTATCAAAATCCATATCTTCATTTAATGTAGTGATTATAAAAATTTTATTTTTGTTTATGTAAAGGAGACAACACTCTTGTATGTAAACTCTTTTATATCTTACATTGGATAGAATTTGTATTTGATATAAAAGAAATGTACAAGACTTTATAATTTCTAACCATATACTTCATAATCCATACGTAATAGGGCATCATAAGAGCCTCAATCCTTCATAAAATCCCATTCATATGTTTATTTTTTTTAATTGAAAAAAATTTCAAAGTATATTAATTATTATTCCGTTAGATATCATTGATTAAAGTTTAATGCCTTAATTTAAGACATTGTTATAGGAAGATGTCACGACCCACCTTTTTTAGCCGCGACGATCCTAGAGTTCAGAGAGACGTAAAGTCACCTAAACCCGTAGAAGTCATTTCACTTATACTCCCTTTACCATACATCATGTAAAACTTATCCCAAGATCGTAACCTCATTACCTTTCCCTATTACTCATTACTTGCTTATCATCTCCTTGTTAACTCATAAATACCATTTATGAATATAATATAAATAACTTCTTAACTTGAATCTCATATCATTAATCAAATTTTCAATACTTTATACATTATTACAATAGTAATTACAATATCACTCACATTACATATACATCCTATAACATATTAGTACTGAATTTTCAATAACTATGGAGCTCTAACGATGTTTTTCATAATCAAGAGTCATAATGCCAAGACTTAGCAGTGCAACTTCCAAGTGGGAGAATGGGCTTGGAATTTTACCTTGCCGACACGTTAGCTTTACCTGAAAATTTTAACTACTAAAATATGAGACATGCTTAGTGAGTACATAATAATACAATACATAAGGTGAGTATAAAGATAAACTTCAGGAAGGGCTCTTTATAACAATGGAATGTTTTCAATCAATATCAACATTATGGTTCAATTTCTCATTTAAAATGGGGATACAATCTTTAGCAGAAATATCACTGTCTTAGGAGTAGAATGCTTCCCACACATATCAATTTAAGAATGGCAGTCTAAGCCTTGATCACTCACATATATTACATTATGTTAGACTGATCAGGTCTTACGATTAGGCATTTTCTCCTAATAGAGGTTGGGTACTCTCGCCCTACTTGCAGGCATATACCAAGTGTATGAGATCTGATGTATTTTCCCACATCAGAAAGGAGATTTCTACTTATCAATAGGCATTCAATGGGGAGGTTCATATCAAATTCATGTCAATGAATTCAGTGAACATAATACGATTTCGATATCCAATGATTATCAAGAAGCATCATGTCAATGGTTTAATATTCAATGAGCAATCCAGGCTTATCAAGGAGTCAAGAAGCATCGTATTAAATGGTTTGATATTCATTAAATAGTTTATGCTCATCAAGGCATTGAAAGATTCAACAATTATGGTTTGGAACAATAAAGGTTTCAAACAATAACACAAAGCATATTGTACTATTACGTACTCACCTTAGACTCCTTTGCTCCTATTTACATTTGTTGATACAAGTAGTGCTCCTCGCACTCTTACACAATATCCTTGTTCTTGTCATTAAACTCTATACATTGTATTTTAATGGCATATTAATCACTTTCTCATCATAACATTTGCTTAATTTAACTTAGCTTACTAATACTTCTATCTTATTCATTAAAGCACAACTTATTACTTTTAAAGCCAATATATACTATACATATACTTGTTACTAAACTTAATATTTCTCTAGTTGTTTTCCAATAGCTCACTTAAGGAGAATAATTCCCTTCCTTACAATTTCATATTTCGACTTTCATATTAGTCAATTAGAACCAATTAAGCAATTTCCAATATTCAAGAGAACTCATTCCATTTCCACTTACAATTCCATAATGAACTCAGTTCATCAATCTTAGGGAAAATCATTTTTATCAATTAAATTTCAACATTCACATTGCATAAATCATATGACACCATTCTTAAACTTGATTTTCTCTTCAATCTCATGAATTCAAATTCAATACTTCAAATCTTCAATTTTTCCATAAACCCTAGAATTTGGGAAAATCATCAATTCTTCATCTAATCTTCAAATTAGTTGAAGAAATATATAATTGACATATCATATAACATATATAATTACTTAACTATCACAATCTAATATTAGAACATTCAAGTTTCTCTTTAACCATGTTTATGCCTTTAAGGCTATTAAAGCTTGAATCATGTTCTCAAAACTTATTCCAATACCTATAAATCATTTTTCCTCATCTAGAATTATTCAAAAATATATCTTATGCATGATTGTTCTAGCTTGGCTGAACCCCTATATATAGGGTGCCAAGGAAGTTTTCCAAACAACTCAATCACTACCATCTCCCTTAGAACATAAAAGAGAGAATAGATATAACTTCTCACCTTGATTTGCTTTACTTTGGTAAAACTCTTATTGCAAGTGGAGTAGAGGGGTTGTAGAGAGAGAGATGGAGGATCTTGGTGTAGCAAGAGAAGCTAAATGTGATTTCCCAACATAAATTTGTATATATATATGTAATAAGTTGGATGGTGAGGATTTATCAAACCATATCTAATGGTGAAGATTAAATCTTGATGAATGATTAGGATTAATCAAGATGAATGGTGGGGATCTTCTCTACAATAGTGATGTTTATCATAAGGTGTTGGAGTATCCAATATGAACATAAACTCATATATAGTAAGAGGAAGAATTCAATTTGGTTTGGAACTTTGACTAGGTCAAATTTTGTGGCTAGTTATCAAATTCCTACGTCCCATTCTCTACAACATATTCTTATTATTTGGGCCAAATGTTTCTAACTCACAAGCTTTGATGTTCACTTGTTCTTGGGCCCAATGGGCTGGCCTCCCCATGTTGGGCTTGGGCCTTAGGGTTCAAAAGCCCAATTATAATTCCATATATGTACATTTCCAACTTGGTAACTTCATACATTTTTCATTTTATTTCTTTCACTGTAGTATGCATGTTTCTATATTTTAATATCACTACATACTCTAAACATTGCTAAATAAATCTCGTTCACTCTATAGTACACATGTATGTAGTCATGTAAACTCACTTGGTCAAACTAAGTTTGACTTTCATTGTAACATCATAACTTTGACTAAATTCAACTTCTCATGTCACTACTATCATCTTCCAATGTCTTAGAAGATGTCAACACTTGTTCACTAGCTCTTTAGATTTATATTTCAATTGAATCACTGACATGGTTACTTTAAGTCAACTCGATTAGACTTTTACTTATCACAAGGATACTTATCAAAATTGATTGCATTTCTAACTTACTGTCACATCATTCATTTCAAATTCACTTCTCATGATACTCTTATAGTTCTTGAGCCTCTAAATGACACAGTATATAGACGTTATAATGTCATCATTGCTGTTTATAGTTGATTAAAGAAACCTCGGTTATTACAGAAGTATTGATCATTTAAATATAGAAGACACGAATTTCTTTATGCAAAATTATAATGATTGCTGATGTTTAATTTTAATTTTCAAAAGCTTATTGACACTGTGAAGTTATAATATTTATGTATTCTACATAAAAGTTACTTTTTAAGAAAAATCATTTTGAGTGAATTAAATATGTTCTTTCGAGAGACATCAATAATTATAAATCGATGCATATTTAATATAATCTAATAGTAAGTATATATCGGACTTTGTTGTCCAATGCTAAAAAAAAAAAAGCAATTGTGAATAATTGATATATTATAGAGTGAATTTGTTATTTGCTTCAATTCCAATTCGAAAATGGGGAGCAAAAGAAGCACTAGAGAGCGTGGCACACGCGGGGCTCAAACACAGTAAAGAAGCGCGTGCGTCTTGACCGAAAGAAGGCACAAGGGTTTGTTTGTTTGAGTGGTGTATTAATTTGGGCTTTTATGATGTCTAATTATACACGTTTGTAATTTGCAATTTGCAATAGAAATGAAATGACCCGTCAAATTAAAGCAATCCTCTTTTCATTCAAGTCAAGCAAATCCCTCTCTCTCTCTCTGTTTCACTAAGTCAGAGTGGGAATTGGAAGAAAAAAAGACACAAACTTTGGAATTTCATTGCCTTTCTTTAAACTCTCTCTCTCTCTCTCTCTCTCTCTCTCTCTGTTGTATTATATATATAAAGAAACTTTGTCTTTCCTTAGCTTATCATCCCCAAGAAAGACAAAGGCCACAACAAGTCTTCTCTTAAGCCTTTGCTTCTCTCTGGGTTTTCTTGATCTCTTCATTCATTATAAAATCTCAACCTATATGGGTTTTTAGTTATTAATTTCTTGTTAAGTTAATTACCTCAACCTTAATTGTTGAGTTAATTAAAGATCCATTAACCCAAATATCTCTATAAGTTAACTTGGTTGATTAACAGCTAATTAATTAAATTAAGAAGGAAAATGGAGAAACCAAATTTTGGTGGAAATGGAGGAGGAATCAAATTGCCTATTGGCTATAGGTTTCATCCTACAGATGAAGAGCTTCTTGTTCATTACTTGAGACGTAAAGTCTCCGGTTTTCCATTGCCTGCTTCTGTTATTCCTGAACTTGATGTTTTCCAAGCTGATCCTTGGAGTTTGCCAGGTGATTACTCTATATATATATATATATATATATATATATATATACTTCAATTATATACAATTTTTCTCCTTAAATTTGTTCGGTATTGAGATTATTTTTTTTTTCCTGAAAAGCACAATTTTAATTGCAGTAAGAAGAAACAGTTTTCAGAATTTGTTTTCCAGCCTTTTATAGTTATTAGAACATGCGAAATTTACCTCGAAAACATATGTTTTGATAATCTTTAACCAGCATTTTCAACATAACGTTTTTCTCAAGGGCAACTTATCAAGCAACAACGTTAGACATATCCCCAGTGTATCTGCAAGGTTTTAAAGCTTTTTATAAGTTTTCTTGAATTAATTTGAACTTTCTCTTTTTCTGGGAATAGGTGATTTGAAGGAAAAGAGGTATTTCTTTGGCAGAAAATGGGGAAATGACAGAGAAAAGAGATGCAAAAGAGCTGCTGGTTCTGGTTATTGGAAACCTATTGGCAAAGGCAGGCAAATTACAACTTCTTTTGATCACCATGTGATTGGAATTAGAAGAACTCTAATTTTCTGTCAAGGGAATAGTCATTCTAACAATGACTTTAAAACTCAATGGGTCATGCATGAATATCGCCTTGTAGCCTCAGCAACACTCCCTAAAACTACTCACCAGGTAAAATATTTTGAGCTTTTTTTTTTTTTTTTGATAATTTGTAGGAGTGATTAATAATGGAATTTTTTCTTGAAATTTAGGTATCAAAGATGAAATTAGGACTAGAAGATTGCGTTGTCTACCGTGTTTTTCAGAGGAAAAGAAGACCTAAAAAAAAAAGGATCTTCATTTCCAACTCCTCAAAAACCAGCAAAATTCAAACAACAATGGAGGAGAGCTTTGATATGGGTCCTCCTCAACTTTACTCACCATGTTGTAGTGGAATCACTAATGATCATGAGGTCTCTTCTTGTGGGTTATCAGATGAGGAAGAAATTAATTCCTTTCCATTGCATTCTTGTATGAGGAAGAATTAAAATTAGTAACACTTTCCTAAGGAAATTTGTATCATTATCAAATATGTTCTTCTGCTATTGTGCAACGAAATTAATTTATGAGAATTAAAAAAAAAAATCAAACTATTTGATTCTTTTTTCAAGGGCTCCTTATTGCTTGTGTTAGCAAGCAAATCCATAACAATATGTAAATATATATAGTGATGTTTCCAAACCTCCCTATACTTGCTTTCAGAAAAAATATATCATATTCTAAGTTAATCATGCTATGGTGGAAGGCCATTAGACTGATAATTCAATACCCAAGTGTCTATTTCGTAGTGCATGAGATCTTGATAATATTATTTTCAGATTCTGATGTAACAAGAATGCATACAGTGGGAAGGAAACAATTGAAACCTATTGTTGCTCAATATTTACATAAGCTTATTTATTTATATATATAATCAAAAGACAAGTGATTTTTGAGAGAAAAAGATACATAAATATAAAGAAATGCAAATCCAAGAGAGGCATCCAAAGAAAGAATAATGAAAGAAGGTTGTACATTATCTTTCCATTACTTTGTAGGAAAAGTAGATCCCTTGAGCATATTAACACAAACATTTTTGAAAAGATTATGGTGGGAAAAGGGCATCTGCACATGGGTTTTGATTCCTGTTCATATTGCAACATTTAGAAGAACTTAATATATATATATATATATTGGAATCTTTGTGACTTTAGTTCTCTCTTATTAGTATTATTATTATTATTGACACACTAAACCAAATAAATATAAAAACAAAAAGATTCTCTCACTGTTTCATGTCTTCCAATATTAATGTGTTGAAAAATGATTCAATGTACAACTAACACTAGTTGTTCACTTGTATTAAAGAATGGGATTTGTTTATTATGTTGAGAAAGCGAATGAGATATCACATAATAGAGTTTTCTATATACTCACAGGCTCGGATATTGCAACCTCTCATGGAGTGATGAGAATAAGATTCCTTTTGTCAACCAATGAAAGCCACAGGAGCGAGACACCTTTGGTTAATTTAACTATTTCCATCTTCACCTACGTGTATATATATATATATATATATATATATATATATATATATATATATATATATATATATATATATATATATGTATGTATATGTATTATTGTCATTTAAGCAATTAAGAAAAAATATAACCCATCAATCTTCAGATACCGTTTTGGTCGACAGTAATGACATGTAATATGTGAGAAACCTCAAATTCAACCGAAAAGCTTAAGCTTTTAGGTGGTGAGACCCAAACATTATATTAAGTCTTAATATTTTTTGTTATTTTTTAATGTGGGATCTTTTAACTCTAATACCCCCTCTTGACACGTGCTAGGCTCTTAACTAGCACGTGACACGATAAACTGAGGGCTGAACAGAATCAGATTAACACAAATATATATGTGTCAAGCCCTACTGACACATGGCTGCAGCTGTGACAGAAGAGCACAGATTGGGTGTAGAGCTGCCTCTGATACCATGTGAGAAATCTCAAATCCAACAAAAAAACTTAAGCTTTTAGGTGGTGAAACCCAAACATTATATTAAACTTTGATATCTTTTGTTATTTTTTAATGTGTGATCTTTTAACTCTATCATAATATAATATAATCAAATGTATTTTAGCGTAAATTTATATTAAAAATGCATTTGATCATATTACATTATATTATATTATGCCTTATCAAATGCACTCTTATTTTAGAGTAATTTAATTGTCCCGTAGTATTGAGTTCCAACTCCAATCAAAATTCAAGTTATCAAAAAGAAAAAATATATTTCAAATATATTAACTGAATGCTATTGAAAATTATAATTTAGGTTAAGTATGATATATTTTAAATAGAGAACATTTCAAACAGTTTATATTTTTTCTATTTTAAATCTATAGAATATTAAACTGTGCTTTTTTTTTTTGAAAAAAAGAAGAAGTAATATTCATTTTTTTTTTTTTTAAGAAAATTTTCAAACTTAATACTAAAAAAAAATATAATCGAATTCTCCCATGTAGAGATATATATGGAATATGAAAAAGAAAAGTAAATCAGTGTAGAGGAGGACAAACCGTGTAAGAGTAGGGAGAATAAGGATCAACTTTCCTTAGAAACAGTGGAAAAATTAAAATTAAGAGAACATAATTGATTAGACTTAAAGATTATAACAGGCGTGTGATCTCCAAAAGGAGGCATCTTTTTATTTTTTTTTATTTTTTTTTTTAGAATTTGGGATTCTTATAAAACTTAGGTCAAAGACACTTCCCATGTGTATCACATGTAATGTACACTCACAAGACTGCATTAAGATAATTTTTGTAGAATTATGTGACTAATTGAAATACAATTTCAATTATTGAATTGCTTGAAATTCAATAGTTTCAATTATTCAATTGCTTTGAAATTATTGATGACAAGGATTCATCTTTTCAAACTTAAGGACATAATGCCACCAACATTAATTTTGGCAGTGGTGATGAATGAAGCATTATATGTGCATGAATTATTGATATGGGTTTCAAAAAACTAGTAAAAAGAAGTAAATATGCACTCATTTGCGTAGTCTAATAGTAATGTATTTTTTAACTAGACAATAAATTCAAGTTTCGAATTCCCATTCTCCAATGCTAATAAATTGCACATATATGTATGTATAGAATGCTATCATAAATCATATGTATAGGAGTAGAAGTATCAACTTTGGTCAAAATGAAGTAGATATGATTCTGCTTCAAAAGTTGGTCTCATTATGTAAAAGTAGAATGAATGTTTTTCTCATCATTTTGTCATGGAAGTTGGAATAATGTCATCTCTAATCTATGATATGTGAAATGATAAAGTCAATTTGGAGAAAGAGGGTGTGTGGTGAGATAGGAATTGGCGGAAGATAGGAAATTGCCGACAAAGATTACTTGTAGTAGAGGTTTAAGTATCATCTCTATTTATCAAACCCATAAAATATTCTACACGTTACCTACTCATTTAGAAACAAACGAAGGATTTGCAGTGTACATTTCTGACTTTTAATGGCTCCGTCATTTTTATAGATCAATCCAGTGGGCCATTTAGTCATTTGTGGTAGGCCACAACTATTTCATGAGATTAATTAGTTTTTTGGCCTTTCCTCATGTGCTCAATCATACTAAAAAATCCTATTATATTTTGGCTTCCCAAGATAATTGAAGAGATTTTAAAAAGAAAATTTGATTGTTGTATGCAAACTTTCCAAGCATTGTTCCATCTAGAAAGGAAAAAAAAAAAAAGAGAAAAGAAAGAGAATTTTTGGCCTCTTATAATTATAATTGAATTCAAATCTGATTGTCTCTTCTCCTTTAAGAATTATAATTCCATATTTTACAAGTAATGCAAGAACTTTAGAATAAAATTTTATGTCCACAGCTGCGGTTAGATGAAAGCATTGGATTGGCGTCTAATACTTCTCGAAATTTAACCCACCTCAACGTGTTATAGACGACATGTTCTTCTTGGGCCTATAGGGTTATTAAGTTGCCAATTAACAGCACTAACAGCCCAGCAGTTTTTTGCTTTTCACAAATTAAGAGAAAGACGGTGCGGGAAAAACACCCGAAAAAGCCTGCTGCACTTGCAATGCCTGGTTCATGCAACAATGTGGTTCCCATGGCACAGACGGGAAAACAATACCCTCCCGGTGCAACTTCTCACCAGATATCCATTACGTCATCAAACGAACAATCTGAAGGTCCTTTGACATGTTAATTACTTGCAAATAACACCCCTGAACCAAGCATTGACTGCGATACCCATTTAGGCAAATACAATAGGGTAAAAGCAGCTAGACAATGCCGCGAGGATCCTGTAAATTGCCATTAGATCATCATCTCTTAAGAATTTTGCATTCACAAACCATTCAATGTTTCCCCAAGATTTTCACGAAGTTACATTCTGCGAATAAGCAAATTCAGTTGTCCTGAAGCATTTTCACACTACAACATCTTTTGCATATACAACATCATTGTCATTTTGTCCGCTAAATTCAACACCTAAAAAGGAAGAGATAGTATGCTTATTTCAACTGTATCAGAAAACTCTGCTTCCATAAATCACCTGAACAACTGATTTGACATGTAAAGAAAACTAAGTGAAGTGATCTAAATGAAAAATTAAGCAAGCAAGCAGTCCAAAATTAATGTTATGGTCAGAATCCAGATCTCACATATCATCAACATGCAAAGGCTGATATTGTTTTTTTATGAAGAGCAAAACTCTGAAATTCTATCTTTGTTGCAAACTAAATCAGAGCCTAAAATATAAAAAATCCTAGATGGGCACAGACTCAAAACTGTCTTCACCAAATTTGCAACTCTAAGATATCCTTAACTCATTCTCACTCATTTTGTATGTCTAAGATATCCTTAACCCATTCTCACTCATTTTGTATGTTAACTTTGGGTGTTGAGGCCCTCTTTTTCTGCAATTCCAGCAGCATCAGCCACAGCAGTTTTTGAAGGTGGTGGTTCAGCACAGGCCTTCAGGACAGCTTCATTCTGTAAGAGTATTAGAAGAGCACAATATATGAATAACATTGAAAAAAAAAATTATAAGAACAATAAGAGGACATCTATCAATAATTAAGCCTAATGAATGGCATAAATTTAAGTAATGTTGCAGATTTTTTATCCAAAAGAACAAAGTAGCAGCAAAAGTGCTAAAACAAAACAATTTTGAGGAAGTCAGGAATCAGTAGTTGGAACTGAGGCTCAAAAACATCTTTAACAAAACCTATCAAAATTGATTTTGAAAAATACAAGTAACAGAAAAACAGATAAAACACATAGCTAAGTCTCCGGCAAGCATCTGGCTTAGGTTATAAGAATAAAGAACAAAAGATGCAATGTCTGTTTGCTTTTGTTATAGATTATAAAAATCATTATTCCATAAGTGATAGGAAAACAGATAAAACACATAGATAAATCTCCAGCATGCATCTGGCTTAACAAAAGATGCAATGTCTTTTTGCTTTTGTTGTAGATTATAAAAATCATTTTTCCATGTCACATTCAGATCAACTCAGCTTTGAAAAAACTAGGGGTTGGCTAGATGCTAGTTACTTGCAGGATTTGGCTCCTTTAACGACCATGGTTATACTTTCACAATTTTTTTTTTTTTTTTTTTTTTTGCTGATAAGCATTTATCAGCATTACTTAGATGCAACGAATTAATGCGCATGAATGAGAAAATATAGCACAGTTAAAAGACTTGTTGGATCTCTACGTGTACGTTCTCCACAAATGATATTCTTCGCATGTAGAAAATTTGTTAAAAGGGCAGCAAAAGGGTGCATTCCACACGATGAACATCAAAAAAGGTATTGTGTCCTTCATTGAATACAAGGGTAACAGCTACTTATATATAAGAGCACAAAAAGGTTTTTCCCCAACAGCCATTCTATTTCTCTCCTACCAAAAGCCAAATTATAGTAATGGATCAAAGCAAAAATTTTCCAGAAATCATTATGAGTTTGTACATCTCACAAGAACACATGCCATTCTCAGCTAAACCTGCACCTGCCCAGACAATCCCTGCAACTAAGCATACATCCATAGTCCCACAATATTCTAGTGATCTAATCCTATCAGAATGGAAGGTTTTACAATAGTCAATTATTCTCTCCCAATCGACTGCCATTTTTTTTGCCTTCTTTTCAAGTAACTTTAACAAAATTAGAAACAAGAACAGAAAACATTTTGAGAGAAATATGCAAAAACATAACGCGAACTGTCATTAAGCAATTTTACTACATATGAACCCTCCATGAAAAATTGTTTTAGAACCTACAGAGTTCCTCCCATGACAAACACAGTAATGAGAATTTCACTTCAAAACAAAACCCTTCCAGGACCAAAGCTTGAGAAATGCTATCCATCCATTCAAAATCTCCATCACAACATTTAAACTTCAAACTTGAATTTATTAATAAAGTAAAAAAAAAAATTCAACATCAAGAAAATTAGAATTATCCTAATAGAAATTGAAGACCTAAAAATTGCATAAACATTACAGTTCTACTAATAATAAAAAAAAAATCCCAATTCATATCGAACGCTAGGATTAGATAAACAAAGATGAAAATTTTAAATTTTAAAATAAAAAAAAAAAAATTACATAATTAATTGACTGATTTGGGGATAGAAATAGACCTGCCAAACCCTAAGAAGTCGTTTCTTGGCGTTGGCTTTACGGGTAGTAGTAAGTTTTATTCTTTTCCAGACTAGACCTCCTGAGTCATGCTTCTTCACTATCTCCATTATTTTTGTTCCCCAAAATGCCCCTACCATCTCTCCTCGGCTATGGAGTCTGTGTTAAGAGTGAGTATGCGTGCGCCTCTGCTACTCCTACAGTCCTACTCCCACAAACAGAGAAAACAAGCAAAGAGGATGGACTTGATTTTGCCCAGCTAAAAACGTTGTCGTTTCAAGGAGCAGGGTTCTCCAATTCAAGCGACGGCGTTCTACTGTTGGCCGTTTATTTTCATTTTTATTATTATTATTATTATGGAACAAACTATAATTATATAATTATTATAAATAAATACATAATAACTAACCATGTATTATATTATTCCCTAAAAAAAAATATATTATATTTATAATTATTTTTAAAAAAGTCTCTACTTGTCAGTTGTCACGAACATAAAAAGAATTTTAGTACTGCTCAACTAAAACTCGGTAAAATTTACATTATCAGTAATAGAGTCATTAATGACTACAGCCAACCTGTAAGGATACCTCCCATTCCCTATCTTATTCTAATATTGTTTTTTTTTTTTTTTTTTTTTTTTATCGAAAGAGATAATTCACATTTATAAAAATAAATTATATAATTAATAATATATAAAATATAAAATTTTACAAACTATAAATTATGTTCTTTATTCTAATTTTAGAGAATGATAATCTTCATAAATAGAAAAAAAATCATATTGATAGAACAATTAATTCAGTATTGTAGTAGTAAACACGCTTCACTTTGTGGATATACCATGTTATAATTTAATTTTTATATTTTCAAACAAATTCAATTTAATTTTTATATTTTCAAACAAATTCAATCATAAATTTTTTATTTTTATTGAAATTCTCAACATCAATCCCATATAGGAAGAACAATTTTAAAATCAAAAAATAAATACTTCTATAAAAAAGAACAAACAACTCTTATCAGATAAAACAAAAACACAAAAAATAATACTAATAAATATGAAAAAAAAAATTGTATTTATTAAAACAAATAAAAACTATGAAAAAGTGAAACAATAAGACTACTGCCAACCTTTTTTAGTCGACGCAGCCCAAAACAAAAAAAAAAATGGCGGCAACCTAAAGTAAAAAATGAGAGAAAACTTTGAGAAAATAAAAATAAAAAATAAAAGGAGGCGATTAGGGTTAATTTTAAGAGGAAAATAATCAAACTAAAATTGTTCTTTTTCCCAATCTTATTTTTATTATCCAAGTCATTTGTTGCTTTCACGAGCTTAATACATAATAATTTTTTCGAAGTTATTCCACGTTTGATGCAACTCTAAAATTGTTCACACACATCAAAGTATAAATTTGGCAATATATTATATAGCATAAAATCTTTTAATAATTTCAAGATTTTTTTTAGTAAATTAAGACAAAAGTAATCATATATAGTTATAATTTACATGTTAAGATAGCACTAATTTCTTTAAGATAAAAGACTTGTTTGTTTAAAAGAAAACATGCTCAGGATGTGCCTCAAGAATGTTTCTTGCATTTGGAAGCTTTGGAGTGGAGGGGAGTTGATGATCGGAGATCTGGTCAGAACAATTATGTTTCCATTTGTTTTGGCCTGATTACTTTACTTTGGTCCATGATTAGAGATTCTTCAATCAATTTTAGTACACGATCATTTTTTATGTTCTAATCTTAGTCCTAAATGTTTCTGGATTTCTCCATCGATCAATGAAACTGTAGCTATTTTCTAAATAAACTTCTAGAAATGTGAAAGTTATCTATAGTAGAATTGATTTTTCATCTATGTGTTGGATCAGGTTTTTGGGCTTGAAGCCATTGTTCAAATCCTATTAGAAGATAGTTTTATTTTCTCTAAGTTAGACTTGTGTCTACTTGTATTGTGTACTGCATTGGACTTGGAACCATTTTCATGAATGAACATTACTTTGAAAAAAAAAAAAGAAAAAAGAAAAAAAAATGCTTAGGTAATGAGATTTCATAGGAAATGATACATGGATTAAAAACCACAATGCTTTATGGTCATGAAAGTAAATAGGAAAACTAGACTTCCCCTCATCAAACTCACCAATTGCGGATTGATATATGAAAAATTCTATACCATAATTATATTCTTATTTCATATACGTAAATGAGTAGATGAAAATATATATAATTAATATAATTTTTATTTTTTAATTTTATCAAGTGAAAAAATATTGGTACTCTTTTTTATTACATATACTAAGATATTGCACAGGCTATTTAAGATATTTATTAATATATTATTTTGTTAAATTAATTACAAATTTTAATTTTAAAAATTTGAATTCCACAATTAAAAAATTATATTATAACTAAAATAATAAATAGACTTATTTAATAAAGTCAACAAAATAATATACTTAACAATATTCTAATTAATCCACTTAAAAGCAAATAATATTTTAATTAAAATATAAAACAAAAAAAAAATGAAAAGTGTGATGAATATGTCAATAATATTATATAATCTATAATATTAAACACTATATTTTTTGATAGATCTTCTTTATTATTTTTAAAATTTTAAATATAAAATGTTAAATTTAAAAATTAATATAATGATATATGTGGTTCTCAATTTCACAATTTGTTTATTTAATTGAATGATGATTAAAATTATTTAAGAACTAAAAAAATCAATAATTGATTTTAAAAAAAGGACTTAAAAAGAGAAACCAAATATATAGAATTTAAGAATTGATTTGATAAGAAAATAAATTAATTATTAACATTGGCCTAAATATATATGATATAGGCAATTAAAAAATAATTAATAATTAAAACAAAATATTAAAAAAATGATAAAAATTATATAGAAAATTATAGTCAATAAAAAAATTATAGTCAATAAAAATAAAATATATACACCAAAATAAGGTTAGCTACAAAAGAAAAATTACTAATAAATATATGGACTATATTATTTACAAAAATTGCACATGAACAATGCAAATACCAATAAAATTCATATTTATAGATTTTACAACTTTATTAATATGACATTAAAAAGTTATAAAATTTAATATATATATATTACAATATTATAAAATCAAAATATCAAAATATAACTTAAAAATAAAACTCAAAATACATTGACTAAAATTTTTGCGCATAAAGCATATGTCATCTCATAAATATAGATTCTTATAATTATTGTAAAGAGAAAAAAAAAATAAATTTAAAATACCAACAAAGGCAAATGCAAGGGGGGACTGCGCTGGGTTGAAGCCTAAGTCAGCCCCTACTTGTCGCATTGATGTTGGTTCAAAATATTTATTTTTTCAATTTGTTATCCCGCTAACCCAATTCCTTTTACATATTTCCACTTGTAAATTATTTTATTTCATATTTGCCCTCAAAACTTTTTTTATTTAGCCCCTTTTAACTTAATTTTAATATTTAATCCCCTATAACATCATAATTCTTTGTATTATTTACCTTTAATTTATTCTTTTTTACATTTTTGTCTTAAATATTTTTATATTTTCAACTTTAGTTTCATTTTTTATATTTAGCTCATAATTCTTTGATTATTTTATTTGTATCCTTAATCCTCTCTTATATTTAACTTTTTAAATTTTAATTTGAAAAATTAAGTTTCTCATTTTCTAAAATAAATATCAAAATCATGGTTTTAAATCTAGTTATGTTTATGAATATTTTTCATTAAGTGTTTATTGTTATATTTCTCAATGAAATATAGTAATACATTAATTATGTATTATTATTATATGGTGAATTAATTTTTTAATATTTAATATTATTTCTTATATATTATCTGTCGATGACATAAATTTTCGCCTCCTGACTTCAATTTCTAATTCCGCCACTATATATATCAACTAAGTTTATAGACTATATTATACCATGTATTTTCAGCCTACCCTTTAATTAATTCAATTCTGCATTCGTCCTTGATACTAACTATATATCTAAATCCAATGTTATAAATATTTAAATTATAAAATTGCTTTATAAAAAAAATTAAAGAAGAACATGATGATTAAAAAAAAAATGGAAGCTCACCAAATAAAAGTGAAAAATGAAAAGAAGAAGATGGAGTCAAATTATATAGCCTAATGCTATGTTCTACAAATAAATTGAGATAAATAAGATATTAAAGAATAAAAAAATGGCAATTAAAGATAGAAAATATACTACCAAGGAAATAAATAAGAAAACATTGAGATAATAAAACATAAATATGTAACATTTTATTTATATATAACAATTGTATATTAAATTATAATTATTCATAATTAAATTGTAACCTATAAATAATTATTGTGATAATTATGAGAATTAACTTTTTATTTTCTAAATTCATTCATAAATTATTTATTATTTTATAAGAATTAATTATTCATAGTCATTCATAAATATTATAACTTATAAATAGTTAATATAGCAGCACTTAGTAACAATAATTTTACAATAGCAAATTAATATCTCTATATAAAAGAAAAAAGGAAAAAAAGTATATTTAAGCGCTAGTAGAAATTAAGAAATTTCAGCTATATATTTATAATTTTCTAGACTTTAATAGCCCATAAATTTCAATTATTGTAAGACTCATTTCGATTATAAACAAATGATAATAATAACTAATGAATTTATACTAAATTAATAAAAAAAAATTGAATGATCTTATAGTTAATGACTTACATACACATATAATAGCAAGATGAAAGAGGACAAATAGCATAAGAATTTCATGATTTCAATTAATTGTAACCACAATTTTATTATATTAAGATATGTTAATTCAATTACATTATGATATATTAATTGAATTAGTATCAACCAATTATTTTTTATTATTCATTAACATTAAGGCCTTATTTGATATAAGGGATTTCATAGATCCATGAATTTAAACTAAATATATCGTTTGACAATCTAAAAGAGCATTAAAATCTATAAATTTTGAAAAATCTCTCGTCCTCCAAAATTCTTCTTTTTTAAGTTTTTAATTTCCCACCTAAATCATTTTTTGTATATGAATGATTGTAATAATTTCTTTTTATTCCAATATTATCCCTAATAAATTTATAATATTTCAAAATTATTTGTAATCAATCCACTAATTTTATAATCAATTCAAACGGTAAAATTCTTAAAATTTATGTATTTCAAAATCCATAAATTTGAAAATCTTTCAACCCAAATGAAACCTAAATAATATGTTGATAAAATTCATTTAGAAATATAAATAATTATCTTATAGTTAATTACACACATCTTATTATGATAGATTTTTTGTGTCATTTGTATGCCATATTAGCAAGCCAAAATCTTAAATACATACCATGTGGCAAGCTCTAAAAAATCTTGGCTTCCTTTATATATATAAAGAATTAATCATTATATCAAATAAGGATTTTTGGTAACGGCTTTAACTGTAACAACTCGCAATATGAATGAACATTGAAGCCCATGACTCATATTACTTGAATAAAAACCAAAGTCCGTAAGCCCCGTTGGATCTCTCATTCTCTTGATGAATAAAAAATGCTATTCTTATCTTCATTGCAACAGGAAGAAATTAAAGGGAGGAGGCCATAGTTAGGTTTAATTAACTCTCCCTTTCTTCCTTCTCACCCCCAACCTATGTTCACCTCTCTTTCTTCTCATTTTGAATCTTAATTTAATCCTTTACTGTTCATGCCCATCTCTTCTTCATGGGCTGTGGTATTTCAAAATTAGACTTTGAAGAGACAGGGCACGCCTTTCACATTCGATCTTTTCATCGAAGAAGTGATGATAAAGATGCCAAAGAGGATCATGATACCGAATCTTTAACGAGCAAGCATCGAAAGAGTACTTCTTCGACGACAAGTGAAAGTGGCGGGTTCTTGAGAAGGATTATTGGTTCAAATGAGAAGGAGAGAGGGGTGGAGAGAGAATTAGAACCTAATAACGACCATCAAGCCCGGAGAAGTAGTGTTTCTTCTTCCTCAAGAAGGAGTAATGCCTCGTGTTTCAGGCAACCATATTTTGAGACTATGGACAAAGAAACTCCTAAGGGAACGAAACCTAATAACGATTCGACGGGGAGGCAAAGCGATGCCAATCCTATTGAGGACGAATTTATTGGACCAAGCAATGGAGAGGAATATGCAAGCATATTATTTTCTCCAGGATCCCCTAGTTTTCGGGTGTATTGTGTCGATAATGAACATTATCCCTATGAAGGTGCGTTTAATTTTCTATTAATTAATATTTTCCTACTAAAGTGGTATTTGGTAAAATTGAAAATTAAATTCTAAAAATTTAAGTGTAAATAAATGATATAATTTTTAAATTGTAAAAATATTTGAAAATATAATCATTTATTATATACGGCAAAAATTTTAAGAAAAAAATTTTATTAAATTGAAAAATTTTAAGATTAGTATTATCAAACTATTTAAAATAATTAAGTACTGAAAATTTTTAACTCTGAATACGGAATTGTGTCATCCAGCACCATCTAAGTTAGTAATTAAGAAATATTACACTAATAATTACCAAATAATTGGTTGTGCTATGCAGATAATGATGATGAGAACAAATCATCAAAGGGTGGTGAGAAGGTATTAGAATTATTCATATAAAATGTCACAAACAATATTAATTACAATTACTTGAGACTATATAATATTAATTATTTGTTCTTCCTCGATTGATCGATCCATGTACGTAGGGATCATCGGAGACTCCAATGAAGAGGATCAGAAAGGGAAGAGGAACAAGAGGACTTAGGGGTGTCTTGCAAAGGGGTGGATCAGCTGGAATGAAAAATTTACTGAATGGATCTTGCAGAAGCCAAAATTCTTCGCCTTCTCATCAAGAAAGCACGAGAAAATTGATTGCCAAAACTGTCTGATACATTATTATCTGTATTTTATATGGCAACAATCTTGATAACATTCAGTACAACTGATCCAGCTTTTCCTTTATTTATTTATTTATTATTATTATTATTATTTTTTTTTTTTTGAGTCGATAAGAAGGGGGAAAAAAAAAAAAAAGGTTAATTTCCTGCTGTTGGTCTTCAATTTTTCATATGGACGTAGATAGGGATATGATTAATTTTTATATCAGCTATGTATGTACCATTTAATTTATGATTAATTGTGCAATGCAAGAGTGCTAACACCTTCATGCAAATTACAATTTTCAGAAATTCAATCCAATAACTCATTAATTGATGCAAATTCATATGTGACATTTGAATTTTTCCTTCATGAAAAACATGAAATTAATTAAATAGCGCTTTTCTTTTAATTTTGATGGAACAAAATATTAATGATTTATTAATCATTCACTATCGTAAATTGATTTCAAAAATATTGTCCTATCTGATAAATTATTATTTGCATTATACGTAAGGCAGCAATCCCCTAGAAAATACTTCATTATTTGAAAATAACTTTATAATTTCAAGAGTTTGATTCAGTTGATTAAACTGAATGTGTTTCTTATATTTTATTCATTAGAATTCAATTTTTGGAATTAATATGCTTAAAGTAATTCTTAAATTATGTATGGATCGAGATGGAAATTATGCTCTTTTGACTCACTCGGATATAGGACTTAATCTTGAATTCTTGATAGATATGCTATTGCCTCATAAGAATAGGCTAACTGAATTTAAAAAACAAAAATCTTTTTATGCATTTCAAATAACTGAAGAAACTTTCAAGCAGAAAATTAGAGGTTTAAGGCAATGTGTGCCTGTAGTACCAGTCAGTAAAGTTATAATTTCAGAGAATTAAAAAGATTAAAGTGAATTTATTATCCATCTTATGGGAAAAAAATGATTTCTAAGAGATGCTTTGAGACGTAATTTTTTAGAAAATAGATTTTTCATGATTATATTATAATTTAAGAACTCTTTCTAATAGTAATATAGTAAAATATGAATTTTTTTGGTGAGCACCTAGTTTGCATAGAATGATTAATTCAAATAAATATATAACAATTACAAATATCATTTCTTGATTTCTTAAGAAATTCTTGTAGCATATACATTTGAACTTTGATATTTACTCATTCATAAAACTAAAAAGAATTGAAAAAAAAAAAGTCTATACCTCTATATTAATATTTTTAATAATAAATTATGATTATTCTTTTGTAGAACAGATTGTCATTAAAAAGAAAAAAAAAACCCGAGCCTTCATTAATGTCCCGGCCATTAGAATCTCCAGCTGCGTACTGCTCTTCAAAGAGCGACTTTTATTTTGAAAATTATATATATATATATATATATATATATATATATATATATATATATATATATATATATATATATATATATATATATATATATATATAAAGTCCATAAAATCTGTCCCTTAGGCTTCAAGAAATGTATTTTTTTGACCGTACTATTAAAGTAAATAAATTAATTCAAAAGAAAATACTTTTATGTGTATATATATATATATTTTTTTCTTTTTCCTTTTTTTTTCCCTCTATCTTAATCATATGTAATTAATGTATTATAAACTATAGTATTACATGAATATTTTTATTTTTTTTATGAGTCATAAAGCACTTAAGCACACAAGGGTAAGGAAAAAGAAAGAAATTAATTACATGAAATTAATGATGAACAGATCATGATGGATGCTTCTCCTAAATTTACATGCTTTTCCCAAAGGGGCACTCCTCAGTGTTGGGAGAGACTACTTTTTTTCTTTTTTCTTTTTTCTTTTCTTTTCTTTTCTTTTTTTTTTTTTTTCTTTTAGGTAAAATGTGAAGATATTAATCAATCCTTGTTTAAGAAGATTTGCTTGCAATCAAAAGTCTTACTTTGACCAGGATATTTATTGGGCATATTATTTTGTTTAGCCATTTTCACAATGATAGCTCTCTCTCTCTCTCTCTCTCTCTTTGCCTCTTTCACCTTTGTAGCTTGAATTCATCTTTTCTTTTTTTTTTTTTTTAAAAAAAAAAAAGTGTTGTAGGGAATTTGTTTAAGTTCTCTAAAATACCATCTAAATGTATTGATTTAATTTTCTTTAATGATCACATTTATTGCATAATCATAATATAGTTTTTTACACGGTTAATAATAATAACGTTTATATGTAATTCATTATATTATATGCTTTTTTTTTAACAAAACTTGAGATTTTTTAATTCTTAGACTAAATCTTATATACATTATGTATATATAGTAATCTAATGAGATAATAATAAATAGAGTAAAAAAAATATTAGTGCATTTCTACTAAGCAAAAAATAAATAAAAGAGTTATATTGGTTAAAATAGTTATATTAGTTAAAATATCACATTAATACAGTATACAAAAATAAATTTATACATTTAATGCAGATAATAATTTTCTTAATTTCTAATACCTCAATTTTAAGTCCTTTGTGTCATTAGGCTAATGCTGCCTCGTTAGCCATATTATACACAATTTATCTATAAAAGAGTTTAAATTTAAATTTAATAAAGCTGAGCATCTTTTAATAAAATTAGTCAGATGCGATTTGATTGGTCTTCTTATTTCCTTTAAGAGGATAAGAAGTAAGTAGTCTCGGGTTTGAATCCTTAAATTATAAGATAGTTATCACCAATTTAATGAGAGATATTAAAAGAGAAGGTTACTCCTATTATATAGTTTATTGCAGCGTTATTTCAGCTATTAACTTCTAATAAATTAAACAATTTCAAGGGATTTTTTTTTTTTTTTAGAAGATAAAGATGTGTAGCCCGTAAAATGGAAGTAAAAGCAAATGCTTTAAAGATTCGATCACAATTTATTCTTACCCTCTAACATAATATTAGTGTACTATTATATCTATCATTAATTAACACTTTTTTTTTAGTAGATAAAATAACAAGTCAATATCACTGTAACAAATAATCCTTAATTTGAATAACAGGATTTAGATATTATTGAAAGATAAAATTTTAAAAATATAATTATGATTATAATGATCTCTTAATGTAAGTAATTAAGAGAATAATAAAAGAAAAAAGAAAAAACCAATGCCCCAAATGTAAATACAATGGTGAATTTGGGTAGAATTTATACATATTAAGTTTTCAAAATTGTATACGTGTAATGTTAAAATAAAACGGTCTAAAATAACTGCTAATATAATTTCAATACCTAGGCCAGATACATTGAGATCACTTGTGCAACCACTTGATTAATTTAGGGGATATTAAAATTATAGTCTTTGGGTCAAATTTGTCATGTGAAAGAAATTAAATTAATGGAGAAGGCATTGCTCAAAGATCAAGCTACTTGTATTGAGGGTATTGCATCACTTGTACAGCAAACAAAGAAAAAAAAATATTCTAGTTTAGTAGATGTTGGCCTGGCCCAACTTGTCATGCTTGAAGGAGTGAAGTTAATAGACTTATTTAGTCACTATTTATGACTTCAATTTCCACTTTATACATTCCCTTTTTTTTCTTAATTTATAATATTTCATCCTCAGGAAAATTTGATCTTTAAAAAAAAAACTCAAGACAATATATTATAAGATAACTTCCTTTATTATTTTATAATTAAAATGGGTCTAAATTAATTTTTCATGGATGATCCGATTCAAATTTCAATATCTCTCATTCACATATTATGATAAGACTTTCTGCAATCAGATATAAATTGTCATTTCACACTAATAAATCAGTCGTGCAACCTAGCAAGCAAACCTGCACTTAAGGGCTTATTACTATGCATATGCTAGGAATAGCATAAAAGTTTCAACCCTAATTAAAATAATTAATATATATAACTTCTCTTTTTTTTTTTTTTTTTTATAATTGAAATGGGTTCGGTCAATTTGTCATAGGCGATCTAACCCAAATTCCAACATATATATGCATATAAATTTACATATAACTAAATTACCTTTTTATAAGTCGTGTGAAGTTATCAAGTATTTAAGTGTAAATAGCAAGAGATAAGAGTAAATCTGAAAAAAAAAATAAAAAAAATAATAATAATAATAACATCTCCTTGATTTTTAAAGTGACAAAAAATTGGAGCAAATTAAAAGTTCAAAAATTATAGATAAAAGAACGGAGGGAGTATTAATTATAATAGTAGTGTTTGTCTTATCTTATTTGAATCTAAATTTAATATATCAGTTTTTTTTTTAACGAGCTTTGTGCGTTTTACGATTCATTTTAAAATATGATTTAATTTGTAAATATTTATATTTATATATTAATATAAATGCTATATGACATGTAAAAAATTTAAATAAATATTATGTGATTTTTTTTTAAATTATAGCACATGTTAGACAACAGAGTATCTTTATAAACTATATTCTTAGTGTAAATTTATTTATTTTTATTTGGCTTTTCACAATACTTTCATTATAGATGCCGAAATATCTCTTTACAATACAATGTATAATTATCTATGATAAATACATCTCTACATTAAGTATTGTTTATTCGTGTGTTTTATTAATAGTCATTGCAAAATAAAAAAAAACACATAAATCATTATTTTCTTTTAAAATAAAAATGATATATCTCATTTTCAGTCAGTGACAGTGGTATTCTTAGTAATAGAGACTTATTTTCCTGCATGTTATCTTATTATTATTTCTACATATATAATATCTCTATTAAATTTTTTACATAATACCTCTTAATCCATTGCATAGTCTATTAGATGCATTTAGATTTATGAGCAATATTATGAGACGATTAACTTTTAGTTTCAACTTGTAAGGTGGCAAGTTACTTGGTATCAATATATTTAGAAATTATTATTTGGTACAATTTACATATTCTTTTTGTTGTTATATTAGATATCATGTTCAATATTCTTTTTTGATATCTCTATCAAATTATAAAATTTTATAGATAAAATATTTAAATATAACTTGGCTCTTTCTAATTGCACAGTCGTACAATGCATTGAACATTGTGTAAAGAAATATATTGTTCATAAAATAAGTGATGGAGCTAAAGGTATTGTGTTACATTCAGATTTTATACATAAGTATATTAGTGCGAGTTTTTACATTAGCAAGCAATAGAATGAAAAAAAGTATGAATTTTTTTTTTAATTTATGATGATTCGACTTTTCAATCTAAAATAAATGGAAAATAAAAATATCTTTTGATTTAAAATAAATATAAAATTTGATTTAATTTTTATCTTTTTTAATTCGTATTAAAATTTTACTTATTTATATATTTTTATACATTGTATTAGGTATTCTAGACTCAATTTATTTATTTATTTATATTTATTTTTTAAATGTTATACTTTTATCTTTATATTTTTTAAACAAAGATTTTCTTTACTATAAGTTGAAATTTATCTAATAATTTAATAATTTAAAAATTTTAATAGTTTTATTTTTTTAAAAGATTTAATAATTTGAACTTTGGATTAGTTTTTATATGCTTAGCAAATAAAGAGAAAATTAAAGAGCAACTGAAATTAATTTTTTACTATCAATAAATATAACATGCAAAAAAAAATGTTGAGTTTAATCGTACTTTAACAAGTGTGAGAATTGTTGATTTTTTTTTTTATCAAAAGAGAGATTTTGTATTGTTTAATTAAGCGAAAAAACAAATATTTTGTTCATTATTAATAATTTTTTTTGTAGGATTTGTTCATTATAAATACAAAATAATAATTTTATTTAAAAATAAACTTTCAAAATTATTTATTAATTTCTAATTTTCTTACCTCTGAAAAAATATGTTGCTAATTAACAATAGTATATTATTATTCTAACCACATAAATTAATGAAAATATTAATTTATTTTATTATGACAACTTATATTTTTACAAATTTGATATTAAATATCAAAATACAAGAAAATATAATGTAGCATATTGTCATAAAATAACAAAGTAACTATTATTTTTGGAAATTAAAATTGTATCTAAACAAATAAATTGGTTACTGTTATTGTAAATAAAAAACCAAATAATTTTTCTTATGAGATGAAATATTCATGTTATAATTATAAATTTTTTAATCATTTTTTATCTTAATCTTTTTTCTTGGTAGTTGACCTTCTTCATCTTCTTTTTTGGCTTTAATATTTATTACTTATATTTATATTGTTGATACATCTTAAATCTCTTCAGCAGTAAAAATTTTAAATTTATTTTTTACATGATTTTGTTTAGTTAGTTTCATAAGAAAATAATATTTTTTTTCCCCTCATGCCAATTAGTTTCTTATAAAATTTATTATTGTCTCTTTCTTTCTACAATAAATACAAAATAAGATATAATAAAATTTTAAAATAATAAATGATATAAAAAAAGCTCTAGATATATGATTTTGTAACATGTTACAAAATCATATCTCTATAACTTTTTTATATTTGTCAACTGCATATACTATTAATATTCAAATATTTTCATATAGAGTTATATAAACATTTGTATTTTCATTAAATACTCGAAATTTTAATATATACATATGATATAAAACAACAACAAATAATAATCAATAGTTAAATATAATATAAAATTAAATAATTATTAATTAATGTGAAATGCTATAATAAATTATTATATAATTAATGTGAAAAGCAAATATAGTAATAAATTTAATATTATTATTATTGTATTTGCCTCATCTCTATTTCCCTTTCAATTCGATAGGATAAATTTTAGTTATGTATTTTGTGCAAGATTCAAATTTTAAAAAAATATATATTATTATATAAATATAACATATTCAAGTATTTATCTATATATATCATTTGGTTACTTATTTGAAACATTTTTCTTGTTGTTTCTTTTATACTCGCTTCTGGTACTTATTTAAATTTTTTTATATTTAATTACAAACATTTTCACCGTCCTTTAACATCATATTATCATAACTAATAATTTCATAAATTATAATCATCATGAATCTCATAGCTTATAAATTTATGATGTATTTGGATTAATTTAAATATTTCTAATCTTCAACGTTAATAGTTGAAGCTCAGGTACAATACAAAGAATTTAAAAAATAAATATTAAATTTAAGTTAAGTGTTTTCAATATTGATAGTTAAATCTCGACTATAATATAAAAAAAATTTAAAAAACAAATATTAAATTTAAGTGTTTATAGAATTGCAAACAAATTATTATTATTTTTTTAAAAAAGAACATACCATTATAAATAGAATTTTTGATATTTGATAATATAATAATAGAATTTTACTCATTGTTGTTAAATAAATTTTTAATTAGTATACCTTATTTTTCCATTGCATCTTCCCCGTATAATAAAAAATAATTTTCTAATCTACAATAGAATTTCTCAAAGTCAAATTAGAATTTATCTAATTTATTAATGTTCAAACAATTAGAGTCAAATTAGAATTTCTGTAAACAATTAAAGTAAAATTATAATTTATCTAACTTCCTAATATTCAAAATAACATAAAATATATAAATTATTTTAATTGAATTCATTTATACAAACTATTATTTTTTTAGAACATATAAATTATTGCTACTGGTTACAACAACTAATTTAAAAGTTTATAATAAGACAAAACAAATATTTTTTACAATAAAAGTTAAATTAGAATTTATCTAGCTTGTTAATATTGAAATAATCAAAATTATATTAGAATTTATCTAACTTCTTAATATTCGAAAAAACATAAAAAATATAAATTCTCGTAATTGAATTCTTTTTTATTTAAATTAAATATAATTAATTATATATTAAATAATAATTAATTTATTATTTTCTTATTCTAATTGAATTTGATAATTAAATTATTTAATTATAATAACTTGATAATTATAATTTTGCAATAATTATATAATTATAAATTTGTAGTATAATTAATTATATATTAAATAATAATTATTTTATTCTTTTTTTATTCTAATTGAATTTATTATTTTCTTATTTAAATAAAGTATAATTAATTATATATAAAATAATAATTATTTTATACTTTTTCTATTCTAATTTAATTTATTTTTTCCTATTTAAATTAAATACATTATATAATTATATTATTTTTTCATTCTAATTGAATTGAACATTTCTTATTTAAACTAACTATAATTAGATAATTATATTATTTAATTAATAAATAACCATATTATCTAATATAAATATAAAATTAAAAATAATTTAGTGAGGAGTTCTTACATAAATTTACTTATCCCCCTTACCCACATTTATATCTATGCTATGTATAAATATATGGAAGAGAGAAGAGGAAGCACATTTATGTAAAAGCCTTTCACTAAATTTTTTTTAATTGTGCATTTATTATGGGCAATATAGTTATTTATTAATTAAATAATATAATTATCTAATTATATTTAATTTAAATAATAAATGATGAATTTAATTAGAATAATAAAATAATAAAATAATTATATTTAATATCTAATTATAATTAATTTAAATAAGAAAAGATGAATTCAATAGAATAAAGAAATAATAAAATAATTATTATTTAATATATAATTAATTATATTTAATGTCTAATTATATTTAATTTAAATAAGAAAAATAATGAATTCAATTAGAATAAGAAAAAAATAAAATAATTATTATTTAATATATAATTAATTATATTACAAATTTGTAATTATATAGTTATTATAATTTAATAATTTAATTTAAATAAAAAATGAATTCAATTAAAATAAGAAAATAATAAAATAATTATTATTTAATATATAGTTAATTATATTTAATTCAAATAAAAAAGAATTCAATTAGAATAATTTATATTTTTTAATTTTTTAAAATATTTAGAAGTTAGAGAAATTTTTTTGACTTTGATTATTCAAATATTAACAAATTAGAAAAATTATAATTTGACTTCCATTTTGTAAATTATTATCATATGATATAGTATTATATCACATGATAAATCAATTGTATATAATTAATATTAAATTAACATTGATACTAAATTTATACAAGCATATTAGAAAGATTGTTATTTATTTTTTAGAGGAATAAAAATTAAGTTATAATGTGTTAAATAGATCAAAACTTATTAAAATTAATAAAAACATATAACTTACATTGAAATTATGAGAAAACAATAAATGTGCCAAATATTAACATGAAAATCAACATATAATTAATAATTAGTCAACATAACAATGACAAAATAAATTAGAAATTATAATAAAATGTATATATCAATTTATTTACTATCTTTTCTCTAACATATTGTACAATATAAGAATATTATTTAAAATTATAAAAAATGATTTATTTAGATATGCTTGAGTTTTCTTTCAATATTGTGTATGTATTACCTTTTAAAATACATTCATAAATTTATATATAATATATAATTATTTTATGTCATCATTCTAATTGTATTAAACATGTGCGATTATACAACTCATATAATATTTACTTTGTATAATTATATTTTTGTTAAATTTTTATATTTTTTACATTAAAATTTAACTTAACTTAGATTTAACAAATAAAGTGAATTTAATAATCAAGTTATATAAATATTGCTCTATGATAATTTTAAAAGTCGACCAATAAAATTTCAGTCTCATAGTATTTATTTGAGAAGTTTTATATCATTTTATACTTAAATAACAAATACTGATCATTAAAACTTTAATAAAAAAAAAAGTACAACTTTAAAATAAATATTTATATTTCCAATAAAACGTAACGGAGATCAATGTGGAGAGCATATTATAAAAAATATAGTATGTTATAGATTGATATATAAACTATTTTTTTTATTTTTGCTACATACTTTTAATTATTAAGACACATATGTATAATCATATGGTTGTTATTATGCAAACATATTTTTTATCTTTTGTCTTTGTTCTTGAGATAATTTAATACAAATGGTATTTTATTAATACTATTATAATTGAATAAGAATTGAATTGTTAATTTGAGAAATATTGATTATATATATAATATATAATGATATAAATAAGTTATTAATTATCAATTCATTTCTTATTAATTTCGACTCTCTAGAAAAAATTTATATTCCATCTCACTCGATAATTCATTGAAGTCTTTATTCCAAAGTGCAAAGTATGCCAAATTTGGTGTTTAATTTTCATTAACATCCAACTGGGATGGCCAAAATTAAATGTTATTTTATTTTTTATTTTTTTAATTTTATATAAATAGATTTACAAAAAGTTCAAATTCTAACATAATTTTTCCCAATTTAAGAGTAAGTATTTTTATATATTCTTCTGATTTTTATATGTATTAAAAACTGCTACAGTTTCTTATATTTTATTATTTTATACTTTATTCTTTTTCCCCATTTTTTTTATATTTCCTCTCTCTCTATATATATATATAAAAGTTTGTCAAAATGCTTTGCACAGACTGAATACAAAATTTAATATGATTTTTTTATATATATATATAAAAAAAAATCTTATGGCACTTTGAATTTTCAAAATGGTTTATTTAATTCCTACATTTTCTAATTTTGCATATATTCAACCCTCTAATACTAATAAATCTATGATCTTAAACGCATTTTGTATACATTCAACACTCCAATACTCATTAATAGCCATTTATAAGTTTATTAAAGTATTTTATACGAGCTTGAATATATAATCTGATCCTTAAATTTTATCAAAAAAGTCTCATGGCACTGTGAACTTTTAAATTAACCCCTACACTTTCTAATTTTGTATACATTTGACACTCCAATTTTATAAACTTATGAATTTTAAAACTTGCAAACACACGCACTTATGTATTAAAAAAATGAATTTCTTAATAATTAAATTTAATAGCCATTCATCTCTCTCATTCCTTTTAACTCTAAATTTTATTCATTTATATTTTAATGATAAATTTTTTAATTGAATTTTTTAATGATTTAATTCATTACAATGTGCTTAATCTCATTCTTTTGTGTTAAATATATATAAATTAAAAAATTAAGAAATTAAATAAGCTATTTTGAAATTCAAGATGTCATAAGATTTTTTTTAATAAAATTATTAGTCTGAAAATATGCATCCTTCATTTTCTACAAAAACAAACGGAGGAACAACGAAGGAAGATTGATCAATGCAGACAAATTATATCATATACCTTGGTTCATACTATATTATGAATTTAGGATCTAAAACATATGCAAAAAGAGAAAAAAAATGAGAAAAAAATGGGGAGGAGGATCAAATGACATATGGTAGTATGGAAGAAAAGTAAATAAGGAGACTAAATTTAATATTAAAAGAGGAGACCACTATCAGATTATTTTTTTACTTTTTTTATATGTTTGTAATATTTATATTTATAATTAAAATTATATTTATTTTATTTTTTAGTATTGAAGAGATAATTAAAATTATATTAATTTCTCTAAGAAAAAATTACATTAATGATTGAGTTTTTTTATTTATTTAATTGTTCTAATTAAATTTATATTAATTTCTATAAAAATTAATCATATTAATGGTTGAACTTTTTATTTATTTAATTATTCTAATTAAAATTATATTAATTTCTATAAAAAAATTATATTAATGATTGAGTTTTTATCATAAACATTCAGTAGTATAGGAAACATAACTTATTTTTTATAAAAAATAATTTTTAAATATATCTTTTAATATATTTTACTGCTAAATTTAATGAATATACAATTACGAATGATAAACATTTTGTTCACATGCGATGAACTTATAATCAACAATTAATGAACATGTTAAAATTTTATTTATTTTATTTTTTAGTATTTAAGAGATAATTAAAATAATATTAATTTCTAAGAAAAAATTACATTAATAAAAAATTACATTAATAATTAAGCACATTAATAATTATTTTTTATTTATTTAATTCTTCTTATTTAAATTAATATAATTTTTATAAGAAAAAATTATATTAATGGTTGAGTTTTCGTTATATATATTTATAAGTATAGGCAATATATAATTTTTTTATAAAAAAATAATTTTTTTAATATATTTTACTGTTAAATATAATGAATATATAGTATACGAATGATGAACATTCTGCTCATATTCGATGAATATGTAGTTGACAATTAATGAACATACTAAAAATTATATTTATTTCATATTATTTTTTTAGTATTCAATAGATAATTAAAATTATATTAATTTCTCTAAGAAAAATTACATTAATAGTTAAGTTTTTTTTTATTTGTTTAATTCTTCTAATTTAAGTTATATAAATTTCTATAAGAATTTTTTACATTAATGACTGAATTTCTTCAAATAAGTTCATAAGTATATAAAATATATAATTTTTTGTAAAAAAAAAAAATAATATATCTTATAATAAATATACTGTGTACGAATAATAAATATTATACTCACATGTGATGAATATATAATCAATATATATTGAATATACTAAAATTATATTTATTTTATTTTTCAATAATTAAGAGATGATTAAAATTATATTAATTTATTTAAGAAAAAAATTATATTAACGGTTAACTTTTTTATTTGTTTAATTTTTTTAATTTAAATTATATTAATTAAAAAATAAAAAATAAAAATTATACTCTTCTAGCTTTTTAATTTTTAATTTTTCTTATAAAAATGCTAGTCTATTATTAAAAAATAAATTTATTATTGCCATGAAAAAATATAAAACACATTGAAATATAGAATTAAAATAAAAATTGTATTAGTTTTCATTTAAAATTAAAATAAAAAGTATATTAATAAATTATTAATAATAATATAATACAAAATAAAGAGACGAGACGTGATAAAAAATAAATTACCTTTTTTATAAAGTAAAATTAATATAAATTTAATTAAAAGGATTGCAAAGATATAAAAAAGACAAAAAAAAAAAGACTTAAAATCATATGATTATCTAATATAAAAGTAAATAAAAAAATAATTTGTACGTGTATTAAATTTGTAAGTCTATGATATAACATGTATCCGGCTACATCATATAACAATCCATCAATGCGTACATTTGGCTTTTGGAGCAAGATTTGAGACAAGAGTGAAGGGTATGATTGAGAAATTAAAATTAAAAAAAATACTTAAACAGAAGATCTGACCCAACCTCATTATCGGTCAAAGTAAAAGAGAGTTTTTATTTGTTTATAATTCTAATTATAATTCCAATTCTAGAACAACTTCTTCTTTTGCTTTCCTTGTCAGCAATATCTGACTTTGACTGCCCTCTTTTAGGGTACACCTCCAACTGGGAACCACACCACACCCACACCCACCCCCACCCCGTCACTATGAATGAGTATCCCATCAACTGACCACGTGTCACTATCCCTTAACCCACTGTCCTTTGCCAAGTCAGACTGCCCTTAAATGTATTATTACCCAATTACCCTTATAACACGTGTCAACTAATGAGAGACGAGTTGATACTTCATTCCCACTCTCCCTTGTCTCTTGTGATTATTTATTATTATTAACAATTATATATAACTCAATATTTTTATTTTAATTTTTTATTTTAGTTAAGATAATATTATTATATTAAAAAATATTTTATGTAATAAATTTTAAAAAAAAAAATTTAATAAAAAATATAACAACACATCAGATAAAATAAAAAATTTAAAATAAAAATATTAGAATAAAAATATTGAATTATATAGTATTTTATTATTATTATTATTATTATTATTATTATTAATTAATTAATTTTATTAATTTCTTGTTTTTGTTTTTATTTTTTTCCTGATCTGTTACGAGTCGTTTTTGACCCGAACGAAAGCTTTTCTTCTTTCTTTCTTTCTTCAATGTCGTTGAAACTATCGAATTGAATTCCACTCTCTCTCTCTCTCTCTCTCTCTCTCTGTTTGTTTTCCCTATTTTACACTTCAAATCTCTCCAAATCCACACAGAAGCTCTCCAAATCCACACAGAATTTGGATTCCAAGCCAAGCGAGAGAACAACAAAGAACTTCGATTCTCTTTCTCTCGGAGCCTCTCTTGGTCTGGTTTGTGTGTGGGTGTGATTTTGTTTCTTCTGGCTCATTGCGTGTTAGGGTTTTCGAGAAATGAAATCTCCATTAGGTAAATTTCGGGGATTTAAGCTTCTCAAGAGCGATTCTAAGGACAAAAGAGACCTTTTACCTTCGGCTCAGTTGGATGAGCTTGCTCAAGCTGCTCAGGTACTCTTTTTTTCTGATCTTTAAGCTCCTTTTTAACTGTTATACCTTATTCTTAATCTAAAATTCAATTCATAATTCTTCTTCTTTTTTAAACTTAATTTGGTAGTAATTTAATTTGACTCCGCTTTTAAATCGAAAGCAGAAAATTAGAAAGAAGAAGGATTCATTGAGATTTATCAAGAAATAGAAATTTTGAATCGATGTTATTATATGTCTATTACGTAGTGGGTTACAATTTAGAATTTGCTTGATGTTGAATGTTTCGAATTTAGCTGTTTTTTTTTTAATTTTTTGCGGTGGTTAATTTTTGGTTTCTTGGGAGTGTGCACTTGCGAATTGCCAATAATGAATCGGCACAGGGATTTAGTCATCTAGCAAATATATAATATCTATGTGCAGTGGGTATGTGAGTTTTGGGTTCAAATTGATATGTTATTTCACTCTTCTGCGATCTGTGAAATTGTATCATTACACTTTTTTGCTTTTTTGGCACTTTAGTGGGTTTGTGAGTTTTGTTGCTTTGTATAATTTGGCTTTTTGTATTCTCACTCCATTTTTTCAGATACTTGAAGTGCAATTTTGGCCATTTGATAAGGATTACCATTTCAGTATATATATATTTTTAATTATTCTCTTCTTCTCACAGGATATGCAAGACATGAGAAATTGCTATGATAGTTTACTTTCCGCAGCTGCTGCAACAGCAAACAGTGCATTTGGTAAATAAACTGAACTGCCCTTTTCTTTTCGTTTTTGATGTTGTATATTAGATATTACATCTTTATTAGCGTCGCATTCTGGCTATTTCAATTAAAACTTGGCCTGTTCTGGTTTCTAGAATTGTAGTATTCTTCACTTTTGGTCAGCTTTGTATATTACTCTTTTGGGTCAGAAAGTTGTGGACATGTTTTCAATCCATAACCAATGTTACAATTTACAAGATGGTAATAAATGCATTGTGAAGTTAGCATCTGCTTTTAGGGATTCTTTCTATGATAACATGTTGTTAGTGGTTAATTTCTGAAATTAAATTGTACTTCTTGGCTGAGGTGCATTTGTTGAGGCATAATGAAGATACCAAGAAATATTGCTGAGACCATAGAAACAGTCTCCTTGCAAATGCGTGAGGAAGGCTGTATACAGTAATATGCAAGAGGAAGGGTGGAAAGCTTCTTTGAAGTAATTTTATTGTTTATAAACCTTGAAAAATTTAGAATATATCAGATTGAACTTTCTGGGATTTGATATGTCCTTTCGTGTTGCCAACCCAAGAATTTTATATTTATTCAGAGTCTATAATGTTCCAGCTGGTTTAGTTGTAGTCCTTGATATGTGTATCAGTAATTTTAATATCATGTGTAACTAGTGTCATTCCACACACAACTTTTTCAAACTTTCTCTAGTATTGTAATATAAGATTCTTTCTTTGACTTCATCTCCACTCACAGAATTCTCAGAGTCACTGCGGGAAATGGGTTCTTGTCTGCTGGAGAAAACTGCATCAAATGATGATGAAGAAAGTGGTAAGTGATAGCGTGAAAAAGGATTGCCAAGTTGTTTTTATATTCTAGAAATTGTATGAAATTGATATTGGTGTTGTAGCATGCTCTCTCAAATTTAGCCTGGAAGTTTATAATGGTGACCTCATCCTTAAAATTTTACACCTTTCAAGAATGAGGGGAACTAATATGTATGTTGTATTTACATCATGCACATAGTTCCCTGAACTATATATTGTTTTCATTTTGGAAAAGCAAAATAGGCCTGTTCAGTGCTATATGGGATTGAAGGGCCACTAAACCTTCCTTAAGCAATCTGCTGTTACCTTTCTTTTTAAATGGAAAATTTTTCTATGCCTTACTAATCTCTTCCCCAAATTGGAGATTAAATTTGAGAGCTTAGGCCAATAGGGTGTAGTTCTTGTAGCTTGAGAAGATAACTTCTCAAATGGTTTACTCTCGAGTGGATTTGGTATTGAGCTCATAAAAATTCATGCAATTTATCAATATTTTATGTTTGTTTTCTTTCTTTATTTCTTCTTTCTGATTTGTCAAGACATTTTTAATTTGGGGTTGGGCTAGCTTAGTTGCAGATAATCTGTGTATTTTTCTTATATTGCACAAAACAGCCTGCTTCAGATTATGATAGTAATACTGGTTGTTGAAATTAATATATTCTGTGAGCACCTTAGATACCTGAAGGAGTGCATTCTAATTTGTGTTTTAAGCTACTTTCCCTTTCTATGAAAATTTGTTTTACCACAGAATTAGTGAATTCGCGCCTTAAACTTCAAAATCATTGGGGCCCAAGAATTCAAGTTAGTGAGGAAGTGGAGGTGATGGTTAAAGGAAAATAGCATTAGAAACCAACTATGAGAATTCACTTCAATTTATATGGTCATGGCGTAGCCTTCAAATACAAAATTTGTGAATGAGTAAATGACATGTTAATCATCCACTAGGTGATTGGAATTTCCCTCCTCAGTTTCTTTATTGGTAAATATGGATTCCAATTCCTGAATACAATGGTCAATTTTATTTAGAGAGGGGTTACAGAAGTTTTGTCATGTACCAGACAATTGAAATTGAAGCAGTCCTATCATTTTGCACAAAAATGTGTACATTTTTTTCTTGTTTGGGGGGTTTTGGTGGGTGGAAGGCTGGCAGCTGGGGAAGGAGAAAGTGCAACTCCTCTCCCTAGTTTCATTTTAGAACTGAGCATATTTTCTCAACTATATTATCAATATGAGATACGGAATCTGTTTGAGTAGCTAAGATTGTCTAGATTTTTATCTGCAGGCAGAGTTTTGTTAAAGTTGGGGAAAGTGCAGTTTGAACTTCAAAAGCTCGTTGATAGCTATGTGAGTGTTAGATATTTCATTGTAACTGTAACAATCCTTTTGACTCTATTATGAGATAATGTTTTCAATTCAATGTGATTCTAATTTACTGTTTCTGGTAATTCAGCGATCTCATATATTTTTGACAATTACAAATCCATCTGAATCTCTTCTCAATGAACTTCGAACAGTTGAGGTTTGTTCCTCTGAATCCCTCTATTGTTTGTCAACTTATAAGATGTTTGTCTTACAACATTCCCTTACTTGATTCTTGTTTGTTCCTATTCTTCTTTTTTTTGTGATCATTGCCACAACTATCTGAAATTATTGTTCCACACATTTGTTCTATTTTGCTTGGAATACTTTTATTGTTGCATAAGCACAATGCATTCATGAAGGTGTAGATGCTCCTGGCTTTATGCATGCCTATGTTTTATGCTTTTGGTAGAATTAGGAATATTCTGCCATTGGTTTCATCAAAGAATTCATTGAAATCCAATTATTTGCTGCGGTTTCCACAAAAGACTTTTGTTGTATTCCTAATTTTTTGCCCTGATATGTAAAGGGGATAAAATGTGCGAGAAAATATCGTCTTACAATTGATTGAGTTCCCTTGTTCTTGGTTGGTCTTTTGAAATTTTCAATTGTCAGAACATGCATTATGTCTTTATTTGCACTATCTAGATGGCAATTTTATGGAGCATGAGTCTTGGTACGGTGGGAAGATTGCTTCATTATGAGTTGAACTATTGTATTCAAGATTCCAAACTATGGTAATAGCCTCTTGGCCATGCAAAGAGAAGGTTACGCACATCTGTTATCTGACCCTACCCAGAGTGCGGAAGGCTAGAAATCCAAGCACTATGTGATGCAGAATAGGAAAGACGAGTTCAATTACATTCCAATAACTTGTCCTGCATCACTATGATGCTGATTTTTTCTTTATTATGCTTCTACACCCTTTTGACACTCTTGGTTCTAGGTCCTGTGCATAAGCCATTTTTTATTTTTCTATAGAGAACCTAGGTTTGCACAAAAAAAGAAATTTCATGAACCCATGGATACGCATCAGTTATAGCTGTTAAATTAGGTCCACAGAAAGTGTAATGTACAAGTTCTTAAATGATTGGCTGGATTTTAAACTTTCTTCTTTGTAACAATTATATTTTTATTATATCCGTATCCCATCTCCAACTATAATTTTCTATTTATGGCCTGTTTGGTATGGCCACATTAATTACATTTGATAAAAGCATCTTTTAAATGATTTTGATAAAAAGTGATGACTAATTTGTTTAAGGTGTTTTTGGCATGTTTTGGCCATAAATCAAACCTCTAAAACAGCTTAAAATCAAATTCACGCTACTTTCTGAAAAGAAACTAAAGGGTGGTTTTCTGAAAACCTGTTTGAGAAGTAATGCCTCCAGGCTCTCATTAGTGTGGCAACAGTCAATACTACATGTGTTACTTGTCAATACGTCGGACATTGAATTGTGTGTAAAATACTCACTCAGCAGGGTGTGGATTTAGAGGTTCAATTAAAAAGGTCTTTTCCTTTGCTTTGTGTGTCAGACGTGGCAGTTGTTGCCTTGCCAAAGAAGGTTTTTTAACTTTTTTGTATCATCTAGATACCTTGAATGCACTTTTATCAAATCATCTTGCTATGAATTTTTATCAATACGCTTCTGTTGCTCTCTGGTGCAGGATATGAAGCGACAATGCGATGAAAAAAGGTCCCACTCTTTCCTATTTAATTCTGCTTTTATTTGATGAAAGTAAATTTCATCTGAATGGTGTATATGATGTTAGGAATGTCTATGAATACATGCTGGAACAGAAAGAAAAAGGAAAGTCAAAGGGTGGTAAAGGTGAAAGTTTTACTTCGCAGCAAGTCCGAGCAGCTCATGATGAATATGATGAAGCGGCAATCCAGTGTGTATTTCGGATGAAATCTCTGAAACAAGGGCAGTCTCGAAGTCTTCTAACACAGGCAGCTCGTCACCATGCAGCTCAGGTTTTGTTTAAATTCCTTTTTGAGGTTTTTGAGTTTTTCATTCTTCTCATAAATTGGATGATGATGTGAAATTGTTTCTGCTTTAAATGCAGTTGAGTTTCTTTCGGAAGGGACTGAAATCATTGGAGGAAGTTGATCAACTTGTAAAAATTGTGACAGACCAACAACATATTGATTACCAATTCTGTGGACTTGAAGATGATGGTAGAGATGATGGTGAAGATGATGAGAATGCTGATGATACAAACGAAGGGAGGGAACTGAGTTTTGACTACAGAGAAAATATGCAAGGGCATGATGTTGTTTCTGCATCAAGGAATTCAATGGAGGTGAGAATGTAATAATAATTGGAAACATTTTAGGTATATAAGAAGATCTTTGAAGTACTGTGCTAAACCTCTCTGAAGTACCATCCCATGCTTCTTCTTTTGTTTTGCATGCTTTGTAATCATGCATGTTAATCTTGATATGCCATTCAAGGTTGTGAATTCACAATTCATTAATTTGTACCAATAGTCATTCTTTTTTCATAATATGTATAAATATAAACCATCTACTTTCTTTCATCCTGTTTGGATAAGCTTGTGGCTAATGTTCTTGGGTGTGCATCATGTGGCCAGATATAAACCAGCTGATGTTGGTCCTAGAAGAATAATATTCTAGTCATAAGATTTTCGTTGTACCACAGAGTTGCTGTCTTTCTTAGTCAAAAGTATGCAGTGCAGCCTTCATCCATACTATTGATTTTGTAGATTCACAGTATATCCTGTTATTGAAGTAAATGGAATATGTGAATTTATAAACTCACTCTTGAATTGGCAATCCATGAATTGATGTGGATCAAGAGGGCTTCCTGAACTGCATATGATGGATGCATTCTTTTGTCTTTTTTGGGCTTGAGTCGAGGGTGGGATTGGCTTGGAGCAATAATAGGTTGATTGCATGCTGCAATTGATCAGTGCATTTCAAGGAAGTCTGGACCTTCTTCTAGAAATGATTTTAGAATTTGAAAATCAATGCTATCTGATTAAGAAGTCTTCATTGTTGTTATCATATGCTGTTTAGTCTTTCATCTTTATATAAAATAATCTTTTGTACAACTGTAGGAAAGGTTTACCAAAGTGTTATTATTATCATTGTTATTATTAATCTTATTATTTGCACTTCTGTTCTCATAAGAAATACTTCTTTATAAATCTATAATAGTTTGAGATCGAAGCTTAATTGAGTGAGTGTATATTACTATCATGTAAAATCTCCTGTTGGGCTTCTCATGAACTTTGTTGAATATCTTATGATTTGGACAGTTAAAATGCAATGCTCAATCACAGTAGGAAATTAACCCATTATTGCTCCAAAATATCATGTGTTAAGGATAATTGGACATATATTCCACTTGATTACCACGATTATATGGATCTGTTTATGTAAATGGTTATGAAGGTATTGTATTATTGAATTGAAAAAATTACGTTGTTATAGAAGGGCGTACTCTCATTATGGCGATGAGTCTGATGACTGACTTTATGGAAGAGTATAAGGGGTGGACTTCTTGTTTGAAGTAGTGACTATTCTCATAATGTGTGCAGAAGTATATTGTATGAAAGAGTGAATTTCTTTCTTTGGATATGTCCAAAAGAATGGTGGAATTGGACTTAGACAGCCAAGTTATCTTATTTAAAGGAGTTGTGATTAGTAATGGGGCATTGTTGGATATTTTGATTTATTTCTTTCACCTTTTCCAACTTGTTTTGGTCTTGACATGGTTGCTTTTTATCCAGGTGGATGATGTGGACCTTTCATTTCCCCAAGCTTCAATGACAGAAAATGCTGAGGTGCAGTTTAGTAGATTTGACCCATATGATTTTACTAGAAATAGTTATCCTTAACTAAACTCTGGGCAATAGCGTACAATTCATTTGATGATTTCCAACCAACTGGAAAAGGACTCCAGATTCTTGGGCTCAACTTTGAAATTGCTTGGTGTAAAAATTTGATTACGATGATCTTAACTATGTTAAGGATTGTTGGCCTTTGGTTTGTTGGCTTAGTAATCATGTGCTTTGGGGTCACAGTTGTAAACTTGTACTTACCAACTAAAAGTTTTGCATCTTGCTGCAGTTAAACCCAGACAAAAACCAAGGGGGTATACAGGTGTCATTTAGAGAACCGCGACCAGGAAGCCATTCAGCGCCAATATTTCCTGAAAGAAAGTCTGATCCAACTGAAAGAATAAGACAAATGCAATCATCAGCAAGGAAGTACAACACATATGTGCTACCTACACCTATTGATGCAAAGGTTCCAATCTCTTCAAGGACAGGTGGTTCAGTTGCCATCACAAGGCCAGCTGACCTGGGTGGACGGACCCATAATTTGTGGCATTCTTCTCCATTGGAACAGAAGAAGCATGAGAAGGATCCTGGTGACAGTCACCTGTCAGAGTTAACTGTCTTAAAAGCACGTTCAGCTCATAAAGAGAGCAACAGTAACAATGCTTCCATCCAATTGCCCCCTCCTTTAGTGGAAGGAACTTCACTTCTACAAGTTGATACATACAATGCATCTGATAATAAAAAAATTAAACGACAATCTTTTTCTGGTCCAATCACTAGTAAGCCAGGGTCAACGAAGCCTGCTTTATCTGCCAGTGGTCCCATCTTCTCTAATGAACTTCCACAACAAGTATCTGGAGTGCTTCCACGTGTAACAATTCCTCAGAATACATCTCCAAAGGTGTCGCCTACTGCTTCACCTCCCCTTGCATCTTCACCCAGAATAAGTGAGCTTCATGAGCTTCCTAGGCCACCAGGTAATTTAGCATCCAAACCGACAAAATCATCAGCCCCAATTGGCCATTCTGCTCCATTGGTCAGAAATCCTGAGCATCTTGGAACAAACAAGATTACTTCAACAGCAACAAATTACGCGTCACCTCTGCCAATTCCACCTTTGGTTGTTCCTCGGAGTTACTCAATACCCTCTAGCAGTCAGAGAGCAATGACAGTTCATGTTTCTAAATCTGTGGAGTCTCTGCCTCTCCCAGACAAGGCTGAAGAAGTTGATTCACCACCATTGACACCTATTTCCCTCGCAAACATCAGAAAAGCAGCTGTTCTATCTGAATCGATCCATCATTCTGGTCAAATTGGAAACTGATCCATCAGTCTTGTCAAATTCATTCTGGTCAGGTAAATGGGTATCATATTTGTTGCTTTTCTAGAGTTGAATGATCATTGCTTCTTGTAGAACAAGAGTTGATCTGACCCCTTTATTGACACCTTGACTTCAAATTTCTGTTGAGAATTGCATTTGCATCACATAATTAAGTCTTATTATGCTGCCAAAAAAAAAAGAAAGAAAAAGGAAGGATTTTATGATTTCCACCGTGAATCAAGAACTTTTTTCAGCTTGTTCAATGGCACCAGTTTAAAAGCCATGTTGCATGAGAAAAAAAAATGATCCTTGATGAGGTTGGATTGTGCCCAAAGAACATGCACAAGGCCTTGCATCACCACCTGCAGAAAGCAGTGGCTTTGTTGGGGCTTTCCACAGTTGGGTTGTTACTTGAATGGCACTGTGTTTAAACTATGGACCTCTTATCTGTGATGCCTTTATTGTCATTGACATCTATTGTCTATTATAGATGGCATTGTCATTTACGTTTTACTAGTATCAACATTAATCTTGACACTGTTTGCATATGATGATTTTGATATGGGACTTTTCAAGGGATGGATGAGTAGAGATCATAGATGTTGGATCTTGGCAATTTAACTAGTTTTCTGAACAGTGAAATGTATTGTAGTGCATAAAACTTAATTTCTTAGTTTTTAGTCATTTTCTCCACAAAGTAGCTGTAAATTTTTTTTCTGGTTATTCTGTTCAATATCCTTGGTTCTGATTGCCAACATCTCCACTGAATGCAGGCGGGAGCTGATATCATGCAACATTATTTGAATCTCAGATTTTTTTAAAGACCGCCCGATGCAATTTTCCATTTTCCATTTCTGGCCTCCAAGCTGGGTATTGTAAATAGAATGTTTCTATGCATTGTTTAGTTCCTCATCTCAATTTTTGTTCGCTGTGTGATTGATTATGGTGAGAACTAAGCTCCACATAATTGTGCATTATTACACATCTTGTATATCATCGATTACGAAATTTTGTTTTTGGTTCTACGACTAGATAATCACTAATCAAGCTCAGGATTGTGTTTGGCACACCAATAATCTCTAGAATAAAGATGTCTTAAAATATCTGCCAACGAGGTGTTACCATTTCATGATGTAGAGCAAGTTTGGCATTGGGCAGTGAAATTGAATAAATTTTTTTTAAGCATAATTTTGTATATTGTTAAAAAGAGCAATTATATGAGTTGTTTAGCTGATTTTAAATTTTTATAGTTTTGTATTAATTCTTTTCTAGCTATCCTTTTAAAACATGCAGTGTTTCTAAAGCCCTTCCCTTTCTCCTTGTTTCTTTTCTTTCATCTTTTATTCTCTTTACAATATGTTTTCAAAATTGAATTAGCAATCAGCCTCTATTCTTGATGGCAAGGTAAGATCAGTTTAGAATCAAATGTTAAAATTTAGTCTATCTTTAAATTTTACAAACTTGGGGATGAATTAAAAATCATTTGGCTAGGAGGGTGTGCAGTTTTTATTTGGCCCATTTTTATTTTTATTTTTATTTTAATTAATATTATTTTATTAATTAAATTTCACTGAACCTTCAAACTTGTACAATTCTAATATTATTATGCGAAAATTTAATTATTTGAAAATAATTATTCTTTTTACTTTAAACTACAAATACGTTGAACAGTTTTAGTGTAATTTTATTTTAATCAATTAAAAAAAATACTAACTAGAAGGTAAAGGTGCCAAAACATTATGATTATTTTTAATTAAATAACATATATATATATATATATATATATATATATATATATATATATATATATATATATATATATATATATATATATGTGCGTGATTTAATTTTAATAAACATATAAATTAATCTGAAGGCATACTTTAACATTGAAAAAAAATTAAAATTAAGAGTGTTAGTGATAAATAATTATCACAATGCTAAATAAATAATTATCCATCGACTTAACTGTTTATTATTTTAAAAATAAAAATAATTATTAGTGGGTTTTAAAATTTAAAATAAAAAAAAAAAGGAAATTAAACAAGCTGAGTTAAACCGTATAGAAATGAAAAATTATCTACCAGTCCGATTTTAAAAAACAAAAATAATAACTATTGGGCCCTGTTTTTTGTTTAATTTTAGAGGAAATTATATAATATACGATTTTGTTAAAAAAAAAAAATCATATTTACACTTAGTTTTTTTTAATACATTTTGACATACGGTGTATTTTTTTTTAATACATTTTGACATACGGTGTATTTTTATGCCATATTTACCATTTTATTTTCTTTTTTTACAGTTCTATCATGGTTTGAATTTGGAGACTCATTTTTCCATTTTTGTCTATTATTTCTCTGTTATTTTCCCTTTTTCCATGCTCTTCCTTCATTCTCTGTAATTCACGTATTTCTTTGATTCTGGGGCACGATTTAGGATATGCATTCAGTTTCTTTAGACAATTTTTGCCACTTTTTTCATCTTTTTCACTGTTATTTATTTGGTATATTATGGTGAACGCTCGTTCTAGTAAATCTCCACCTCAGAAATCAACGTCTCAAATCTTAAAAGAAATTGAAGACTCCAATTTCAAAGAAAGTCGTTCCTGGTGATTCTACTGAGTATGAAAATGGTTGACGAGTTTGTCTGGAAAGTAAAAAAAATAGATAAAAAATCTTCAAAGAGGGATTTTTCTTTCTCTTCTTCTCCTTCTAGTAAAAAAAAAAATTAGATAAAAACTCTTCAAAGAAGAGGGATTCTCCTTCTTCTCCTTCTGTTAATTTGAAATAAAATGTTAGAAGAGGTCAAAGAGGAGGAAAATTATGATCGAAGAATCAGTTGTGTAGAAGATGGTTCTAAGGTATTTTTTGTTGTGTATATTTCTTTATTTTCTGGTATATGTTCGGTTGCTTTTAATGTTGTGTATATACTTTTGTGTGATTGTAAGAAGTTTTGGAAGATTATTTTTTGGTTTATGTTTGGTATATGTCGTTGCTTTTCATATTGTGTATATTTTAGTTGTTTAAGCTATTTGTTATATTCACTGAATAAAAAACAAGTTATGCAGAAAGTGAAAGATGGTTCTGATATATATTTTATTGTTAATTTTTGATATATTTCTTTATTTTATGGTATATGTTCGATTGCTTTTGATGTTTTGTATATGTTTTTGTGCGATTGTAAGAAATTTGAAAGATTATTTTTCTAGTAAATGTTTGGTATATGTGTCGTTGCTCTTCATGTTTTGTATATCTTTGGTTATTTAAACTGGTTGTTAAATTTACTAATAAGATTTTGTTTATATTACACTTTATTTTTTTGTTGTTTTATTTGCATAATTATTTTTTTAATTTTATTTCTGCATTACTTTTATTGATACGTGTTTTATTATATTTTTGTTATATTTTTTGTTGATTTGTGGTTTCTGTTATGTTGTTTTTGTTTTTATACTCTTAATAAAATGATAATATTCTTTTTATTGTGATTTTTATTATGTTGTGTATTTGGTTGCTATCTATTTTTATTGGGAAAATTTCAAAAATAACCAAAAAAGGCAAAAAATATCATTTTTACCGTGCTCATGAAAAAATTTCAAAAATAACGTTTTTGCTTGGTCATATGTTTGGCATATTTTTTGAATTTGTTCACAAAAAAAAAAATCAGAAAATGATAAAAAATAAAAAGATATTAATTTATATTACATTAATGTATACCAACAACTTTATATACAAATTGCAAATTTGTAAAAGATAAAAATATATAATAATAGTAAACGATATACGTATACCAAAATTTGGTATACATTAAGTATATATTTGGTATCTGCAACTACTTATATATATATATATATATATATATATATATATATATATATATATATATATATATATATATATATATATATATATATATATATATATATATATATATATATATATATATATATTGCAAATTTGAAAAAAATTAAAAATATAAACTAACAATAAATGGTATATGTATAACAAATTTTAGTATACTTTAACTGCAACTACTTGATATTTATATAGATTATAAATATGAAAAATTAAAAAGATAAACAGTAAATGGTATATGTATACTATAAATTGGTATACGTTTAGTATATGTTTGGTATGTGTAACTACTTTATATAGACACAAATTGCAAATTTGAAAAAAGTAAAAAGATAAACTAATAGTAAATAATATATGTATACCAAAATTCGGTATATGTTTGCTATTTGCAACTACTTTAAATATATACATATTGCAAATTTAAAGACTTAAAAAGATAAACTAATAGTAAATAGTATATGTATACCAGAATTGTGATACATTAAGTATCTGCAACTACTTTGATGTATACATATTGCAATTTTGAAAAAATTAAAAAAATAAACTAATAGTAAATGGTATACGTATACCAAAATTTAGTATACGTTAAGTACACATTTGGTATCTGCAACTATTTTATATACATATACCTAAAAGAATAGACCTAGAGAATGGTATATTTTTGGTATATGTGTTGTATATATATGGTATATGTTACATATATAATTTGTAAATGTCTAGTATGTGTTTAATATTTAGTATATATTTGCTACAATTGGTATAGCATTTGATATATTATTTCGTATATATTTGGAATATTAAACTCAAATAAATAAATTTATCTATTGATTTAATATGAAACAAAATTCAAATAAATTTATTTCATCTCAAAATTAATACTCAATTCTTGAACATATTTATTTAATCTCAAATTAATACTCAAATAAACTTAAGCTTAAATAGTTTAAATTCAAATTTGAATTAATAAATTACTAATTAAATAATATATTTTTTAAAAATATCCTTAAAATTAGATATTCGATCAAATTAATTCAAAAATTATTATAATTTTTGAATTGAGTTGAGTTTGGTATTCACATTATTTGAGATCAACTAATAATACCCCAACATCAAAAATAAAATAAAATAAAATGATTAAGTTAAAAACCCAAATTTTTTTTTTTGCACACAAAAAAAAAAACAAATTCAAGTTTTGCACTTTTCTATTGAAACTAGCTAACCAAGTTTGATAGTATGGATTGTCTTTATGTCTAGGTTTATCATAATAATATGCCCACACGCTACACTATCAACTTTATTAATATAAAAATATATATTCAGTGGGTGGGAAAGTATCAATCTAAGAGAAATACAATGGGTGGGAAAGTATCAATCTAAAAGAAATACAATGTAAAAAAGTAATAATGACTCAGAAAAAATAACTAATATATATTTTGTATACATTTGATATATATTTCATAGAAAATACATCTAAGAGAATAATTGAAGTTGTATTCTCCATAAGTTCCTTTGTGCAATATAATAAGTGAAAAAAATTGAAAAAAAAAATAATGACCCAGAGAAAAAGATATTGCAACAATATTATTACTAGTAATTAGCAGATCTTTTCACTACTAATGTATTATTATTATTAATTAATTAATTAATTAAATTTAATGTATATATCTTAAAAAATAAAAAAAAATGAATGCCCTTTCTTTAATTAAAAAAAAAAAAGAAATACAGTGTAAAAAAGTATGTGTGAAGTTTTAACTAATGTTTGCTCATTGGATATATTTGGGAACTCAAAAAGAGACAAAAAATAAAATAAGCCTACTACTTTTTTCATTATTTACTGCATCACCAAAACAATACCATCCAAACTAACAAAACAAGAAGATAACGTAAAAAAAAAAAAATAAATAAAAGAAGTACGGTATAAAAGAAATAAAGATGAGACAAAAATGTATAAAAAGTAAAATGATGGTGTAAATAATATTTTTACCCAAAAAATAGTGTATAATGTAATTTCCTCATTTTTATTTGGTGTTATCAAATTTGATTCTTTCCTCTTCAACTCCAAATAAAATGAAAGATTCGCATCATCTTTTATCTTTAACGATGGATTATCATTTTTCACCTGATACTATATTTTCATTATCATTTCTTCTCTCTTTTGATTTTTCAATTGCTTTAATAGTATTTCCAAAAGATTATCAAAATTGTAATCCATTTGAATTAGAATTTCATTTACTTCAAGGTACATAAAGTTCATTTTTCATCTCATTTTCCATTTGTATGGAATGAATATCGGTATTATTGTCATTGTCGCTGAAATAAAAAAAAAAAAGAATTTCAAAATTGGAATATGTTAAACAAGTTCAAATTCTAAGTAAAAGATACCATATATATACATAATATATATCATTTTTTGATAAATGTATACCATTTATTGCACATTTATGAAAATTTTCTTTTGTGAAAATTTTTCAAAGTTTTCTAAAATATAAATCACAAATATGTAATATAGACTAAATTCTTAATAATGTCAATATGATATAAATTGAATTTGTCATAGAACATTTGTGATTTATAATATTTTTACAACATATATTAATTTTTATTATAACATACCATTTTATTTGTATTTTCTTAGGAAGTATTACCGTTTTTGCAAAATACATATATCATATATTTAAATTCACAATTATTTTTAGTTTAACATGTAATCTTCGAAAATCAACTATAAATCATTTAAACTCTTACGAAACTCTCACATTGGTTTCGATTCATCAACTTTAGCTCAAAATCGACCAAAATACATAAAGATCTAATAAGAAAAAAATTTCATTGTTTATAATCGAAATCTATTTTGACATATTCAAAACAAACCTCTATTTTTTTTTTTTTTTGGGTCTATTTTGATTTCAAAATCATTTCTGAAATTAATGTGGGAGTGATTGATTTTTTTTTTTTTTTTGGAAACAATTTTCTATTGATGTTGAAGGAGAGTTTACATCTATTTCTTATTTCTGTATATAAATAAAATATTCCTAGTTAGAAACAATATATTTGAATTTGCACTGTACAAATGTTGTTTGTTTCGATTTTATGTTATTTTCTCTTTACTGTAAGCCCAAATTCGTAAAGAGCCATCCTATCTAAAAAGGATACCAAACCAGACCATACAAATTGCATTTTTACATCAGAGAAGGAACGGATAACTAACTCGTTGATGGAGATAACGACACCAACCGCCGTACCAGCAGCTGCACCACCGGCGGCGGCAATTTACTTAACCATAATCCCCAGTCAATTGCTTCGAATTCGTGCTAAATCCTCTCACTCCTTGTCTACTTTTATCAAACACAAACCTCGATTTCATGGACCTTCATTTTTCACTGCGTCTCCCACTTCACTCCCCAAATCGCTTGCCACTACTTTCTCTCTTCCCGATGAAGCCACTACTTCCGGCGAGTTCCTAAAACCCTTTTAACCTCCTTTAGTTTAATTGGGTTTTGCTTGTTTATTATTCAATGATTGTGTTTTTTTTTTTTTTTTTAATTGTACAGTGACAGAGGTTGCTGTGGCTGACACTTCTCTAGCAGTAAAAGTGAGATTTTTAAAAGAATAATAATTTATGTATTTCACTGTTTTGTCTTTTTGATTGATTAGAATTGAAAAGGGTTTATATTTTGGTATTTAAATTTTAATTTAGAAAAGAGCAGCAGATATTTCCTCAGAACTCAGAGGAACTTCTATTTTTCTTGTGGGTAAGCATTACATTATAAACTACTTAACAACACAGATTGATTAATATTTGTTTTTGGAGACTTCAACTGTGATTTGGTATGTTTGCTTTGTATATTACATTTTGGGTTAATTTATTTCCATGTGAAAACAAGGAATGAAAAGTTCTATTAAAACCAGTTTGGGAAAGCTTCTAGCAGATTCATTGCGGTATTATTATTTTGACAGGTATATATTTATGTTATGAAAAATGAAAATGTTGCTTTTGCAGAGCTTGTGAAGTTATGGATAGTTCAGTTTTACTCATTAAGTCATTTGCTTTTAGTGATAGTTTGGTAGAGGAGGCAGCCGGTGGTTCATCTGCTGCCAAATCTTTCAGGGAAACTGATGAGAAGGGATTTCGCGAATCTGAGGTTATTTTATTTTTCAAAACCATTTTGATATTGTTTGTTTGTTTGTCTTTTGAATACCTGCTTGATCTTACTTAGTTAAAACCACTCTAGTGACTCCACTTGAGAGGCAGTGTGTGAGTGCGAGTGAAGCCTGCTGCCTGTGTTCAGCAGAGGCCTCAGGGCTGGAATTTATGGAAAACTGCATCAATTTAGATGACTAGATAACTTATTTTGGAGTTGCATTTTGCTACAGACAGAAGTATTGAAGCAGTTATCATCTATGGGTCGGCTGGTTGTATGTGCTGGAAATGGTGCGGTTCAGAGTTCCACTAACCTGTATGAACATGAACAATGATTGCACTAGTGTGTGAATTCTCTGCCTCTATTCCTCATGAATAGTATTTGTAGTTATTATTATTTTTGTTCTTTTTGCTTACATCCTGGCTTTCTGTAATCATATAGGGCACTTTTAAGACATGGAATTTCACTATGGATTGATGTACCGTTGGACATAGTTGCTAGGATGATGAGTGAAGGCCTGATTCAATTTCCCACATCAGAAATAGCTTCCGCATCTCATTCAGAGGTCTTCTTTTCGCTGTTGTGCTGTTAATTATTTAGTGTGCCTAAATCTTCCATGTTCTTAGAAATTGTTCAATATTAAACCGAGTAACTTGTTTTGCTACTGAGCCCTGCTGAAGTTTATCTCTAATGCATGTAATGGACAATAACCAGGTATTAACCCAGTTAATTGCTACATATGAAGAAATGAGAGGAGGATATGCTACAGCTGATGCTACAATTTCCCTGCAAAGTATATCCCCATGATTTATTTAGCTTATCACAAAATTAATTATTTTTTTTTAAACTAATCATCTCTTGTTTTAAGCAGAAGTAGCTGCTAAATTAGGCTATGAAGAGTTGGATTCCGTGACCACGGAGGATATGACATTGGAGGTAAAGAAATTTCAGTTTTCCTAATTAAAACTAATATGGCAGAATAACAACAATGGGGTGTTTCTTCCTTCTTTATTTCACATTTTCAGGTTCTCAAAGAGATAGAGAAACTGACAAGAGTGAAGAAGATGCTGGAAGAAGCAGCAAGACCCTTTTAGGAAATAGCAGCCATGTTCTTATCACTTGTAACAAGTTTTCAGGTGTTACGTCACCAAACTATTCCAAAGATTGTTGCTCATGAGCTGAACTTGATTATGTTTTGGATATATGCTTTGTATGTATAGTCATACTGGTCTTTTTTTTTTTTTTTTTTTTTTTCCTTTTTTAATTGAAAAGACGGCTAGGGTTGTGATCTTAAGTGATCTAAATAGAAATGTTGATCATCTATTCATCTCCATTTGTTGGAATGGACATATTATCGCCATTAATAGCACGATAGAATCTGCAAGCAATAGCATTTATAAGGTAGAGTTTTTGAGGGATTAAAATTTATAACTTAAACATCAAATCCTCTTTTTCAGTGTCTTCAAATCAAAAAAAAATATTATGTCTTATCTCTTAAAATTTTCATTTGCCTTTCGTCTTTTTCTAGGAATGGCAATGGGATGAGGCGAGGTGGGCTTTGAGATTTCTATCTCCATCACATAAATGGTTGGGATAAAGGCGGAGCGGGCTAAATCGAGTTCCAGGCGCATGCGAGGAGGAGACAGAGATCTCCATTTATAATTTTTTATAATTTTATTAATGTTAAAATTTCATAATTTATATATTTTGGCAAAATATTGTACATATTTATATTAAGTTTTATATATTATTAATTAATATTTAAAAAACAATAATATAATTAAACACTTAATAATATAATTTTAAAGAAAACTAATAAATTTTTATATATATGAAATATGAAATTAATATATATATATATTAATTTTATGCAACTGAGGTGGGAATTGGGGCAAGGCGGAAAAACACAGTCTCATTCCCACCCTATTACCATAGACGGGACAAAGATTCCCCATCAGGTTCAGGGTGAAATTAAATTCCCCATCAAGACGAATTAAATTTTGCCATCTCTATCTTTTCTAGAAAAAGAAAAATTAAAAATTTTAGCTTTTGTTTTAAAATCTTACTTTCATTTATTTTATAAAATTTTACTTTACCTTATCCCTATTTTTTCAAACAAAGTGAGCTTAAACGTATGAATTTCATGGATGTACTACTTTTATATGCATTGGATGCATTTGGTAATTTCTTTTTATCAAAGTTTTAGGCTGATTTTCTCTCTCCAACTTCTCGTAAATAAGAAATATTTAATGAAAAGTAATGAAATGAAATATAATAAATTTAAATTTTAAAACTTAATTTGGTTACCTTATTTCATATTGGCCCAAATGCATAAAGAATTATAGGCAGTGAAGTTATCACGTGAGATATTTATATTTATATTTATAGAGTTTTGTGATTGTGATATTCTTTCATGGATGAGACAGCGTTATCGTCTCTTCCAGGCTTTCACACATTGGCCTGGGTATATCTGTTTATAATTTTATATGCACACACAATTTTATGTGATAAAAGGAGAGAAGGTTTGGCACGTGCCTGCGATTTTTCCTGGTCAGTTCATTGCTGCCGCTGCTAAGATTTCTCAGTAAGTCCTCCCAGGTGACTCCAGGAGCCATCACGCGACCTGCTTGTTTTACCCAGTTCGAATTGGACCGATAGCCTATAGTAATCCAATTTGAACTCTAAGGACACTTAAACCTGAAATTATCTTAACCCAAATCCATATAACTTTAATCTCTAATCCGAACATGATTAATTTTTGAGTAAATTACTGTAATACTCCTAAAATCTATTTTTTAAAATAAATTTAAATTTCATTAATCATAAATGAAATGGAAACGCCGTATACATACATTGTAACCAAACTGTTGTTTCAATGGCTATGGTGGCCAGTACCATAGGTTTATCACAGGTTGTTGAGTGAAAGCCAAAACATTAACCGGAGGGGACCAAGGAGACCATGGGCTCTCTAACCTCCAGCATCCAAAATTTTTTGTGTAAAATTTGACTACATATTTTATTTGGTGTCCTTATTTTATATAAAAATTTTTCTTAATTATATAGAAATATATTTGTTTATATATACTAGTTGATATAAATTATGGTATAAAAAATTTAATCTCTTAAAAAAATTTGCTGCTTTCGTCGCTTGGCCAAGACTGAAGTCGATGAGAGGATCCTGGCCATTGAGCTCGCGATGACTAGAGGTTGGTCTTGGTGGTTAGATAAATGGAATAGTGGAGATCAATTAGTAAGAAGAGGTAGAAAAGATAGTAATGCCATTGTTATGCAAGCGAGAGGAACATATGAGGAATAAGAGAGAGAAAAATATAGGAAGATTTAAAATGGGATTAAATTATAATTTTTAATTTAGTTTGATCACGTGTAATACATATATAAGATTCATAGTAAAATTAGGCTGATTTGATTTTGAAATGGAATTTTTGTCTTGGTCAAAAAATATTATTTTGGACTTAAATTGAACATTAATGAAAAGCTCATGGGGCGAATTGAATATTTATCTAAAGAAAAACTAAAAGTATTAATTTTAAATAAAAGAATTTATAATGTTAATTATGACAAATTTAAACAATGTTATAGTAATTCGCCTTTAATTTTTATATTTAATCAATAATTTTTTATAATTTTTAATAATATAATATTTCAAAAATTCCTTAATCATACTATACAAATATCTATTTCTATTGAATTAATATTTATATAAATGAGTAATGGGTAAATATTTTAAATTTATGCACATTATATAAATATTAAAATGTTAGATATTCTATTGCATATTAAAAGTCATAGAGCCACCGCAGGCCATTGAAAAGATGCAAAATGCCTTTAATTGTTTGAATTTTGAAATGCGTTTAATGAGAAAGATTATTCCATAAACGATCATAAAACATGGAACATTTATATACATATTCAAAGCTCAATTTTAGATTTTCTTTTTCAAATATTTTAAATTTTTTTGTGTGTCTGTTCTATTGTAAAAATATTGATATATAAAATATTAATAATTTGTGTATGATAAATAAAATTTTTAGAAAACTTGCAACAATATAATATATATTTTTAAAAAATATAATATATATATATAATAAATAAATTAAAAAAAAAATTTGCAAGGTCTAAATGCTCATTTTAGAAAATATATAGATCAAAATGTAGATTTAAAAAATTATGAGGGTCGGCGCGCAATATATATTATTAAAAATATACATGAATTATATGATTTTTTTTTTTAATTTACATTTAAAATTTTAAAAATTTGGCCTCGCTGATCACTGCCACCGAGCAAGGAGGGACAGATGTGAAATATCAGTTGATTCCACGTACTCCTAAATAAATCATTCAAGGCAGCGTGGCAGCTTCTCAGTTTTGTTATGAATTTTATTACTCCATCGCCTCATAAAAATAAATTTATTTTAAATTTTATATATATTAAAAAAATATAATTAATACAATTAAATCTATAAATTTTAATAATATTTTTCTAATATATCCTGTTATTAATATTAAATAATATATTAAAATTAAATAACTCATATTAATAAAAATACATATTAAATAAAAGTATATTATAAAATACCTTATTACTATAAGACAGAAGGTGTCTAAATTATTAATATTCTCAAAATAACTTTGATTGGATTAAATACCAGTAAAATTTTAAATACATTTATTTATTAATTAAAATTATATTTTTTAAAAATAAATTTAAATTCAAACTTATAAATTATTATTTTAATAATATATTAAAATTTTATATAAAATATTAACGATCAATTAAATTTGCAAATCACATTAATTAAGTATTATAATATTCAAATTTGACTATATTGGTTTAACTGAACTCAATTAGAAATCGGTATATTTCAAATATTTTATAGGCTAAATTAATATGAAAAAATAATTAATGTGTTGATTCATAATGCTTTTACTTCTTATATTTATAAAATTTTATTATTATTTTACTTAGAAAAACAAGAAGTTGTTAATTGTATTATGTATTAGAACACCCTTAATTGTGCTTTTTATTTTAAATAATATATTTTATTTAATAGATAGTATTTTGTTGATAAAAAGTATAAAATTTTATTTAAATCTAATAGATTTTTTATATTTTACTTTTTATTTTACTTTATTCCATAAATATTAATTATTTTATTTTTTATTTTTTAAGTTTTTCAAATATAAAAAAAAAAATACTAAAATTATCTTAAATAAAATGTATAAAAATTTATGTTGCATTAATTAAAGTTAGAATATGAAGTGATATTTGACTTTCTAAATGTAAATAGACAAATCAACTATATTATTTATTTTTTAAAGATAAAGAGTTAATTAAAGTTTTATTTTTTGAGTTTATCATTGTATCAATCATTTGAATATTAGCCAATGATGTGTGATTTGGTGAGTTTTTTCATCATTTTTAAAGGTGTGAAAAGTGAAAGGTCTTAAGTAATGATAGAGCTATAGAAATAAAGTCGTGACTTCATAATTTTTAAAATATAAAAATTTTTAAGTATAAAATTATTAAAATTTAGTTATATATTATATTTAGCCGTTTATTTTAGATAAAGATATTCTTTAAATATATAGAAATTAGCTTAATTATATATACCATCTTAATACAAATTATGATTTAAGAAATTTGATTCCTATAGAAAAATTTTATAGGCTCATTACTGGTCTCAAGTTTCAATTTCTCAAATTACAAATAGTTATCATTAATTTGACAAAAGATGTTAAAAAGAAAAATTACTTTTATCGTATATTATTATGTGTTTTCATTGAGTATTAAAAATCTATTTTTATTATTAGAAGTTCAAAACACATTTATATTTAATTTGAAATTTATTGTCATTTTTAGATTTTTTGATTTTAATTAAAGTTTAAATTTGAAATTTCACAAAAAGTTCATTATTTTTAAATAAATTTAATTTGAATTAAAATTGAAATTTCAAATTTTACTGCTTTAAAGACTATTTTAATGCAACTAAAAAAATAAATTGATAGAAGTCTATTATATTATTGAAAAAAAAAGTATCACGGCTCTGCATCATTCATGTCACACATGACTACATGAGAAAGAGCTGGCCCTAATGCAAGAACCATGCACCTATTTTAATTTAATTAAATATTTTATTTTCTTCTAAAAAAAAAATTAAAAAAATTAAAAATTGAAAAAAAAAAAAAAAGAAATCTGATAATGTTAGGTTGGGTGTGATTGTACATTTAGAGGGGTCAAAAAGTGACTGAATCCAAATATTGATTGTTGGCAGTTAGGCATGCTATATGGCTTCCAGCTCCCTTTCAAATTTTTATTTTATTTTATTTTTTATTTTAAATTCAAGAATCTAATTTATTAGCTAACGTTTTCTTTGGTGTTCTCTTTTAATTTATATATATGAATAAAATTTTTGATAAATGATTTTTATGTATCTATAACCATTAATTTAGTAAAATTATAATTATTTTTATAAGTTCATTGGCAAAAAAAAATATTTTTATAAGTTATAAATCTAAGGGATAAGGTTCAAATATATCCACAGGGTTTAGCGAAAATATCAGATCGACACCTTATGTTTTCGAGAAGTAAATATATCCTTAATGTTATAAAAACGGCGCAACGCGCCCCTTTTCTCCGTGAATTCCGTTATCTCTCTCTCTCCCTCTCTTTCTACTGGTTATTTACAATTTTTTTTGGGATAAGATTCAAATATATCCCCAGCGTTTAGCAAAAATATCAAATCAACCTTAATTTTGTCTCTCTCTTCCCACTAATTTTTTTCATTTTTCATTTTTCTTTTTAATTTTTAATTTTTTTTTTGTCTTTCCTATTTCTTTGCTTTTTTTTTTTTTTTTTAACTTATACTTTATATTTACTCACAAAAATATTATTTTGTGTATATATAATTTGACTTTTCTATTTATTTTTTATTCATAAGTTTATATAGTGATAGTTGCAATAGTTACTAAAATTTTATTATATTAATAAAATATAAGATAAAAATTTAAAAGTAATTAATTATGATATTGAACAAATATACTCTAAAATTTTTTAAAAAATATAATAATGTGAAAATAAAGGGATAAGATAAAAATTACTTTTAAAAATAAAGGGATAAGATAAAATAAAGTAATTACTTTTAAATTTTAGAAAAATTTAAAATTTTATATTAATAGAATATAAGGTAAAAATTTAAAAGTAATAACGTGAAAATTTAAATTTTATTTTTAACTTATCCCTTTATTTTGACATTATTATATTTTTTAAAAAATTTTAGAGTATATTTGTTCAATATCATAATTAATTACTTTTAAATTTTTATCTTATATTCTATTAATATAATAAAATTTTAGTAACTATTGCAACTATCACTATATAAACTTAAGAATAAAAAATAAATAGAAAAGTCAAATTATATATACACATAATAATATTTTTGTGAGTAAATATAAAGTATAAGTTAAAAAAAAAAAAGCAAAGATATAGGAAAGATAAAAAAAATTAAAAATTAAAATGAAAAATGAAAAATGAAAAAAATTAGTGGGAAGAGAGAGACAAAATTAAGGTTGATATGATATTTTTGCTAATTTTAAGGATATATTTGAACCTTATCCTAAAAAAAACTGTAAATAACCACTGAAAAGAGAAAGAGAAAGAGATAACGGAATTCACAGAGAAAAGGGGCGCGTTGCGCCGTTTTTATAACGTTAAGGGTATATTTGCTCCTTAAAAAACATAAGGTGTCGATATAATATTTTCGCTAAATCCTGAGAATATATTTGAACTTTATCTCTAAATCTAAACTATTATCAAAATTACACTTATTAAAAAAATATTATATATGTATACCAAATATTGTTTTTTTTAATTTATGATGCATTTAGCTTTAATTAAAATTTAAATTTGAGATTTCACAAATTTAAAATGATTTTAGTATTATTAAAATAAAATTAGTTAAAAATTTTCACTAAGATAAAAATTTTTAAAAATTGACAACAAAATTTTTAACTTTAATTATGATTAAGGTATTTCTATATTCATCATCATCATTATTATTAGTAAGCAAGTAATGTGAAAGCAAATTAAGATATAATTTAACGATAAATATATATATAATTTGGATAATAGATTTAGATTTTGATTCTCGTTTCATACTAAAAAAAGCAGGTAACGTTAAAAGAATATTTATTTCATAATATAACAGATTAAATATTTAAATATTCACTTTTATTCTCAAGAAAATTTATTATACAAAAATTCAACTCACAATTTTATAATTTTAAAAAAGATTTCAGTGTTATTAACTTAAAATTTATTGATTATTATATTAATTTTATGTATTAACATAAAGTGTTTAATTTCAATTTATTAGATTTAAAACATTGATGTAAAAAAAAAATCCTAAAAGGAAAAATTTTAATCAACAATGCAAAAACACACACTTGCTTAATAATCAAATAATATTTAATACTATTATTTAAAATTACATTATATATTCATTAAAACTAACTTTATAAGAAAATGATAAACCCATTAACATAAAAATCATGTAGAGATATTTGTGCAATTGATAGAACGAAGGAAAAAAAAAAAGAATTATTTTAAAAAAAAAAGAATTGTTGTAATGAAAAATTAAAAAGAAAAAAATTTGTAAGAAGCCATTAAAGTGGGAGGTTTAATTTACAAATTACAGCAGAGAAAATGAAAATAATACTAATAAAAACTAAATAAGGTAGCAAAAAAGAGGCTTGTATTTTGGGATTATAAACAGAGAGGGATGCACTTGAACATGGCACTCCCTTCTTCTAGAAACTCACACCCACCTTCTCTTTCTTCTCCATCTCCATTTCTAAGCACACCCAGAAGAAAAAAGAACAAGGAGAAAAAAAAAAAAAACTGTTTATTATTATTATTATTCTTTATCGCCATTTGTGTATGAAGAACCTTGTTATTTCTCTTTCTTTTTCAAATATTTGAACATATAAATTCTTATATTATAATTTTATGATTTGGGTATTGATTGAAATTCATGGCAGATCACCATTGAAATGTCATATCTACCAGATTCCTTGATCACATGCTTAATTGGTGCGTCCCATTTATCAGATTAAAATATATTTTTCACATATTTGTTTATTTATTTATTTATTTGATAATTTAGTATGAAGATCGTGCTTTGGTTCTGATAGCGTTTCTGGTTCTGGTTATGGTTAATTTTTGTGGGTTTTTTTTTCTTGAAGATAATATATAATTTTGACTTTAAAAATAATAATGATAAAAAAAAAAAATTCAATGTTGCTTGTGGTGGGTGGTTGATGACCCGAGTTAGGGGGTTTGTTGTGAATGTGTGCCGTACAAGCAAACTCTATCAAGTTCGTTGTTTTTGATCGATTGAAGGAATCTGTTTGTGGGTACTTTTGGTTTCTGTTTTCTATTTGCCCTGTTGGGGTTGCTTGCTGGTTGAAATAATTTCTGGTTATTGGAAATTTTGGTTACTAAGATATGGTAGATTGGAGTTTGGTTTGATTTTGAGGTGCTTTTTCTATGCCATTTCTGAATATGCTTTTTTAGATTCAGTGTTAGATTGAAGGATGAGAGTTTTTGGAAGTATTGCTTTTGTTGTCTATCTCACTGTATTTATGTTTGTATGCATATCATATGTATTTTTTTTTCCTAGCCATTGAAGATTGACTTGTCATCTTGGATTCTATGTTAATATAAAGTTCAGCTACCTATACTTGCGTTTGGATTAAATCATTTATAGCTCATGCTGATTCAAGTTTATCAAATCATAAATTTCTTTTTTGTGGCTATGTGTTATAAGGATTGGAAATTAATGCAGTTTTTTGGGGTCAAATTCCTATTTCAATCAATTGGAAGTGTTTTCTCAACCTTGTACAACTAATTTATATATATATATTTTTTGTCTATTTGTTTGAATTTTATCAGGCAGTTGCATCCATTCCGTTAACTACCATGAATTCCAGGTGCTTCATTGTTTGCTGGTTTGGAGGTCAGAAAATCTGTGCTATTCATTATTGTTGGGTAATTAGTATGTGCTCAGTATTCTCTATGCAATCTCATAAAGGAGTTGTAGCTGAAATGTGGATGCCGTTGGTGGATACATAATGCTGGCTTCTCTGTAGATTAGGAATTTGCTTTTGTGTATTTTGGTTTTGATTATATATAGAATGGTAGAGCCTCTTAGTGCATTTTGATTCAATCACTTTAATAGGATTAGGAAGCCTGAATATTGTTTCAGTTAGATGATAGAGAATATTTCCAATTCCTTTGGGAAAACTGAGATGGAAAAAGTAAATGGTATGAAATTAGAAGCTGAATAGACTCAATTGGAATGACAAAAAGGAGCAGATAATTTATTCAGCTCTACGAGGTAGAAATAATATTTGTATCAACAAATTTGGGACATGGGCTTGCCACAAGTTTCCTCTATTGATGATACTAATGAAGATCCTGCAGCAGCGTTGGGCTCATTTTTGCAAAGCCCACAACGATTTGCTAGTGCGAGCACCTGTGATTTGGATGGGTTGCATGAAGGAAATATAAGTCGAACTGTAGGGGATACATTAAGTTGTTCTTTGGGAGATTTTCAGAGGAAAACTGCTTTGGAGCTTTCAAAATTTCCAGACAGTTCCTTGAGAATTGGAGGGGCAGTGGATGTTACTGCCAATGTTCATGGGTTGATAACTGGTTCTGCGGATAAAGTTGGTCGAATTACTTCTAAGAGTGGAAGGAACATCCAAAACCCTGCTTCTCGGATTGTTGGTTTTGAATCACGAGGAGCAAGTTCTCTGAATAATGGATTGGAGGGATTTTCTGCTGACCATCCTCCTGCTTCTTCTGTGGCTGGCCTCACAGTGAATGAAACTGAGCTGAGTGGACCACTTGTCAGGAAAAGGTTGTTGTCTCCTCTAAATGGTATGCTTTCTGCTGAACAATTTGATGGCGATCATCTGGATATTGGTTGTCATGATTCACAAATGAATTCTTCTGCGCTAACCAATAAGTTAAATGTTTCTGCACCACATGACAACAAAAAAGCAAATGTTGGTAGCAATATCACTTTCACTGCATCGTCCTGGTCCTTATCCAGTTACTTGGATAAAAGGAATGTGTTATATGATAATAACAGAAGACCATCTGTTTTTCTTACTGATGGCCCTTTGCTAGAAAATAAGGACCCGCACATTCATGGTACTTGTTTACACTCTCCTGTATTTGATCATTCCAAAGAATCAAGTGAAGGAAGATCCCAAAGCAGGCAAATAATCTTATCCCCCAAAAAAGCGGTTTCACCTCCTCTATCATTGTCTCCTCTGGGTCCAAATTTTTCTGAAAGAATACAATCTCCAGGAGGATGCAAAGATGCCAAGAACCACATAGAGGATTGCTGTTCAAATTTGGAGAATATGGAACAGTCACATGCCAGACATAACTCAGGCATTATCTTTGCCCCAGAAGACAGAGAGTTTAGAATCGCAAGCAGATCATTTGAAGATACTGATCTCTTTCACAAAGAGTTTCATCCTTCTTCCCTTGAAGGAACTACTGACAGCTGGTCCCTGTTTCAAGAATCAGCTCCTTCCCAAAGTGCAAGATTTGTTAGGAGTTTGAGTGGCCTTCCCGTTCGTAGGTCCTTGGTTGGTTCATTTGAGGAATCACTATTGTCTGGACGGTTCTTTTCTGGAAAGCTCAGCCAGGTTAGTAGTAATGTGATGCTACACTGATTATGCTCTTTGATTCTCAATTCAAATCTTGGAATTATTCTTTGGAGACATCTCTTACTGCTTTTATTGGCATGTCTTATTTGTAGAGAATAGACGGCTTCTTAGCCGTATTAAGCATTACTGGAGGGAATTTTTCACCGCAATCACAGAAGCTTCCTTTTTCAGTGACCAGTGTGGATGGAGATTGTTATTTGCTATATTATGCATCCATAGATCTTGCAGGAAATTCATCAAACAAGCATAGAGGCCAAAAATTGAAAAGAGGCCTAAGTAATGATGATTCACAAACTGTCAGGAGCCGCTTGCGTATTCCTATGAAAGGGCGAGTGCAACTGGTAATTTGCTTTTATCTACAAATAAATGGTGGTTCTGAGTTCCTTTGGTAGAATAGTTTTTTGTTTCAACTTTTAGAGGTATTATATCATATACTTTTTGGCCTTATCTGTTACTTGTTTTTCATCTATCATGGCATGGTTTAGTGGCCTTCTATTTGGGCTCTTGAATTGGTTGCAGAACCTTTTGTCACTTAGTCATGTCCAGTGGATGGGACCTAGGTGTGGTAAGTTGATTAGAATGGCTACTTTCATTCCATTTGTTGTTCTCCATTATAGTGGCTTGTTACCTATTTGTTGTCTTTGGGAGTCAGGAAAATGGTCATAATTATGCTATAATTTTGTTTATGATACATGAGTTTTCCCATTGTTCAATGTGGCTAATCCTGTGTGTACTAGTGAAGAATCATTCAGTGGTTAATGACTTTTTGTTGTCATGGGAAGGTACTGGACCAACATTAGATGATTTGGTTTTATATCCTTTAACACTGCATAATTTATGGATTGAAGTTATAACTTGCAGGTTATTGATGTGATAATTAACTTTTATTTACAATCAAAATGGTTTGCTCTCTGTAGGTTCTCAGTAATCCAGAAAAAACCCCTCTCCACACCTTTCTTTGCAACTATGATTTGAGCGACATGCCAGCTGGTACCAAAGTAAGACAGAGCAACACTTCGAGTGACTTGTTTAGTTCTCATCCATTTGATGGTGATTGAACTTTTATTAGACATTCTTTTTCTGCTATGGAAATATATATGAAATGGGTAATTAGTAGTTGCCTCGGAGCTTCCTGAGGTTAGAAGTTGATTAGAATCCCCTTTCCCCTTTAATGAAGGACATCTGTAAGTAATCATTTTAATTGAATTTGAGGGAGCTCTTCTCCCAGTCAAAATGCAACTTAGAACAACCTTTTCGTGATAGCAAATGTTTCTTTTTTCATATGTGCTAAACAATCTGATGTTTGAGATTTCAGAATGTTCAGGATTAGAAAAGGTTCAAGTAAAAGTTGTGGTTAGAGTGAAATCAATTTTCTTTGACCTTTCAATAGAATATAGATATGGTTGGTTCACCGGTCCAAAATTGAGAACCAGCTGCTTTATTTTTTTTGGTTCCTTCCTTGATTGTTCTAACCAATTTTACCAATTAAAAAACATTTAACTTGATCTAGGGGTTCAACTTGTTATTTTAATATAATTTATAGAGAGTTTGAGTTCTTTTATGAGTTTAGAAGTGGGCATTTGTGGGAGGACTGTCTATTGTTGTCAATTGCCATGTATAATATATGAAATGATAGGTCCAATACATTACGAGATACTGTTGGCTATAAGTTTGTTTCATGTCATATATGCTTGGACTCTTTGTTGTAATTATGCTATGCAGCTAATTTTTTTTTCCCTGTTTTCTGTTGAAATCAAATCAGACATTCTTGCGCCAGAAGGTCACTTTAGCTTCCTCTGGAACAACTTCACCAGAGTTGAAACATGGGCATATAGTTTTGGACACAAAAGTGAAAGAAAAGAACTCGCCATCACACAAAAACCATCTTGTAAATACAGTTACTTCTATGAGCCAAAATGGTGAAGTTAAGGGAATTGAATGCCATGATGCAGTAGACACAATAGAAACAGAGAATTTGCCTAAGCAATTGCGAAGTGTGGGTGTTGATTCTTTTACACTTGAGAGTGACTGCAGTACTGGTAATTGCCAGAGGACTAGTGGGAAAGAGTGCAGCGGGGTGGATACATGCATTGGAATTGACAGAAGATCAACTCTTGGTTGTCTAAAAGTCAATGATAATGCCCATGGTGGTGCTCTGCGGTATGCACTCCATCTCCGTTTTATATGCCCTTCACCTAAAAAGTCTTCTAGATCAGTTCAGAGATGTAAATCTGATCCTACATCTGTACCACAAAAGACACATTTAGATGTGGAAGGGGAACGCAGGTTTTATTTATACAATGACCTGAGAGTAGTGTTCCCTCAACGCCATTCAGATGCTGATGAGGGCAAGGTATGTGATTTTGAGTTAGCATGGTTAGTGTTTTTATCACATCAGGCATATTCTCAATGGTTGTTTTGATCTCATCCCTGGTAAAATTCTTTGGTTGCCAGCTAGGAATTTAAATTTTGCTCTCTTGGAAGCATGATGGGTTGTTGGGCATTTGCAGCAATGTTAATACACGATTAAGAATCTTCAACAAATATTAAGTAACTGAAATAGTGTTGAACACATTTAACATGTTTTTTCTTCTTGATTTCATATGAAAGGCTAGTAAATCTCATTGATTATGTGAAGTGATGTATTAAACTCTCTATCAAGCTAGTGGTATTTGCTGCTAAATTTCTTTTGACATCTTCTGCTTCATTGTCTGCTGAGTCAATTCTGGTGGTTTCCACATGGGGCTGGCTTTATGTGCTTGCCCCAGAAATAGTATTAGATGACAATAGGACCAATTTCAACCTCAAAATTTTCAACCCGATGGTCTCTTTACATAAAACTAGAACCCTGCAAACAATTTATCTATGGTTTTTATGTAGAAATGTTGATAATAACAAAGTTGAGCAATAAGTCGCTAATCTAACAATGGTCATTGTTTTTCTGTTTGGCAGCTGAATGTGGAATATCATTTCCCAGACGATCCGAGATATTTTGATATCAGCAACTGAAATGTCTAATTTTACCTCAATGGAGCTAATAGAGTTTGGCTTCTTTGCTTACACTGTACATACACACCACATGTTTCAATTAGTTATCTCATCTTAAAATGGCCCTAACCCTTCATTAACATGTAATACTTCACATTCAATAATATTTGGCGGGTGAATGCTCTACTTCTCTGTTGATTACCCCTGAAAAATTCTTGGTATCATATTTTTAGTATCTTTGCAAGATTCTAATCATGTTTCTTGGTAGTTGCCTTAGGTTGTTCTGCTGCTATTAATTACAATTTTTCGTTATCTAGTTTTATTTATTTATTTTTAATATCTCCGAGGAAAATCTAAATGAGCTATTATCATGGTAGATGATTATATAATAAGGGGTTCTTGTGTTAGGAATTCAAACTGTGAGTGTCTATTTTCCTTTACAAATTTATGTACTGAGAAAGGACAGTGTGTGAGATAAGACCAATATAGAAGATAAATGTAAATTTGATTAATAAATACATAAGGTTCTGACAACTCTTCCACAGATCGATGATGAACAGTGAGGCCAATAGTGAGTAAGAATAAGCCTGATTGAAGGGACTCAAAAGCTGTGTATCCTTGAGAAAATCTTATGAAAATGGTGGTTATACTTTTGTCGTTATCAACGAGTCATACTGATGTGTTTATGATCCAGCTGGGTATAACAAGATGCTTGGCAAGAAAAAGGAAAAGAAAACACAGCTACTTGAAAGTTGAAACAGATACAAGAGTGGTGGCAGTGCCACTTTCTGAGTAACCAAAGATCACATTGAAATTATTGGAATCTTAATGTGCGGCAAATGGTAATTGGATTTCAAGTTTTCAAGAGCAAACACCTAACCTAAAACTAACCCATTTCAGGAAACTAAACAAGCACAAAAAGAGTCTACACAATTCAAAACCCTATAAACCGCTGAGTTCTAGCTCTTGGGGTCTGAACCTCAAACCATACATGAATTCTTTGGACTGAGAGGAATTTTAAACAGCTAGAAATTCTTTCATATAAATAAATCTTTATATTTTTCTTCAATGTTCATATTGTTCAATATCAAATCAAGTTAACGGGGTGATTACTTATGAAGTTATAGTTAAATTTCAAAGTGAAGTTAGATCGAGATGGCCCTTCATGTTATTTCCCAAATCATCCAACACCGAATCTTCATTCTCTCTGTTACCATTTAGCTCTTGGTTATTGGCTTTTTGAGTTTGACCAATTATACAACACAACGTGGCCTTTCTTTTTTGGATTTGTATAAAATATAGAGAGAAAGACTGAAAGAGAGAAGTAACAGAAAAGAGAGAGAAAAGTTGGTGATAGTGTACACTGACACTACACACTCACTGCCTTCAAGAAAGGAGAGAGAGAGAGAGAGAGAGAGAGAGAGAGAAAGGGTAAGTGTCACCACTTCTTCTCCTTTATTATATCACTCCTTTTGTAAAATATTTAATTTCCACTTCTGCCCTTTTCTTTCTCTTTCACTTACTATTATTAATTTTTATTAGTACTAATTTAACTGCCTACGACAATTCAATATTACAAATTCTATAATAGCAAACTTTTCAACTACTATATCTCAAGGGGTACCTCAGTGATTAAGCAATTTCACATCAGACCTTTAGTTTTGGGTTTTACTTAAAATTTTGAATATTTGAGAATTTTATTATTTGGTATAAAATTTAATTTTAGATTTCAAATATTTTTGAATGTAATCTGCATCTACATTATATATTAGTATAAATATAAAAAGGGATAGATTCTATCTAATGACAAAAAAAAAAAAGAGAGAAATTCAACATTCAAACTACCAACACCATTCCTTCTTCATATATATATATATATGTATGTTGTACATTGGTTAGTTAAATGATGTCCTTTTTGAAGGGAAGTGAGCTCATCATTTGCTTTGTAATATTACATATACAAGCAGTCCTATCCATACCCAGAACTCCAATCAACAAGGCAACTAGTTATATGTGTTGGGCATATAGGAGTCTACTAGTACAACTACTTTTACTAGTTCATTATTCTAAAGCTATGGCCTCTATATACATACACACACCCTTGTGTTGTTATCGAATTTTTGGCTAAAATTAATAATTATAATCTTTTTCAATAATAATTAAATTTTAATAACCCTAAAATTAATTTTTATATCACTGGACAAAGGAAATTGTAATATTTAATCTCACTTTTTGTTTATGTGTCTCATTAATTAAAAGGATTAATATAATAATAGGCTTTCCTATGTTAATTTTAAAACCCTTTAAACAAAATTCTTAATTGATCAATATATATATATAATTGAGAAAAATGTTGAAAACAATATTCAACAAAAAGAAGGGCATTACTGTCAATTCAACGATAACCAATCATATTCCTGCTTTTTCTCTCTCTCCAAGTACAAACAAAACCTTAAACCCCTTATAAACCCTCTTACCCTCATCTTCATCTTCATCACCTTCGCTGCACACAACTTTCTCTCTGCAAATTAAGGCTCGGAAATGGCAGACCCACCATCTATGTACAATTTTCTTAACCATCAACAATCCTTTTCTTCTTCTTCTTCTTCTTCAATTAGAAGACACCCAAAAAACCCACCACCATCACCATCTTCTCCTCCTCGTCTCTTCCAATGTCTTTACTGTCCCCGCAAATTCTACACCTCTCAAGCTCTCGGCGGCCACCAGAATGCCCACAAGAGGGAGCGAGCCGCCTCAGCTCACCGGAACATATCCTTGGAACAACCACCACCTATCCACCACTTTTCTTCAGACCCATACCCGAACCAGTGCTATTGGCTCGAACCGATCCAGACCCACCACCAGTTTCCACCTCCTGCTCGCTCCTCCGTTTCTCTTCTACCTCAGGGTGATGCGTTTTATGACGGTTCAGCTCCTTCTCCTCCTCTTGAAAATGATTCTTCCTCTCCAGTCACTGATCTTAACATTGGCGAGCCTTTAAATCTTGACCTCACTCTCCATTTATAATATGGATGGGTCTCTGTGGTAGCTTTTGAAATTAATTAGTAACTTTCTGGGTTTGTACTGAAAAATTAAAGTATTATTGCAAAAGAAAGAGAGAGTTAGATATTCTAATTAATTAGTTCAAGTGGTTCTTAATTTAGCTTACATGCTACAAGTAACTGAGTAGTTAATCAAAAGCAGTTTTTGATATATATTTTAGGAGCTAGTTTAATTACTTAATTAATTTCAGTATCATTATTATTATTATATGTGTTTGTCTCCAATGTGTGATGATGTTAGCTAATCTTCTTCGGTTCTTCCTTTCTCTGTATTGTGATATTGATACTTCTGTTTTTATTATCACCAAAATACCCTTCTGATCACCGGAGTGGATGGTCTCCGGCCGGTGAAGTGAGACTTTAATTTGATTACGTTACGTGTTCTATATAGAGAGGAACCATGCCTCCGACCTGTGACTCTGTGAGCTCGATTTTGCTATTTTCTTGGTGTTTTTGTACGTACCATATACTATTATATTGGTTTAATTATAGCTTTTGTTATTATATCGAAGCCACTTCATCAACACAACCCATGTTTAGTTTGATTGAATTTGAAATTAATGGTTTAGAATTCCATCTTCAGATTTTATTTTATTTTTTTTTAATTTGGGTTTAGGGTTTTATTTCAAGAAATTGTTTGTTCTGTTGGTAGATTCATCTACTAATATGGTGGAATATAAAATATCCTTTTTGTTTTCGCATTATTTCTATTTTTTTTTAATGTTTTTCTCTTATGGTATTTCATGTTTTCAAAAAAAAAGAAAAAAAGGTTATGGTATTTCATGGATGGATGGATGGTGATCTTGTGAGGATTGATCATTGATCAGATTAGAGTAGGTACTTTTGAATGGCCTCAAGAAGCTGTTAGCTAGCATGTGGTCAAGTCTCTTTATAATTAAGTCTTTTTTTTTCCCTACTCTATAGTTATGTTCAAGTTTACTGTAATTAATGATAATAAAAATAGTCAGTCTATCTGCCCCATTTTGTTTAAAACATATTCTTATTTACAAAGTTTAATAATATATTAAATAATATATTATTTTTTCTTTTATATCTTTTATTAAATACGATCATTACATTTTTTTATAAACTATATCAGAAAAAGTTAAATTAATATCTAATAATAAAATAGGTATAAGGGTAAAAAAATATTAAAAATAGAAATAAAACATACTTTTTAAAATATTTTAAAAAGAAAAATATCCCAAAACAATTTGACGGAGGGAGCAACTACACCGTCTCATTTTAATTACTCTTTTTAGCTAATGCACAGACATTAAAAACTTCTCCATTATGGGAAAAAATTTAGTGTATATTAATAAATTACTTTTTATTAAATCACTCAAAAGCATAATTTCCAAAATTGAATGAATTCGATAAACTTGAACAGCTAAGTAACTAGTAAACCAGTAATTTAGTGTATATTAATAAATTACTTTTTATTGAATTATTCAAAAGCATAATTTTAAAATTGAATCGATTTGATAAAATTGAATTGGCTGAGTAACTGATAAACCAATCAATATGGTCACAATTTAAATATATTAATAAGTTCACTTTAACCTCAACTAAAAAAAAAAAAAAAAAAAAAAAAAAAAAAACTTCATTCTCATACCTTAGTGGATAAAAAAAAGGATATTTTGCTTGTGTTTAGGAGGCTTCCCATTATATCAACCAGATTTTTGTATCCTTTTTCTCAAAATTCAATTTAACTTTATTAAATTGTTTATATACATCCTTTTTTTAAATTCAAAAATTATGTCCAACAATTTTTTTAAATTACTTTCACTAAATTTAATAACGCTGAAATCCATAAAATTAATAATATATTTAATTTACATATATGTATATAATTATTATTAATATATTTATTATTATTTCAAATATTATTTAACAAATTTGCTGATTAATGTTTATTTGTAATTTATACTAATTCATTATCTTTATCTTAATATATTTTTATTTATCATAATTTTTAATAAATAATATTAATTATGATATACCATAGAAATATTTATTATATATTTAATTTAACTACTGTTTTAATGAATTAATCCTTCCATTAGTGTTTTAAAAATCAGACTGGATTAGTCAGTTGAATTAGAAATAGTTGGTCAGTCTGGTCCGATTCAATTAAAAATTATATTTCTAGTTTCAACCACTTTTTGATCAGTTTTTTACTAGTTGAACTTTTATCAATGAAAACTAATCAAAAATTAAAAAAAAAAAAAGAGAAATAAGGAGATTTTATTTAATCGATCGGATCATCGATTCAATCAGTCAAACTAGTTAAACTGCAAATTAGTAGTATGATCAATTTGATCACCGGTATAATTTTTAAGACACTATCTTTCATTAAAAAATTTATATAAAAACAGAAAAAAAATACTCTATAATTATCGTCATTTATACTCTAAGGTCCCTATTATTTTTTCGAATAAAAAAAATTCTGTGAATATTTCCATTTGCAATATAGATATTTAATCCTAATCCTGTGGTTATTTCCGTTAGCAATATAGATATATAATCCTAATATTGGTAATGTGTGATGAGGTGGGATTAGTGGGCTCATTTTTACTTTTTATGAAAAAGGCTTCCACGTGGACTTTTATTCAAGATTTAAAAAAAAAAAAAAACATAAACCAAAATAAAAAACGAGAAAATCCAAATACAAGGAGAAAGAGACGGATTGAAAACCCAAATCCTCCAGCTATCTGAATCTGCAGCAGCAGCACCACCACAACCGTTGTAAGGCCCATATCTATCTCTGAATAAAGAATTGAAACTCCCTCCGTATCCTTAAATCCCCTATTAATAGTACCAAATCTCCATGGCTGTGTTGGCTATAAGATACCCAGTTTTTCAGTTTTTGGTTGGAATTCCCCAAAGAAGTGCTCTCCTTTTGATTATTGGTGGCGCTAGGTATGTCTTTGATTTCGTGCCTGATTTCAAGTCTACGTTTTAGAGATTGATTGCGTGGATCGATGAGAAAGGGAAGTGTGTTTTTTCTCTAAATTATTTGTCAGCAAGGATTTTAACGGTAAATTGGAGAAGTCAGAGAATCTGAAATTCAAATTGAAATTTGGATAGATGACAAAGTGTTTAATTGAAAGAGTGAGGAAACGGTTTGCGACTTATTGTAAAAGAAGTTAATTAAAGAAGAGTGGAGACTACTCCACCGTCAATCGCCGTCACCATGGTCGCATGCACAGTTGGGATAAGAATATTGCTTCAGCGTCGCCTCACAAAAGCCCATGAAGTTGGCTCAAGATCTCTGTTCAATATGTTGATTTTGGGTTTATTGGCCTTTCTTTTGGATGACGGAGAGATTCTCAAATTTATAAATTTAATAAAATTCATAAATTTTAAATTCATGAATTTCAAGATTGATTATGAATGAATTGATTAAGGACAATTTTAGATATAATTTAGCGAGGGATAAGTAATTTAAGAAAATTTAAGGAAGTATAACTTTATGAAAAATAGAAAATTTTAGTTTATTTAGTAAAATCTATATTTCTTTAAGAAGAATTATTAAAGTTAGGCTTATTTAGTTGAGATAAATGTAATCGGCATATCTATTCTTTATTAAAAAATATTATAAATATGGGTTAGATATTATTGTCCTTTATATAATTAAAGTGAAATAAAAAAGCTTATTTCCTAAGAAGTTATTTGCAAATAAAATACGCAATTATTTATATTTTCTGAAAAATAACTTTCCAATAAATATACAAGTATACTTTTTTTTTCAAAAAATAGATCATGTGATATCAAATAATACCTTAAAATATTATATATTTATAATGGATAATCTTAAATTTATAATGGATGAGAAAATTTTAATAATTCATAAATTTTATTTTTTTTAAATTACTAAATAATAGATTTAGTTTTAATCTATAAATTTTATAAAACTTCTCGTTTAAAATTAGTGGAAGTATTGGAGTCATAAATTTTGTATCGCTATTGAAAAGGAGCTAATCTATACATATATCAATAAAACATAACTAATCTGTAAATATATCAATAAAATAGCAATAAAATTTAGCAAGGAAATGGAAATGCAGTAAAATTTTGACTGGAAATAAATCCAATTGATTGGAATAAAAGACAATCAATTTCTCACCAGACACCATAACTTAATAAATTGAGATTCAACATGCTAGTGTCCTGCCTTTCTCCGTGTTTTCCCAGCAACCAACCACAGTCACTATCCAAACAAAAAGGGAAAAAGTAAGGGACATAGGAGAGAGTACACAGTTATCAAATAATAGAACGAACTCGAAAAGAAAAACATCATGCAAAACACAAAGGTTTTAATGGCAGAGAAGTCGAAGAAGAGAAAGAAAAATTAAAAGGGTATGCTAGTAACCCTAAAATCTTATTATATAGTAGAAAATACGGAGGTAGAAGCAAGAGATTATTTAATTAGTTTTTACAAAAATATCATTTCATTATTAATTTATATATCAAATGAGACTTATGTGTGTTTGTTTAAATGTATTCTCTTATAAATTTAGTGAATTATTAATTTACTACATTGATTTTTATAGAAATTGAAAATTAATAATGATTTGAATGGGTATAAGTTAAACCCACAAATAAATTGACTTTACTTAGTTTTGATTAATTATTATTAAAAGGTTAATCTAATCAATCAGATAATCAAATCTAAATTATTATATACTAATATATTTTAGTTGTATTTTTCCAAAACATTCTCTCTCAAGTAATAATCGATATTTGACTTTAATATCTAATTGACTATTTGAAATTGAACATCTCCATTGAAATTGAAATTTGAATGCAACGGCAAACACTAAGTTTTGGCCGCTGAAATTGAATATCTAGACAAACACTAATTAATGAAATTAAATAGGATCAGACCTGCTCTGATACCATGATAGAAATTAAAAGATAGAAGTGACTTGAATGGTGTAGATAAACATACGAATAAATTAACTTTAATGAGTTTGGGTCAATTATTACTAAAAGAGTAGACTTAACCAATTTGGTAGTCAAGTCTAATTCATTATATACCATTGTGTTTTTAGTATATTTTTTCAATATGAAATTGATTCTTAACAAATTTTAAGTTGGAATTGACAAAAAATATTATTTAATGAAATTATTAATTTATGAAATATTAATTTATCAAAGTAACACTAAATAATAATAAAAAAGTCCGTATACCATTAGCCAATTAAACCTAATAATTAAAATGGAAGTTTTGTATAATTAATTAATGAATATAACTAATAAAAATTTAATGGTAATTGCAATTCCCACAATTGAAATAACTAGTGCCACGATGTTAAAAGGTTGACGCCATGCACGATGATAAAATCTTGAATGCCATTTATGGGATATATTTATCAAAAAATATCTTTTTATAATTCTGTTACCAATAAAATCAATATAGTATTTTGTAATTTCATTAGTAATGCTACAGAAATATTTATTTTCTATTTAATCAATTATCTTATTAATTTATTTTCTATTCCTAACTAATATATATATATTCTAATAATATATTCTAACTAAAATCCGACAGAGTACCAACTATACCTATAAAATAGCCCATTATTTACACAATCTACAAATAAAAAAATGCTTCCAACATATTCACCAAGTATAATCTTGAGTTTAAATTTAAGTCACAATATAATTTTATTAATTAATGCTAATTAATATAAATATTTTCAAATTAATATTATTAAAGTGAAATTAAGATTTACTTAATAATTTTATCAATTATAATTCTAAATTAATTTAATTTATTCAATTATTCTAATAAACTAATTACTATATATATAAATTTTAAATTAATTTAAACCCTAAAAATAAAATTTACCTAATAAATTTATAATTAATTATTTTAACATAATTTATTTTATTCAATTATTCTAATAAACTGATTAATGGAAATTGTAAATTAATTTAAACAATAAAAGACAAATTCATCTAAACAATTATTTTCCTATATAAAATTTTCTAATATATAACAAAAAAAAAATGCAAATATAAAAAATTCATAATTCATAATTTATATATCCAATAATTTACCTAATATTTTCACACATTCAAACAATTTATAAAACTAACACTAAATTAAAATTAACTACATTTAATCAAAATATAAAAAATAAAATAAAATAAAAATAAATTCTATACCAGAGAAGGCCATTGATGAAGACGACCGGAGAAGACTCATACAACTAGATCAGATAAGCCTGTGCCTAGGACCGGAGAAGCTTGTGCGGTCAAACATAGTAAACGAAAAAGACGTGAACGATGAAATGATAACTTGAACGGCTACATTATGGTAAGGTGAGGGGAACTGGGGGAAGGCAACTGGGTGTTTAATTAGAGAGAGAGAGAGAGAGAGAGAGAGAAGCAAGAAAAAGGAAGCATATAGGGTTTTAACCCTAAAACTTTAGCGATTACAATTGCTAGTTGCTAAGACTACTCGCTAAATATAAAAACCATGTATGAGATTGTTTTTCAATTAAGTCAAGTTCAGTGACCAATTGTTAATCACTAAAAGTAGTCACTAATTAGTGACTACTATAATTGCCGAATCATTCATGCAATTATATTTATATCTCCCTCTTATTTTCAATCTATTTTTGGTAACTAAAAGCACTGTAGTCACCTATTAGTGAGTAATTAGCTACTAGATTTTTATAGTTAAATATCACATCATTTTTTGGTGAGATTTTTAGTAACCACTTAGTCGCAAATTGCTTGCAAATCTGCAACATTTTATCTATCTCCTCAATTGAGTCACTAATTAGTCAGTAGTCAATTGCTGATTAGTCATTAGTCAGTTGCTAAATCATGTGTTTTTGGTAGTGTAGATTTATGAGTAATATTATAAAATAATTAATTTTTAATTCCAACTTATGAGATGGCAAGCCATTTAGTAAAAATGTATTTAAAAACTAATCTTTTGTATAACTCATACCTCATTTTTATTGTTATATTTGATATCATTGCTCAATATTCTCTCTCGATCTCTATCCATTTTAAATGAAACTTTTCAAATTTGGAAAAATTGACCATTTATGAAATTTTACAAACAAAATATTTAGATCTAATTTGACCTTTCCAAATTGCATAGGATGCAGTACTCTGAATTATATATGAAAAAGTATATTATTCTTATAATAAGTGGTGGAACTCATGGATATTGTATTGTATTAAGATTTTGTACTTGTATGTATTACTGTTAATGTTAGCAAAAAATATAATGAATAAAAAATAGAAATTAAATAGAATTTTTTTAATTTATAATAATTCGACTATTCAATCCAAAATAAATATAAAATAAAGACATCTTTTGATTCAAAATAAATATAAAATTTGATTTAACTTTTTTCTTTTTCGATTCGTATTAAAAATTTACTTATTTATATATTTTGTATTAGATACCCTAGACTCAATTTATTTATTTATCTATATTTATTTTTTAAATGTGATACTTTTATCTTTTTATTTTTGAACAAAGATTTTCTCTAATATAAGTTGAAAGTTATTTAATAATCTAATAATTTAAAATTTTTAATAGCTTTATTCTTTCAAATGATTCAATAATTTGAATTTTAGATTAGTTCTTATTTACTTAGCAAATAGAGAGAAAATTAAGAAGCAATTATAAATCAATTTTTTACTGTTAATACACATAACATGCAAAAAAAAAAAAATATTGAGTTTAATCATACCTTATCAAGTATGAAGATTGTTAAATTCTTTTTTCTTTTATCAAAAGATCTTGCATTGTTTGGTCAAGCGAAAGAATAATTTTTTTTGCTTATTATTAATATTATTTTTATGCTGTTGGATTTGTTCATTAAAAAATATAAAATAATAATTTTGTTTAAAGATAAACTTTCAAAATTGTTCACTAATTTCTTATTTTCTTATATCTAAAAAAAAAGTATATTGCTAATTAATATAGAATTATAAACATACTTGTAATAGATTATTAATTCTAATTACATAAATTAATGAAGACATTAATTTATTCTATGTGACAACTTATTTTTTGCAGCTTTGATGTTAGACAACAAAATATAAGGAAATATAATGTAAAATATAGTCATAAAATAACAAATTTACTATTATTTTTGAAAATTGAATCGTATCTAAACAAATAAACTGATATACTATTATTGTTAATAAAAAAATTAAATAATTTTTTTTGTAAGAAGAAACAATCATGTTATAATTATAAATTTTTATTTTTTTTCAATTTTGATTTTTTCCCTTAGTAGTAGGGTTTCTTTATCTTTTTCTTCTTTTCAATATTTATTTATTACTTCTTCTTCTATCATTGATACATTTTAAATCTCTTCCGCAATAAAAATTTTAAGTTCATCTTTTAGATGATATTGTTTAGTTAATCTTATAAGAAATAATATTCTTTTTCCCTCATGCCAATCAATTTCTTGTAGAATTTACTATGGTCTCTTTCTTTGTATGATAAATAAAAAATAAGATATAATAAAATTTTAAAATAAGAAATGATATAATAAATATATGCCTAACTAAATTTTATATTAACATAATATAATATATTGCGAAACCACACTTCTATAGATTTTTTATATTCATCATATGAACATTCGTGTCTTTATTAAATATTCAAAATTTTAATATTATACCTATGACATAAGATAACAACAAATAATAATCAATATTTAAGCATATATTTAAGAGTTCATTACTTAATTAATATAAAATGTTATAATAAATTATTATATAATTAATATGAAAAGCAAATCCATAAATTATTATATAATTAATGTGACAAGCAAATACATGTTAATATATTTAGCAATATTGTTATTACATTTGCCACATCTCTATTTCCCTTCTAATATGATAGGATAAACTTTAGTTATATATTTTGTGTAAAATTTATATAATTATAAATTTGCAATATAATTAATTATATATTAAATATTAATTATTTTATTTTTTCTTATTCTAATTGAATTCATTCATTCTTTATTTAAATTAAATATAAGTAATTATATATTAAATAATAATTATTTTATTTTTTCTTTACTCTAATTGAATTCATGTTCATTATTTAAATTAAATATAATTAGATAATCATATTATTTAATTAATAATGACCATATTAACTCATTATAAATGTATAATTAAGAAGAATTTAGTAAGGGACGTTTAAGTAAATTTGCTTATCCAGCTCTCTTGCACACACACACATATATAGTATAAATACATTGTCAATGGTGAAGCCACATATAGTTGAGTGTATGCAATTGTCCCCTCTCAACTTTTTAAAATGCTTATACTAGTATATTTGATAAGGAATAAAATGATCCATATGTCAATTGAGTCCAAGAATGATGAAACCCAAGCTAAAAGAAGGTTCTTCTTACGCTTGATGTTCAAATTCAACCAGGCCCAACCCTTCAGCTCACCAAGTGGCCTCTCATACGAGGTAACTTCCCGCTTAAACCTCCTTACATCCTTTTAAGCTAGGGGCCTTATGTGAAGGTATTGTAGTAAGGATCATTCAAACATTTGATAGAGTCTTCCCTACTAAAGATTCATAACAAGAGCCATGCCAGTACATGCACTCAGCACTAACTTTTCTTGACAATGAAAGCTCGCCTCACAAACCTGCAAGAAGCAAGCATACATCTCTCTTGGGATCTGAACGTTCCTTCTTTAACAAGCTACTACACATAGTAGTATAAAAAGGCAAGGCATCAATACCATGGGAGGCAGTTGCTTTTACATACTCTCATTCCCTTTCGTTTTCTAAATATACTGGTTACAGGGAAGAAATAATATCATTCCCTTTCTTTTACTAAATATATTGGTTACAAGGAAGAAATAATCTTCCTTTCAATCTTATTGGGCTCTATTACTAACTTGAGTGTTGGCCTGGGCCTCTCACATTATTTGTCTCTCAGGTTCTTACACTATGGACCTGGGTCCACAATTCTACGTGGACCAAGCTGTGCTTGTTTGTCATGCTCTTCTTAATTTTTTTTGAACCAAAATAGAAATCATGTAAAAATCTCTCCCTATTTCCAAAATAACAACCTGGCATATCTTTAATGATTCATGACATTAATTCATCTCCATTGTCTTCTCCAAATTCTTCAGAACAAATTCAACTAATATTAAATTCAACCATAACTTCAGCAGATTGAAAACAACAAAAATCTATACTTTCTAAATAACAAAGTTCAACCTAACTCTATCGAAACTCAAAATCAATTCATGACAAAAATCAACCAAAACACAAATAAAAACATTGTCTTTGCAATTGAAAATTCAATTGAAGTTTGTAATTCACCTATGATACAGCTACATCTCTGTCAATCTCTCTTTTCCTCTTTTTCTTTCTCTCTCTCTCTCTCCTTCTTATTCATATTTATACATTAAAAAACTATAGAAATTTCAATAAAATATAGACATATATCATAGGTTCATAGTTATATATTATGTAAACTATTGTTAAAAAATTATATCAATAAATCATAAAACCAAACCTTTATGCATTAAAAATTACATATTCATAAGTTATAAATTGTATATTCATCAAACATAAACCTAATATTCATTATGCATAACCTATAGATTCAACATGTACATACGTGTAACCTATAAATTCAACATGTACATACATGTTCATTATGTCATACATATAATTTATGGAAAAAAAACTTTATGTTAATAAGTTATAAACTATACATTTTTCAAACATATGCATGAGATTCATCATTTGCAAATTACATATTCATCAATATTTAACTATAGTTTCATATCATACTTTCATTATTATCACAAAACATCATAAGTTATAAACTATACGTTCATCAAACTCATGAATCATGTATATCATTCATAAACTATATATTCATCACCATTCAATTACATGTTCATCGCAAAAAATATAATTTCCGAATGATATCATTTCTTTCTGCAATTGATATTCAAAATAATGATTCTATGTCGGAATTGGAAATTGCGGATGAAGAATTATTACAATCTGTTGATGAAGCATTCAACATCATTTGTGGTTGTGATTTTGGCAAGATAGACCTAAAATTTATATTTAATTAACCTTATACTAATAACAGATGAATATCTATATTATAACTAATGAATCTAAGCCTTATGTTTAATAAACTTGAAAATAATAACAGATAAATATACAATTTATAAGTAATGAACCTAAACCCTATATCTAATGAATGTGAAATTAATAATACATAAATATACACAAAATAAGTAATGAATATAAAAGCTGTTTACCATAAAAAACAAAAAAATAAACGTACATTTTATAAGCAATGAATTGAAACCCTATATTTAATGAATCTAAAACGAGTAATAGATAAATATACAAAAAATAAGTAATGAATATAAAATGTATTTACCATTAGAAAAGTAAGTGGACGAGTAAAAAAACCATCAGCCTTCTTCTTCTTTCATTCTTCAACAAATTGAACTGGACTTTTAACACTAAAATCAAATACATAATAACTTTAAGACAACAATAAACGAATATAAATCACAAAAATAACAAATTAAGACAAAGATTAACAAATTAAAAACACAAAAATGGAGAAAAACTTATTGCAATTACAATAATAATGCCAAAAAAACAAATAGATGCAAAAAGAATACGAAAGAGAGTAGAAAAAAATTGATGAGAAAGAAAAATGAGGGTTATAGAAAAAATGAATAGAGAAATAGAAAAGAAGAATAGGCGAAGAAGTAGAAAGAAAACATGAACGGATGGAAAGATAAAATAAAATAAATAAAATATTTTTTAAAATGATAAAAAAATAGTACTTGTACTGATATATGCATATTATATACATGTTAATTGGTCCAACTAACTACATGAACTCAGGTCCATATAATAATTTGCCTTGTCTCTCTCTTTCATGCTACTGAACCATCAAATTTGTACAAAGGCCACATAAGAAATTCAGCCCATTAAACATCATAAGATCTATGATTGATCAATATGAAATATGATATTTTTAACATTTATCCCTAAAAAAAAAAAAAAAAAGATAGGGGGAAAAAATGAAAGTTTATTATGTACTTTTGTCTTGAAAGAAAGGATCATCACGAAGTCAATTATGAATTTTGGTTTAATTCTTTTCTCATAGTTTTATTTGTAATGTTTTAAAATATTTTTATAGTTGCACAAATATTGAATTTTGTATTATATTTTTTTATTGATAATATTTGCCATTTTTTAAAACTTAGCTGTGTATCAACTATTTAATTGAATCATTATTATTATTTTATTGTCTTAAAATGAAATTCAATAAATAGACTTACGCCCTCGACTTAAGGTCTTGGCTCTGCCACTGTGTATGATATAATATATGTAATAGATATTACATTCATTTTGCAGAACAATCAGAGCTCAAATGTTGGAACTTCATAATCAAAGCCATGAATAGCCTGATAAGCTAGACGAGGGAGTAGATTCCTGTATGGATCACTTTCTCTTTTCTCCTTCAAAAAATCAAGACATCTCACCACCTCAGACTTTATTTGTAAGTATAATTCATGAGCTTTCTCTCTATCTTTTAACTCTTTCTTCCTTCCTGCATAACATAGTTAATGATTCCAGTGAATCTTTGTATGTTAAGAAGTGGACATTAAACTAAGCAAAAATTTCATGTACTATTTCTCAAAACTTTGCATGAGAGTGAATTTTTCAAATTTATTTGCCAAAATGAACTGTCAATGCTAACAGAAATTAACAAATATTCACACCATGCAATCAATGGTTAGAGGAAAGGACAAGAAATGTAAAAAAAAAAAAAAAAAAAGCAATTTCTATTATAATCGTCTTTTCAAAAATATTATCAAGTATAGTGGGAGAGGGGAATCATAAGAAAAAGTACTCATCTGGGATTACAGGTTTACTGGTTTAGATATAGACTATTATTATCAATTACTATATATTGATAACAATAAAAAGAGTCTGGGTAATTGACCAAAGCACCCAAAGCTGAAAAATATAATTGACAGTGACACATTAAAAAAAATGGGGCTAAACTTGTGTAAATTAATTCATTTATTATCACAATTAATTTTGACAGTTCCATGTTTATTGGTTTTGGCCAAATAGATAATTGTTGCTATTTTTTTAGTAAAATTGTTGCTTATGTTACTACTAAATAGATTTTCATATGTAGTGTGTTTTCTCCATACCTTCTGTTTCGATTGGTTTCCCAAAATAATAATACAATCTTCCCGGAAATTTTGGTAGGACTCCTGTAATGTGTATATCTTGGTTTGCCACTTCACCTTGCTCTCCATTCCTTATTATCACAAGAGACCATGCAAAGAAAAGAAACCAAGATTGGAAATAAGGATAAATACAAGTTAGAAGATTTACTGGAATGTAAGAGAAGACAAATCGACCTTGAAGCATACCTCACACTCTCATATTCCTCCGCAATCTTTTGTACGTAATCCCTAAGGAAAGGAACCTTCATTTGGTCATCATAGTCAAAAAATACCTGAGACAATGAATATTCAATTAATTACTAATTTGAGACTAGTGATCTGATCCAAACTGGTGTTAGAGAATGTCAATCCAAAATAAGGCATATACAATGCCAGGGGCACCTGAGGTGACTGTGATGTATTAGAAATGTGGGTCAAAATTTATTGACAACATTTAAGTTGTCAAGATGAATCTGTAAAAAAGATCAATCTTACTGTCAAGAGCATTTAAGCTGCTCACTGTGGCAACTATGAATTATTCTAAATCTTAGAAAGCTCAAGCCTCTTTAACAAAATGTGCAGTATGTGTGTATTTGAGTTGGTAAAGTGATTCAGCATGATATTCACCTAAGAAAATGTAAAAAAAAAAAAAATTATAACACAGTGTAGCAGTGCTCTACACAAAGAAACTAATAGAAAATCAACAAGATATAAAGGATATCCTCTAGCCTTACTTCCAAAAAGTCATCTTCTCCAACAACACCAAATGGCACAATTTTGGCTCCAAACCTAGCTGCCATCCTCACAAACTCAGAATGTTCAGGCCAGAATAACTTGTATTCTTCACCCTGAAAAGAGTTGACTCTTGATCAAAATCGTATATCATCCAAGGTAAAATTCCTTGAAAACATCAAAATAAATGAGGGAAAAGTTAAAAATAAGACTCATCATCCATTAAAAAAAAAAAACATAGGAAAATGGTTACACAATAGCATTTATCCATCCCAACTCCCAAATTCTTAATTTTTTCCACCAAGCATGCAGTGGCAGTCGCAGGATTTGGACCTAAGGGAAGCAAGAATGTACATGCTTTAACCCAAAAGGAAAGAAAAATTAATTATTATGACCTTTAATTAAATTTAAACTTCTCCTAATTTACTTAAAACCTGATATGAATAAATATATGCTAATTGTTATATACACTACAAAATCAAACTTTTATATATAATGCATTAATAATTCAAGTTCATGCCTATAAATATTTGATCTTTCTTAAAAACCGATAAAGCTTCTAAAAGAAATATTTAGTCCTTAGTATTGCTTCACTTATTTTTTGTCATTTATTTTATTTCTGTAATTCGATCTTGCTTTAGATTTTGTTTTCTTTTGTTTTTATAGACAATTTTCTTCTACAAGGCAAGCTGGATACTGAGAAACTGATATCTCATTCTGCTACAAACGATATCTCACTCTAGCATGAATTTGCAATAACAAGAATTATGATTCAAATTAGAACATGAACACTAAGCTTCTAATAAAATGATTACTTATTAGGATAACAGATGAACAATGATAGCATTACCCTCCGATGACAGGCCTCACGCATGCCTCCTGGGTACAACAGTACATGAGCCTTTGAAGATAGAAGTTTGTACATAATTGTTCCGGAAACAGGAACTGCACCCATTATTCTGGTAATGTCGAAACTTGACAATGGAGGTAAAAATCCTTCTTTCAGTCTCCTAAACATTGATGGATGCGCTATCCCTCTCAAACGAATATTTCTTTCCAAAAGAAGTTTGGGGAACATTGGATATAAATCTAATGACAAAAACACGTGATGGCCAACAAACAAGACTGGACCTTCCGAAGGAACACCTGCAAGACTCCTAACTATCTTCCCATCTTCTAAAGTTGAGAGCATCACAGGGCTTGTAGCATATGATAAAAACCTAAAACGTCATAATTGGGAGAAAAATATTATTTAAATAACACATGTTAATGACTAAGTGACTATTAGGTTGGCTGTAACCATTTGTCTAGTGAAGATTATTCCACAGGGTTTAGCAAAAAGTTCATCTTCCAATAGTATAATGCTTGAGAGTAAATTGATTAAAGAAGCATATTATTTCCATACCCACCTACATCATGCCACTGCTAGAGTGCTAAGTTTACTAAAAAGTTGTTGTCCTGATCATAGAAAAATACGATTTGTATCCCTAAGAAAGCAAAATGATATACCTAAATGATTCATGTAATTTTTTGAATTCAGCAGGGGATGGTGGTATGTAATCTGAAACATAGTCATGGTATGCTCCTCGACGATAGAGACAAGCACCTTTGATAGTCATTGATAAATCAAAGTCCTCTTCCTGCCAGATGTGCATCAAAGAAAAAAAGAATGAATCATTTTTTTTTTTTAATATCTACATAAATAATACAGGAGAGATAGGGAGAGAGAGGGGGAAAGTGATAAAATCAAGGAAAACCAAATTTAGGAATTCTCTTAAATCCTATCCTAGATAAGATTAAGAATCTCAAGCTAAGAAGAAGATTTTAAATCCAAGACAAAATAGGAAGCAAACAACTTTCTAAATATTGTAATAAAAAGAAAATTTACTAAGTAGCCGGTAAATATCCCTTTTGTGCCAAAAAAAAAAAAAATAACTTTGCACTATATTTTAAATTTAAATTGATACCTAATCTTTAATTTTTTCTTTTTAATACAAAAATTAAAATTTTTCTTTCAAAAAATAATATCCGTTAGAAATCTGGTAGCTGACGTAAACGCTAAAATGCATCATAATGTAAATACTAAGTACCAAACTGTATAGCATTCCGTTCACATCAATAAAATTTGACTGATTTTCTAATGGATTCCATTTTCTAAAAGAAATTGAAATTTTGATGCCAAAAAAATAAAAATGAAAATTTGGTACTAATTTGAAATATGGTGTAAGATTTTGATATCAAAAAGGTATTTACCCTGTACTAATCATTAAGAGTTAGTTAAAATAAACCCCTTTTATTTTGGTTTATATTGATCGTATAAGAAGAGCAAGGAAAGTTAGATTATCCTACCAAGAAGAGAAAGTGACCGCAATCATCAAACGAACGATTATCACATCTCGGCAGAGCGTGCTTGAGTCTTTGGCCTTCCTCTTGACTTGGTAGCAACTTGTCCATTCCACTGAAACATACAGACCACGATTCAGGCAGATCATTCTAAATAGAAATTCAGACGTTAAGCAGATTCTAAGTAGAAATTCAGACTTTAAGCAGCAAAGAGATTAGTATGGTGATCGGTAAGCTATCATCTGTATATCTGTATCTATATGCCTGTATAACGAGAGAAAATGGAGGTTACTATTCATGATGAATGCTAAATTCTCCATTCTGCCCTTCTTTCTTTCTTTTTTTAATTCCTCCTTTTATTTATTTACTTTCTTTTCTTTTCTATTTTTTATTTTCTATTCCTATAGCTAAATATATTAAATGGAAATGGTTTACTTTTCATAAATAGAAAAAGAAAAATGAAGGATTTACAATTCAGGATAGATTATATAAGTATTTCTATTTAATTTTCATCTAATTTTAAATTAATTATAACTAACAATTTTTTTTTCTTACCTTTTAAAACCAGATACCCACAATAGATTAAAAATAAGATTAAATACCTAAAAACTTGAAAGAAAAATTTATCGAGCGACTAGAAGCTGAAGATGAGGCTGTAATTTGAAGGGATTAGGATTTTATTATTTTTTTCAGATGGGCATATTAGCTTTTTTGGGGTTTTCGAACTGGGCTTTGTTCTTTGAATTAATGGACCACTCGATTTCTACCTTAATTAAATATATATTTTCTTCTTCAAATTTAATAATTTTTTATATCAATTGTTAACATAATTAATGTTATTAATAAATCTGATTAGAATTAACACAAAATAAAGTATACTATATTTTCCTTGATTAAATCTCATGCAAATATTTACAATAATAATTTATTTTAATATGCTTTATCATGATTAGTTAGTATAAAATATTCATAAGTTCAAAATAATTGAGACAAATTTCATTATTTATTTTTAAAAGAAAATTTAAAAAATTCAAATTTTGTGGATAATTATTTTCTTTAAAAATTTTAAAGAAAAATTACTACTCATGTAATTATTAAAACGAATATTATAAATATTATACTATTATTTTATAAATACTATATTTTTATATATTAATTTATTAAAATCAATATTTAAGATATGAAAAATAAAATTATTAAATTTATCTATTAAATAAATTTAAATTATTTTTTAATTAATTATTTTAAATAATTTTAAAGTAGGTCATAGCGTGACTATATATATATATATATATATATATATATATATATATATATATATATATATATATATATATATATATATACATGTAAAGACTTAATTATATCTAGTATATGTATTCAATCTAATGGAAGAATTATATGTGGTAAAATAACGGACATATTCGTAATAAAATTTTAAAATATTAGTTAATGTTGGTTTGGTATATAAATATTAAAAACATTTTTAGTCATTTTGTTGCAACTTCTTAGACACCAAACCAATCATAAATAAATATTTTAAAATTTTATTACGTGTGAATATATATATATATATATATATATATATATATATATATATATATATATATATATATATATATATTATGTCAAGGAGATGGACCTGTAGAGTATCAGTGTTTGAGCGTTTACAGCATGTAGGCGTGAATTGGCAAATTCTGAAGCCGATTTAAGCAATTGTAGCTTCCACAGAAGTGTTTCTCTCGTAAAGATGTCACCCAAAAGCTGAGCCATAAACCATCAAAATACTCGGAATACATAGCATTGTGCAAGCATCAACACAAAAAATGTAAACACTAGAGATGACTTACTAAACATGAACTGCCAACAGATATACATAGTAATGGCCATTTTTTTCGTTTAAAAATAAGCCTCAACAATAAATTCTGAGGACAGAGTTCTTAACATTTCAACTGAAAATTTTGTTCTCTGGTCTCATACGAAAATTTATACTTGAATTTACTTAATAAATTAGAATGAAAACTTACAGAGAGGTAAGATGACATTGCAGCGACATCCTGTGACAGCTCTTTGACTGTATGTTGTAGAGGAACTCCTTTTATCACATTATCCATTACCGCCTTCAAAGGATCACCTAAATGCATGCAGCATCAATTGCTAGTATCAACTGGAGAAAAAATCACACACATACAAATTCAATTGCAATTCTTTTATAGTGCTGAAACTTCCGTCATATGAAGGATAAAAATAGGGATGAGGTTTGCTAGAATCAAATACAAGTAGCATTTTTCAATTGGAGGATAATTCATGTTTGTCCAAAATCACAATATCCAAAATCACACTTTTCCCCGTCCAACCACAAGACTAGCAGCCTGAAAGTTCAGATGCATGCAGATGCTGCTCTCGATTCCTTGAAGTTGTTAGAGAGGTAAACGCAATTTTTGGATCTCCAAGATTAAATTTTTTGGTTGAGTGGCTTTTCACTTTTGTATTAGAGTCTATTCGATAGACAGGAAAAATCTAGAGTTTGAATCTTGGGTCCCCATATTAAGTAGAAAATTTCAGCGCAAAATAGAGGAGTCGGTGCTTTCCATGCTTTAAACCAGTGGGCTTTTCATGGCCAGACAAAATCTATTCTTTAGTTGAAGAAATTGTTCAACATCCTTCCAGTAAAAGGCCTATCCAATCATTGGATTCAAGCGTCTGATCTCCCAATCTCAATCAGCAAGGACCAAGTAACTTGTTTCTATATTATGACTAGGCTTAAGCCAATATTGGTCATTAAATGGTGAAATTCAACTGAAATATGAAAAGCTCCATCACCATCAAAAAAATAACAGTAATTAATTTCCTAGCAGTGGTAGATCCAACAAATGTTTACCTAGCAACTCCCTAAGCCTATTATGCTGTGTAAGTTAAAATATGGCCATGAAACCTAACTGAATTGCAGTTCACACTTTTACTCCATGCAAATCTCTGGGTGCATGTCAATATTTTCCATTTATTAAAAGCAAACAGGTTATGGATGGTGCATAGATGGACCCGAGCAAAGCTAATATATATGTTAGCTCCATGCAAAATCAAATATATATCTGGAGCAATAGCAAAGCCGGAAATTGCAACTCTGACAATAAAGAAAACCTGTAATCAAGCTCAGCAAATAAGGAAGGCGAAGCTGAAGTTCGTCAGGTATGACTGCCAACAAAGGTGTTAGAGATGCCAGCTGCGACTTCTTAAAAGATGTTCCTAACAAAAATCGATCAAAATCATTTGGAGTAAATAAAAAGTATAACCAATATAAGCCAAAATTACAGGTTGATGCTGGACGAATAAAGTATTTTCCCTTTATCTAAGAAGGGTCTCTGCAATACATGTAATACATTGATTTGTGAATAATTAATTAACTGTCCATATGTGGCAGCCTCTTATTATTGATTTATTTTTCAAGGCGTTGGTGCAGTCCTTTCTAACTCTGGACAGTCAATTTAAACAGTTAAAAACTAATGATCTCATATGATCAGTATATATTTATAAGGTCATTTCACTAGTCAATTCATGTTCATGTGCTTACACATGTCCGTGCTTATATATTGTTGAATTTCTTAGATTATATGGATATCCATAAATATGAGGAACTGAATGTGTATACTCACATTAATGGTTAAGGACGCAAATATTCACCTGGATTAGCCAAAATAAGTACAAGATCGATGTCAGGGACAAGAGCTGCAACAGCTAGAGCGAGGCAAGCTCCCAGAGATTCTCCAACAAGATAGATTGGTCTGCGAGGTGAATGCGTGCTCTCTGATCTAACTGTTCTTTCAACCATCTTTACTAAGCCTGAACAGGGTCAAAAAATGAAATTGCATAGTTAAGCACAAGCTAGATTACAATGAATTCAATCTTACTCTCCGTCTTTATCACAAATATTTTTGACAGATTGAAAAGGACCTTTAAATGATGTTCTATCCTTAACTGGAATATGCAAGCACCATATGTCGAAAAACCTAACAAGGAAAAAAAAATCCACAATTAAGCATCATAATTATTAATATTAGAAAATGTATGCCATTATGCATTGGATGATTAATAAATTAGTTTAGGTGAATTTATTGTCTATGATTGTGATACTTACTTTCCAAGACTATGATGTTGTCTAACAAGTCCTAGCCCAACACCATCAATCCCTGCAAAATTATAACCTTTTATGAACAAACAATAAAAGAAGTGAAAAATAAACAGTTTTCAGGTAACTACATGAATTGAAAAAATCTTGAATTCCAGTAACAGCTAGAGCTAAATTTACCAAAAATAAATAACAGAAAAAATGATATATATATATATATATAACAATTGGGAGAGCTCAGGTGGATCCGGTGCTCAATTGCTATTACTAACAAAAAATTGAAAAAGTATAATAATAATAACAAAAACAGCGAAAAAGATTAAATTATTGCACTTCTCACTTTCCAGTTACTGATAACCTACTTTTTGATCCATTTATTAACAAAATCAATTTCCAATAAATACTCGGATTAATTAAATAATAATAATAATTAATATAATAAAATAAATATTACTACAAAACTACATGTCTTACGGTTAACTGGACCACCATTATCTGACACTATAAAGACCTGGCACAATGTATTGGTGCGTGAAAGAAACATAACAAGAATTTGCTCGTCGGTGCTCAAATGATAACAAAGCTTGAAGCCACTAGCCAGTTCTATACCTTTTTATTTTTGTCGAAAAGCTGGTTTTATACCTTGAGGGTATTTTTTTTTTTTTTTTTTATAAATTTGATCTAGATTGAAATTCAAACTCAAAATTTTAATTAATTAAAATTTGCAATATATAGCTAATAATTATTGATGATTAGGAACTGATGGATGATATTTGATGGCTGAAAAAATGTGATAATTTGATAAAAACGTGTTAAATTTTTTATTATAAAAAATTATCTCAAAAAAATAAAATTTCAAAATACTTTTTATTTTTAAAAAAATAAAGAAAAAAATTAGTTTAACTTTTCACATTTATAGAATCAAATATCACTTTTTATTGTAACTTTAATTAATGTAATACAAATTTTTATGCATTTTATTTAAGATAATTTTAATACTATTTTTTCTATTGAATAAATTTAAATAATGAAAAATTAAAATAATTAATACTTATAAAATAAAGTAAAATACAAAGTAAAATATCTAGAGTTTATTAAATTTAAATAAAATTTTTTAATCTTTATTAATTAGATGCTCTCTATTAAATAAAATATGCATTTTAAAATAAAAAGCACCATTGAAAATACTTTAATGGCCATTAAGAGTATAATAATTTATATTTAATATATTATACATTACATATCGTAATTATTTCCCCATTAATAATGTGTTATATAAAAGAAAAGTTAATAAAATTAAGAGTCAAGATAATTATAATTAATTACTTAATATATAGTATTTTATAATAAATAATTTTTTATTGTGAAAATATATTTGTAGTTAATCCTTTTATAATTTTAACATTATAAGATCGATTTCCAATGGACTCTATTTATGCCTAAAATTTTCCATGATAAAGAATCAATACAACGACAAAAGAGTCGAATAAATTTTTTATTATTTAAATTTAAAATAAAAAATAAATTTTATTTTAAATTTTATAATTTTTTTATGCATACTATTTATTATCTTTTCTCTTATCTATTGCTAAAAGGAGGAGAAAAATTAAAATTATTAATCATTTATGAAAAAAAAAAGTAAAATGAAAATTTAAAATTTAAAAAGTTCATTGACTTTAAAAAAATATATATTTTTTATATTTAAAAATTGATTAAACAACAAGAAAAATTAAAATTATTAATGTTTTATGAAAAAGTAAAATAAAAATTTAAAATTTAAAAAGTTCATTGGCTTTAAAAAAAATATACTTTTTTATATTTAAAAATTGATCAAGATACTCTTCATTTATTAACAACAAGAGCTAAATTTATCAAAAAAAAAAAAAAAAGAGAGGAAAATGATAAATAAGAAATATATATATATATATATATATATATATATATATATAAAACAACTAGGGCTTAATCGCTATTACTAATAAAAAAATTGAAAAAAAAATATAATAATAATAATAAAAACAAAGAAAATATTAAATTGTCGCACTTTTCACTTTCCTGTTACTGATAACCTACTTTTTATCCATTTATTAACAAAATCTAATTCCAATAAATATCCGGGTTAATTAAATAATCACAATAATATAATAAAATATATAAAATAAAAAAAGACAAAAAAGAAGGCAGAAGACGAATGGGAAAAACCAAACCACTTGCCTGGTAAATAGAGGAGGAGAGGAGAATTTTCCGAACGGGACCCACACTCTAACGGAGAGAACCACCGTGGTGGACCTCCGTCCGACCTGATCATTTCCTTTGATTCTTCAAAATAATCTTTCAGACTCTTTCTACTCTTCATTTCCTCTTCGGCTAGCTTCCAAATCAATTGATTTTGCTTCTCTTCTATATTCTCTGCTTTTTCTTCTTCTGCTTCTGCTTCTGCTTCTTCTTCTACTTCTTCTTCTTCTTCTTTTTTTAACGGCTTCATCTTCAAACTTCCATTCGTCGTTTTTTCCGTTGCAGGAACAGTTGATATCTGTTCTGTAGAAATTGCAAATCTCTTAATCTGATTGGAAATCAGATTTGGTTTTACTTTACCGGATGATGAAGATGACGATGGAGTTAGACAAGAATGGACCACCGCCGGTGAAAAGCCGATTGCAAAAAACCATGCTCCGGTGGCCGCCATGTTAAGTGTCGTGTACTGATCTCTCTTTCTCTCAATCTATCTGTTTCTCTGGGTATGGCGGTCTCGAGAGATATAAAGACTGTTTGGCTGATGACAAGGATTTACACAATAATGCAATGGCGCATGGCGGTAGGTTAGAGTGGCCAATGCCTAGAAATGAAAATGACAACTATAAAGTTTACAGTTGACTAGGGAAGGCACTTTGTATTAGTAGAAACATGTATATTCTCTCTTGTTCTCTGCTTACGGCGGTCTCGAGAGATTTAAAGACTGTTTGGTTGAAGACAGTGATTTAGCGGTAAATACTTTACCAATGACGAGACCATATGGATTAAAATATACTTAAAAGGAAAACTCTTGCCCGCATGCATAGCTTTATATTTCCATCTCATATATCAAAATAAATAAATAATAAAATATTTTAATTAATTCGATTTTTATTTTTTATGGAGTACTTTGTCAACCTACTTTATTTGAAAAAAATAATTTTTTATAAAAAATAATAATTTTATTTATATTTTTTCATAAATTAATTTTTTTTTCGTAATTCCTTTTAGTTGCGAAAAAATATTTAATTTTATGAAAATATGAATTATTTTAAATTATTTTTTGCAAAATAATAATTTTAAGAAAAAATAATTTTATAATTAAAAAAATAAAAATAATTTCATAATTACAAATAAATGGCTCTCTTACAAAAAAAAAATCATAATTTTTTTATTTTTTTGTAAATTAGACTATTTTTTTATAAAGTTTATAAATATATAAATTTAAAATACATCTTAATCATTTTAGCATTTCTCATTTTTAATTAGTGAAATGTAATAATAGGTTAATGTAATTATAATACTTTAAATATTTTAATTTTATTTATTATTTATGACTATCCTATTGGCAGTAACAAATAAAATTTTATATTTTATTTTAATATAAAGTAATATAAAAATTTGTATATACAATATTTTTTATAAGAAAATTATGATTTTTTAAAAAAGAATAACGTTTTTTCGTAATTATAAAATTATTTTTCCTAGTAAAATTATTATTTCATATAAAATAAATTATATTACAAAATAAATTATATTTTCGTAAAATTAAAACTTTTTTCTCAATTAAGTAAAATTAAGAAAAAATAATTTAATTTATGAAAAATATAAATAAAATTATAATTTTTTGTAAAAAAATTATTTTTTCGCAATAAAATAATCATAAAAAATACCTATTTATAAAAAAAATATATTAATATTTTTTTTATATTATATTTTTATCTCATTAAATTAATTTATATATATTTTATATAAATAAAATTTAATAAATAGAAAATTGAGTCATCATAAATATAGATCAACCACAAATAAATCAACATTCTTTCAGCTATGATCAATTATCTAGAATTTTTTGACAATGTTATGATATATTATAAGATTTGATTGATATCTTTCCATATACATGAATATTCTAGTTTCCATATTAGTATTGATTGTATTTTCCTTATTGGAAAAACTTCCTATTTCTTGTATTTTCCTGATTGGAAAAGCTTCCTATTTATTTCTCTTCTGTACTCTGTATAAAAGGCTTAATACTATTGAATGGAATAACTAGAAAAACTATTCTCTTCTCTATATTCTTTGTTCATATTCTTCTCCATTTTATTTATAACACGTTATCAGCACGAATCGTTCTACAATATTGTTCATAATTTTGGATAGCTTGTGGTTTGCTACAACCCAGCTAAGGCGAAAAATTTAAAGAAATAAAATTCAAGATTTATGGTAAACAATTTTTATCTAATTAATTACTATTATTATTAATATTTATGTATCAAATATTTTTTTTTAAGAAAAAAAAAACTAAATCGTTTTTTTTTAAGAAATCGTTTGAACATATTGGGCTAATTAATTTGAAGAAATCATTTTTTTTCTTCTCTCTTACAATCATTTATTTCAAATCGTTTTTTTTTTTAGATTTATAAAGATTTGATATACTATTTAATGATTAATCAATTAAATTCTAGTTCCTGAAGAACTAGCATTATATTTTAAATACTAGTTCCTGAAAAACTAGTATTATTTATAGTTCCTAAAGAACTAATTAAATAAATAACTAAGCTATGAGTTTCTAGAGAATTAGTATTATATTTTAAATTCTAGTTCCTGAAAAACTAGTATTATTTATAATTCCTGAAGAACTAATTAAATAAATAACTAAGCTATGAGTTCCTGAAGAACTAATAATAATTACAGTTCCTGAAAAACTGGTATTCCTTATAGTTCTTGAAGAATTGGTATTCTCTACAGTTTTTGAAAAACTGATATTCTCTACAGTTCCTGAAGAATTGATATTCTATATAGTTCCTGAAAAACTAATTAAAGTAAACAAATTCATTAAAAAATCATTAAATGTTCCTGAAAAACTAAATGCATTGTCTACAAGTCTTTAAAATACTGATTTTATTATGATTTTATATTAGATAATGTTAATTGATGGGCCTCGACATCATGAGTAAGAATTATTTATACTAGTATCACTCGTTCGAGTAATCAAATAAATAAAATAGACATCCTTGAAAAATTGATATTTTATGTTCCTGAATAACTAATAAATTTGATTTAAGCTACACACATTGAATAAATTGGATATCAATAAAATACCTGCGTATGGCCATAATATTAAGGTAAACCTTTTTTTTTTTTTTTTTTCTGTTTTGGGTGCTTCATTGTTGTTTATATGTATTGGAATGATGGGTATGGCCTATTTGATTTACCAACCAAATTGCAACTTTTAGTTGGTTATCAATTATAATAACAAATTTTATGTATAGTTTTAAAGTCATGGCTTATAATTTTTTTTTGGCATAAAATCCGACCCTAAATTATTTATTTGTTGATTGATTAACTTGCTTTATGGGAAAATGGTGATCTTGCGTTAATATTAATAGGTTTACTTGATTCATTAAATTGAGATTGATCCTACTAGTGTATATATTATTACATATTATTCGGTCTTAGCATCTCAACTCAAAATTTATTTTATGGACAATACATGTCTTATACATATATATATATATTTGTTAGTTGAATAGCCTACAAGAAAGTTGTGTGTGTTATATATGTTCTGAATTTACTTATGTTAATGTGTATTAGATGTGAAAACAATTAGAGATTTAAATGTGAGATGAGATTAATATAAATTATATAAGTAACATGGTTTTGTTAATTTGTGAATTGATGAATTTATTTTCGGATTGCATACATTGTTGGATTTATGTTGGTATAGAGAAGCATAATTAGTGTTTACCTTTCTTGGTATGATAAATTATGAATTTAATATTTGTTAAAATTAATATTAATTTATTTTCTGATTGGTCTATTTAGATATATTTTAAATATATGCAAATTAAGTTATTTAAATAAAGTGAAGTATAGTGAATTAAAGTTTGGTTAATAATTTTTATATGCTTTTGAATTCAATGGAAATAATTTTTGACGTGAGTTGTTGATAATGAAATGTGTTTAGATGCTAGTAAAAGTAAAAACTATTATCTACTTAAACCTCATTTAAGTGAGGATTTAAAGGTTGAATATCTTACTATTAATGATTTTTATATTTTCTAGAAGAGTTTTAAAGATAGATATAATCACTTGAAATATGTGGTACTATCATAAACTCAATATGATTGGTTAAACCCTACACCTACAAGACTTGAATTCTATTTGAGAATATAATTTAACTATGTTTAAAATTACTTCACAGCTGAAATTATGCTGTAATAAAGTTACATGCTCCTGTAGTAGCAATATAAAAAATGAAAATTTACAAATATTATTTTTCTAGTGGTTGCAAAGAATAATTGTTAATAAGAAATCATCAAACAATGCTCACTAGTACAACTGTATTCCCTGAAGTGAATACTATAAATCATTTGGTATATAATGAGAATTCTAAAAGAATAATTGCTAATGAGAAATCATCAAATAATGCCCATTAGTACAACTGTATTCCCTGAAGTGAATACTATAAATCATTTGGTAAATCATGAGATTTTGAAAGAGGAACCACCCATATAGAGGACACAACTCAATTCAATATTGATGATTTTATGTAAACTCCTTAAAGGAGTAATTTGCAAGGATTTTATAAGTTGTGTATTATAATGAGTCATTTAATTACTATTTTATCCCTAGTATACATGCACAATATATTGCGTTGAATCTACAGTTCAAGCATTGAACTTATAGTTCAATAATTAAACTTTGAAAGTTTGGCATGAATGCCATTATGTACATCATATATACTCTCCCTTGAAACTTGTATAAGAACATGAGTTATAAATTTTTTCTGTGCCATGAATATATTAAATATATCTCAATGTGTGATAATGGGTCCACAAAAGAGACTATAAATTTGTTTTGATGAGGCATATTTTTCGACACTAGGGGTAGGAAAAGCACATGCAGTGCTAAAGAATGTCGAGAAATTTATTAGAAGAAAAACCCTTTAAATAATTTTGGTCTATGTACAAGTTAGAGTGAACCAGAAGTTCACAAAATAATACAGTTGCAACAAATTGCAACTTAACTGCCAAATGCATTTATAGATGCTAAAAAAGTGACAAAGTCTCATATTACAGCTACTAATACCCTAGCAAGGGTTGTGATTCCAATTGCAAATAGAAAATCAATCAATCTTACTACACACCAGAAGCGTGGATAGTAAATTGGAACTAAAGACAAAAATCCGCGGAAAAGAAAAGCAGCGCCACTCATAAAATCTCCTGAAGAAAAATCTCATGAAGAGGAAGATCTCAGTCAAAAAACTATAGCTAATTATGAGACACAAACTGAGACAATGGAACAATTAGATCCTCCAGATGTGGCTTCTGGAGTTGATGATCATATAAATGAAAACTATGAGATCTCAATTATTTTGTGATATAAGAAAGAGTTGATAGAAATTTAATTATCGTCGACGATGAATTTGCCTCAACAGTAGCTTTTGCTGTGATAAGAGAAAATATGGATCCATAATCTATAAGTATAACTGAATATTAGCATAAACATGATTGATCATCATGGAATGAGGCAATTAAAGTAGAGCTAGACTCGTTCTATCATTGATTATGAGAAAAATAATTCTCTTATTATGGAAATGATCATGTTCCGATACTTAATTAATATGACAGTTAATGAAAGGCTTATTGTACGCCTTATGAAAGTAATAAGAGCCCAAGAAGGACTAAGTATATTATAAATGAATACACATTAAACATATGACATATATTTCATCAAATTACAAAAATCTATGTACGGATTAAAGCAATATGGACATGTGGTATGATTATTTTGAGTAAATTCTTATTGAAAGAAAGATATGTGAATAATACACTATGTCCATTTGTATTCATAAAAGACCATAGAATGGTATATGTTATTATTGCAGTATAAGTTAATTTAAATATCAATGTGACTCCTAATGAACTCAAATAAATATGTACTTATTTGAAAAGTGAGTTTGAAATGAAAAATTTAAAGGAAATGAAATTTTGTATCGGCCTGCAGACCGATTATTAAGGAGTCATAATACACCAGTATGCTTATGTGGAAAAGATATTTAAATACACCAGTATGCTTATGTGGAAAAGATATTTAAGCAATTTTTGCATGGATAAATCTTCTCTCTCAACCACACTAATAGGTGGTCCGCTCACTAAAAGTGAAAATAGACCCTTTTAGACTTAAAAAATATAATAAAGAGCTATTTGGTCTTGAAGTACCATATATAAGTGCTATATGGCACTCTTGTGTCTTGCAAATTGCATCAGGCCTGATATTGCATTTGCAAGAAAAAAAATTCCTAGCTAAGTATAACTTTGCACCTACAAAGAGATATTAGAGTGGTGTAAAAAGTTATCTTCAATATACTATTAATATTATAATTCATATTTGAAATTGGTCTATATGCAAATATTGGTTATTTGCTTAGTTTTTATGATGGTAGATTTTAGACTGGCTATGTATTCACTTATAGTGGTACTGCAATTTTATAAGGATTTTTTATGGTCATGAAGTACCTCACTAAAAGATACTCCCATTGTATTTTGAGAATAATGCAATTTGAATTGCACAAATTAAAAGTGGTTATATTAAGGGTAACGAAGTAGAGATAAACTTCACCCAAATTATTGTATATATATAAGCTCCAGAAGAGATATCCACCAAATTCGCTTGAGTGACAATTTAACAGACTTATGTATTAAGTTTTTACCTAATGTGGTATTTAAACGGCATCGTTTCATCAATTAGTATAAGCCGTGTTAAAATCTGTCATCATCAGGGGGAACGAATTAGTATATGATTGTACTCTTTTTCCTTAGTCAAGTTTTTATCCCACAGGGTTTTCTTGGACAAAGGTTTTAACGAGGCAATCTGTGCAATGAAAAAATAGCACATGAAATATACTCTTTTCCTTAGATATGTTTTTTCCCACTGGGTTTTCTAATAAGGTTTTTAACGAGTTATATTCATAGTGCAAGTAATATCCTAAGGGAGTGCTACAAATAAATTATTATATGTGAATATTACTTAAACATCATTAAGTATACGATTTGACAACTTGGCATATTTGTTTACAATGGCACTCCTTACAATCACATTTGAAAAGTTAGTCAACAAAATTAGCATGCGTCAGCTAAGAGATATTTGATAGAAATCATATTTTCATGAGGGGGAGATTTTAATGCACTGTACTCTTTTTTCATTAGCCTAAGTTTTGTCCCATTGGATTTTCCTAGTAAGGTTTTTAACGAGGCAGTGTTATGGCGCAAATCCCTACAAGAAAAATGTACTCTTTTTCCTTTACTAAGATTTTTTTCCCACAGGGTTTTTCCTTAGTAAGGTTTTAATGAGACATATTCTTTATAAAAGATATCAAAGGGGAGTGTTATGATATATTATAAGATTTGATTGATGTCTTTCCATATACATGAATATTCTAGTTTTCATATTAGTATTGATTGTATTTTGCTTATTGGAAAAACTTCCTATTTCTTGTATTTTCCTAATTGGAAAAGCTTCTTATTTCTTTCTCTTCTGTACTCTATATAAAGGGCTTAATATACAAGAATAATGTACTCTTTTTCCTTTACTAAGATTTTTTTCCCACAGGGTTTTTCCTTAGTAAGGTTTTAACGAGGCATATTCTTTGTAAAAGACATCAAGGGGGAGTGTTATGATATATTATAAGATTTGATTGATGTCTTTCCATATACATGAATATTCTAGTTTTCATATTAGTATTGATTGTATTTTGCTTATTGGAAAAACTTCCTATTTCTTATATTTTCCTGATTAGAAAAGCTTCCTATTTCTTTCTCTTCTGTACTCTATATAAAGGGCTTAATACTATTGAATGGAACAACTAGAAAAACTATTCTCTTCTCTATATTCTTTGTTCATATTTTTCTCCATTTTATTTATAACAGACCAGCAATAATTATTATCACCTCATTTTTTGCCCACTTTTTCACGGTTTCATGTAAAATAATGATGAGCATTTGTGCCACATCCACTAGTTAATCACGAGAGTCATTTCAAGATATTTCTCCCATTGTCTTCGGACCAATAACTTCAAAAATCCAAAAATTTGGGTTATTTTTTAATTTTGTCCAAAATTTTAAACTTGTCAATTTTATCTTAATTTTTAAAATTAATTGTAATTGTGATCAATTCTCAAAATTGAAACTAAAAACACTTTTATGTAGTTTTTCAATCTCTTAGTAAAGATATCATTTTTCTTAACCTTTTGATCATACTGAAATTAGGTTTCTATATCTTATTTCCAATGTTAATTCAAATTTATTTCTAAATTTGATTTATATGCAATATCTTAATTTGTCGGTTTTAACATCATAGAGAATTAAATTTATATATTTCTATTGCAAACTCCAAAACTGAAATAATATTTATTCTGAAAATAGATTCATATGACTTTTCATTCATAGTATTTATTAAGATCGTACCATTAATTATTTTTGTTCCCTGCAATATGAACAAATTTGTGTTTTGATTTAACAAACATTAATTGTTCTCGTGGTATTGTTGGTAACAGTACGAAACGTAAGTTAAAGGTCATTCAAGAATGGAAAATGTTTTATTATGTAATATTTTATCTTAATTTATTATTTTAATTAATATGTTATTATTTTATTTATAATATATATTTTTTTAAAATATATTATATAAAATATTTTTTAATATAATGATATCACATCAATTGATATAATAAATTGAGATAAAAGTGTTGGATTGTATAGTATTATTTTTCAAAAATTAACTCTATATTTGGATTGGAATAAAATAAGGGAAAAAGTAAAAGCTTTGTGAGTCTAGTTTTTAGAATGATTTTTATTTTAATATTTAGAGCCTGTAATAGCAATATATAAATTTACTTTCTCCGTATGTCCATGCTAATTAGGGGTGTGTAAAATCCAGCTAAAACTAAAAAAAAATTGAATTGAATCAATTGGTTCGATTTGATTTGGTTTGATTTTCTTGCAATATCGGTGTGGTTTAGTTTGATTTTTATAATATATATGTGTATATAAAATTTTATTTTAGGTATGAGAAATATGTAATTTTATATTTTTGCTTCATTGTTAAATATAAAACCAAAATTAACACTTAAATTTATCTCGTATTGATAAAAAAAAAAAAAAAGAAAGAAAAAATAGCCCTAAAAAAAGTTCAGTAAATAAAAACTGACAAACCAAACTGAACTTTTTCAATTCAATTCAATTTAATTTTTATACTTACTGCAGTTCAATTTAATTTACAAAATTTTAAAAGTTCAGTGTTGAGTTTTTCTGTTCCCCTAATGCTACTAGATTAAGACAATGCACATAAGTTAAATTAAAAAATATGCTATAATTTATTGGGAATGAATTTAAATCTAAATTTATGTTGGAAGCAAGATATAAAAATTTAGTTTTACTATATGATCAAATGGCGAAGAAAGAGATATCTCTAGAAAGAGATATATGAAAATTACATAAAAGTATTTAATCCAATTTTGAGAGTGGACTATAATTATAATTAATTTTAAAAATGGGACAAAATTAATAAAATTTTAAATTTTAAACAGTTGAAAAATCAAAATTTTAATTTTTTTTAGATGATTAGTCCATTAACTTCTGGTACTTTAACTAAATACTCAGAGTTAATTTTATCTATGGACATTCAACTTAAATCATATACACATTATGGTTCTCCAATTCATTTTCCTTACTTAAAAATCATTCAACTTTACAAATCATAGACATTAAAATACTTTTATTAATTTTTTCATTTAAAACTAACAATAAACTTATGTGGAAGTGTTACGTAAGCATTTTCACATTGAAAAAAACCACGTCAACAAGCTTCTTATTTCTTAAAAAATAATAAAAAATAAAACTTAAAAAAAAAGGCAAACAAACCATTGATAAACTGATCCAGTTTTATCCCTTGGAATATCACCAAAAAAAAAAAGTTATTAGCAAGACGAGAGCAAAAATAATAAAAATTCTCATTTCTCAGTTTAAATAAATCATAAATTTGATAAAAAAAAAAAACTCTATTAATCAATCTTCTACTGAAACAAATATGGAGACAGATCTATACCTCATCGAGATATTAGGGAAAGACGATTTTTTACTTTCTATGCAACAAATCTCTCAAAACGACAACGTTTCTGTCTCTAACGACAACTCTTACTTCTCTTGCTCTCCTCTTGTTTGAATTCCCATATCTACTCGCTGAGCTCTTCTTTTCTCTATTATTATTTAAAAATTTAAAAATTTAGGGATTTAAATTGCTTGAAATGGAGCAAATTTTAATGAATGTAGAAAAGGGGTGGTAATTAATTAATTTTAGTATTATGTTGTTGCAGAGAGTATAAAGTGTGAGGAGGATAACTCTAAACCAAGCTCTTCATTGTGTGAAGATAGTATAGATAATAATAATGTGAATAAAGAAAAATGTTAATCTAAACAAATCAAGAATGTCCAAACTCGATCTTGAACCACAGCAAATGAAGAGGACAGAGCTTTCTTTATTGAAGATGGTCTTTTTTAATTTTTTTGGTTTCTTTATACTTTGTTATTATTATTATTATTATTATTATTATTATCATTTTTGAGTTTGATTTACGCTTGTAATTTCAAACAATGGCCATACTTTCCATTGGCTAGGTGTTTTGGATCCCTTAGAATTATCAATGCTTGGTGGGAATGCGGGAAAGAGTAGTGGGGAGATGTTATTAGTTGATCCTGAAGGCAGAGAATCATCATCTGGTGGATTGGGCATTGACTCAGTTGATTTACAAGCACTTGAGGATAATTTATTCAAGGGGTTGATAATATTAATTCAGTGAATAAATGTAGTATCTACTAATTAATACTTTCTCCATCTAAAAAAAATTATTCATTTTCTTTTCTCACACAATTTAAGAAAACATCATTAATTACTTGTTAACTCATAAATTTTATTATATTTTATTTACTACTACCTTTATTATTAATTTTTAGAATACACACTTTTTAATTAATAAGAATAAAATGGACAAATACTTATAACTATTTTTAAAGTGAGCAAATATTTTAGAACATTCTAAAAAGAATAATAAATAATCTTTTTTAAATGGATGGAGTATTTAATATTATAGACATCCAGTTGATTAATTTCTTTAATATTCATGTACATATTTGTTATTGTTTCCACATATACAATATGCAAAATTACAAAAAGTATCATTTTTTTTTCATCCATTTTGTTTTTTTTTTTTTTTTTTTTAATCATCCCCAAAACTCTGATGAGCAATGAGGTAATTTGATAATATTAATTTATTGAATAAATATTACAATAATATGATCATTTATCCAAAAATAGAATTATAGTGTTGATGATTTTGTTTCTTTTTATGCTTTGGGTTAGGTTAAGTTAATAGATATGCAATTGGTTTACCTTTTTTTTTTTTTTTTTTTTTCTTTTTTTTAAGTTTTATTTTTTATTTTTTTTAAGAAAGAATAAAATTGCTGACGTGGCTTTTTTAACGTAAAAATACTTACGTGGCCTTTTCATATTAGCATGCTGTTAGTTTGAAATGGAAAAATTGATAGAAATACTTGAATGTATATAATTTGTGAAATTGAATAATTTTTATGCAACGAAAATAAATTAAAGGATTATAATATACATATGGATTAAGTTAAAAAACCACAGATAAAATTCTTTGCTGGTATACTTGTCCTCACGTACAAATTGTACGATTTGATTTGATTTGATTTTTATCATTGCACCTTTAATATGTACAGGTAAAAAATTATTTTTAAAGGTAATACTTTTACTAAAGAAGCATAACTAAATCTTAACACTTTAACAGTATAAAGTAACATTTTTTAAGTTTTTAATATTTCCCTTGTACTTACTAAATTAAAAGAAAATGCTTTTACCATAACAACTATATATATATATATATATATATATATATATATATATATATGATTTTAATGGTTATAATATTATTTTTTCTATTTTAAATTAATAATCATTTTAAAATAATATACATATATTAAAAAAATTATTTTTTTATCATAATTATAAGTTAAAAAAATTAAAATATTTCTTTTTAATTTTGATATAAAAAAATAGAAGTAATTAATATAAATATTTAATAAAAAAATAAAAAAAGGATAAAGTTGAAAAAAATAATGAATATTTTTTTAAAATTTTAAAATGATAAATATTTTAAAATAAAAGAAAATTTTTAGAAAAAATTATTTTAAAATGGAGAGAGTAATTGTTTAAGGCATTAAATAGGTTACAGTTAATTCAATAGCCAAAAATATTTTTTGCTGGGATTGGTGAAAAGTCCAACGTATTTTCTCTTTCTCACTCAACTTTTGAAATTTAAATTTCAAATTTCATTTTCTGACATAGCTTTTAATATATATTTAATTTTCAAGAAATAAACGTGAAATTAAAATAAAAAATAAGTTTTTTAGAATCAATAAAACACAACCGTTTTATTACTTGTAAAAACGGAAGACGCTGCCTTTTTTTTTTTTTTTTTTTATTAATGTTCTTAATCTATAATATTAAGGCTTTTAATTAAAAAATAAATAAAATCATGTAGTCAGCTTTGTAAATATGAAAGATGGTGAGTTTTTTATTGTCTCATTAGCACTTTTAATATTCTGTATTTATACATATGGATTATATATATATATATATATATATATATGTGTGTGTGTGTGTGTGACAAAGTTTTTATTAATACTTTCTCTATTTTAAAAAAAGTGATCAATAATTAAAAATCAGTATTTTTAAAATAATAATAACTTTATCATAAATTGACAAAAAAACTCTTATTAATTGCAGTATAAATTTAAAAAACATATCTAATACTTAGAAAATATAAGGGTAAATTAGTCATTTTATTATTTTTTTTATTTGATTGCTAAATGGCCATTTATTTATGAACAAAACTTATTTTTTTAATGACCTTTTTTTCAGAATGGATTGAATAGATTTTTAAAAATAACTAATCCAATGATAGTAAATTAGAAGTGTAATAACACATTCATCAATAATATATAAAATTGTTGTGAACACATCTTAATGTAAAAGCATTTAGACTTTATTTGGATTAAGAAATTCTTAAATCTATGCATTTAATAAAATTTATGGATTTTAAATTTATGAATTATAAAATTCATAAATTTTAAGAATTTCAGTATTTGGATTGATTATGAAATTAATGAATTGTTAAAGATAATTTTAGAATAAAAAAAAATACAATCTCATGCACAAAAATAGTGGATTTTGGAATTTTTCTACCTAGGAGGTGAGAAATTAAAATTTTCAAAAAATGAAGAATTTTGCAGGATGAGAGATTTTTCAAAATTCATGGATTTTTACTATTTTTTTATTGTTAAATAGTGGATTTAGTTTAAATACATGAATTTTATAAATTTTTTATTTAAAATCTCTCGTATCACACGATGCCTAAGTATATTTGTATGATTCACTTTAATCCACCATGAAGATCATAGTTCGATCTCACACAGTGACTACTGATTTTTTTTTTTTCATTTTCACTTGATTTTTATATTATTTTAAATATTAATATTTCATTTTTATTAATTTTTTAAAAATTTTAATAATTGAATTTGCATATATATAGCAACAATTATATATTATTTGTTTTTATAATATTGATTAGCTGAATTAGTTCAACAGAGACCATTATACTTATGAATATATAAAAAAAAAAAAAAACTTTAGTTATGAATATTATTTACAAAGAATTCATTTTTTAATAAATAATATAAACCTTTACTATACTATATAGTCTAACATACACATAAAACGATCATGATTAGATTGTGATAAATTGCATGAATATATTCAAAATTAAAAATTCATATATATTATATGAATAACTACTGTTAAAGTCATAATTTATGATATACTTTATGTATTTGTATCAATTTTATAAATTTAATTTGAATATTTATAATAACAATTATATATTATTTGTTTTTATAATATTCATCATTGTAATTAATTCGTCAAAACTATTATACTCGTGAATATTAAATAACTTTAACAATGAATATTGTTTACAAAAAAATCATTTTTTTATAAATGAAATAAATCTTTACAATTAGTATGTATTAGTATATTAAGTGGCAGATGACATAATATCCTTTAATAATTATATGTGTGTTATATTAATTATAATATTATAATGTAACAATTATAATGATAGATTTTTTATTTTTTTCCCTTTCATCATTGATAGATTTTTTATTTCAATTTAAGTATTAATTTTCTGAATTTATTTGATATTTTAAATTATCTTTTTTTTGTTAATTTTAATAATTGAATTTGCAAACAAAAAATTTTGTAAATAGAACAATAATTAATGTTATCAATTGGGAGTGTAAATGATAATTATATCGCAAAAATTACATTATTTTACCATAAAACTACGTAGTTTTGATTTATTTACAAACACTAATACTTTAAGGCTGTTAATTAAAAGGATAAAAGCATTTACAATCTTTTATTCCGATAATGCCAACATTTTTATTCATCTTCTTTAACCATAATATTAAGAGCAATTGATTAAAAGAAGACAAAACCATGGCCAGAATTAAAATCTCTTAATATTATCATGCGGCCCACTTTGTTAATATGAAATGATGAGTTTTAATGCTTTGTCCAATGAATTTTGGAGGGAAATAAAAAAGGAGAAAGGAAAAATTTTTTAGAGGAAATGACCATATCTGCATGGTTTTATCTATATAAATTGACTAGAGAATATTACTAATTACTACTACTTAAATTAACAAGAGCGTAAAGTTAATTGATAATAATTAATACACAACATTTTTTGCATTGAAAATTATAAAGTATTAGCTTAATGATAGTGCGTTGCACGAATTATTTATATTTTTTATACAATATAAATTGCTAATAATTTTAAACTATATAATATAATATTTTTATAATTTACTATCAACTAAATATTTTCCTTTTAATATTTCAATTTATAATAAAAATTTCAGTTATAATAATATTTTACTATTTATATTTTAATGCTCATAAACACATAAAGTCATAAAAAATATATGTTAAAGAAAGCTGTAGAAGAAAAAATTGGATAAAAATATATAATAAAATATTTAAAAATTAATAAAAGAAATCTCTTTATTATAAAATTGATTTTTTTTGAAAAATATAAAATTATACTCTTTCACTTCACATTTTTTTTTTAATATACATACAAACAACACATACACATACACACACATATATATATATAGGAAAAATCATAAATGTATTTTATAAATAGATAGGTAATTTAGGTTAAAAATCTTATTAATTAATAATAATTGTAATAATTGAAATTTGAAAACTTAAATTTTGAAGTTTACCACTCATATAATTATAATTGATTAATAAAATAATATATAATTTTAAAATAAATATATATATGGAAATTATAAATGTATGTTTTAAGTTGGTGATTTAGGTTATACTTTTTTAAAATTATGTTAAAATTTTATTTAGATTACATACTATAATTATGTTTTTAATATATGTAATTGTTATAATGGTCATAAAATTATTTTTATGCTTTAGATTTCAAATTTCTTCAAGTAAAAATACAATTGCAAGTTTATATTATTTTTATATTTTTATTTATATTTTTAGTATCATAATTATTTAATCTATTTTAAATTATCATTATAATGTCTATTTAAAAATTTGACTACCATAACTTTCATTCTACCATAAGCAAATTGAAATATTTTTTAAAATAAACATATTTAATAATTAAACAAATGTTAATTAAATATTATTTTTCATTCATAATTACTAAATTGATATTATTTAATTATAATTTTTAAAATTAATCACGTATCATAATAATATATGAATATTTTTTTATTAAAATTAATTACTAATTTAAATACTTTACAACAAATTGCATTAGACTACTTGTTCAAATTTATAAAATTATAATAAATAAAAAAAGCATTATAAAAATAATTAAACAAAAAATATGATAAAAAATTTTAAAAATTAAAAAAAGAAAAAATTTATATTGTTATTATAATTGAGAGAAAAGTTCTTTTAAATGCTATAAATAAAAATGAAATGCATTCACTTATCAAACTCTCCTTATATATACATATAATCATAAATGTATGTTATAAATAAATGATTTAAGTTACAAATTTTATTAAACTATAAAATATAAAAATTTAATATTTTTAACTTCTCTTAGGTTACAAATCATAATTATATAAGTTTCTAATCGTTTAAATTATAATAATGACATAATATTAGTGATAATAATTGATTCTTAATTTAGGTAACAATTGAAAATATATTAATATAAAATTCATAACTTACTTGTCATATGGACCAATAAAAAAATAATATGTAGTAAATATATGTTACATGAAAAAATTTAGAACATTCTAAGCTTACTTTATATATATATATATATACACACACGTTAGATTTATGAGTTTGCCTCTTGGTTTTGGAGGGAAAGAACAACAAAAGAAGAGAGGGAATATTTTCGGCAATAATACCACCAATTTCACTAATGGGTATTTTAGTCATTTGAAATTAATAAATGCTTCTTTCTAAATTTGTCTTTATTTTTTTTATATAGAGATGTATACTAATAATTTTTTTTGGTTTAATTTTGATTTTTTTTTTGAATAGGGAATGGAGAATCGAGTATGAATTTATTGCTCATGTCGTATGTGCACTTACTATTAGACTATGATTTGGTATGTAATTTTGATTATTTATAATAATTACTTAAAAGTTTAATAAATATATTATTTATTAATAGTTTAAAGTTAGAGAAAGGAAATTCTATTTTTCGTATTATTTAAACATTTACAGTTAATCATATTTAAATGTGATTTTTATTCATAATTCATAATTATTTTATTTACATATATTTTTACTTCATTTTAATATATATTTTATTCAATCATAAATTTTAATAAATTACACTAATCTTAATTTATCTTATATAACATTCATTATGTATTTAATTAAATTATGATTTAAAATTTTCACTTATTTCAAGGTTAACACTAAACTCAAGTTTAACATGTATTTTTAAATATTTCAATGATTAAGTAAAATTTAATAATACTTACTACATAAAAAATATAAATTTTTTATCATATAATAGACAAATTTTATCTTCTAATTTGCAAACACATTTACTAGTAGCTTATGTAATGCTACAATCTTAAAAATCATTTTAAATTGTAATCATTATACTAGTATTCAAGTTATAATTATTTAAATATAATTTTATTCTCTTTATTATAATTCCTTTTATTAATCAAATAAATTTTTAGGCATTGAAATTCTTATGGGTATTCATAAATTAACAATTTTCATTATTTATATACTTGATATTTTTAAATCCAACTCAATACTTAAATTAGTAAAAACAAACTTGCTTCTTGAACCAATATATAAAAATGTCAATTTTTTCTTGAACAATTTGAATTATGTATATGTTTTAAAAAGAATATTTGTACTTGCTCAAAATGTTATTGGTATGATATTTGTTTGTGTAATCTCATATGGAGATCCAACTATTAATATTATATCCTATTTTGTTTGATTAATCAATTGGCATTTCAATGTTAGTTATTATCCTTTTGAATATTCAAATTGCATTGATACAATTATAAGACAAGTGGCCTAGGATGGATGCATGATGGGATATAATGTATAAATTTTAAATGCATGATGGGCAAATTTTAAATGTAGAAAATAAGTTATATATAATATATCCATCAAATAAGGTATTAATTTTTATTATAATAATAAGATCAAAATAAAATTTAGTTAAATTTGTTTAAAAATATAGAAGTTGTCATATATGAGAAAAATTTCATGATTGTATTTTTAATTGTAACAATATTAAATATTTTATAAAGTTTTGTGGATAATTTTTTTTTCTAAAATTTATAAAAGACAAAATTAGTGAACTAAATTCAGTATGAGTAATTAAAATACAAAATTTTTTTTATAAAAAATAGTAATATAGTACAAAAACTAGTGTACTAAATTACATCTCTATATTAATTCTTAATAATTACCTTTATGCTAAACTACATTATTTTCAAATTTACGTAATCATCTATAATCATCTAAATTGCTTATTAAACTTTATTTACATCAATACTTGATTATACTAAATAGCTAATAAACTTATTATTGCAACCAAATTTAATTTTTTGACCCTCTAATAACTGTTTAAAAAAACATAAAATAAAATTTCTCATTTCAATAATGGATGTTGTTAGTTCTTAATAGATAAAATGGTCTAACCTAATACATAAAGGATTGTGAATGTGGTAAAAAAGGATTGCGTCCATGTCTCTTTTTCTTTATTTGATTTTTTCAATTTTACTAAAATCTATATCACGGTATAAGTGATAATTTTTTTTAATAAAAAAAATTTAATTGGTAAATTAAAGTTCAAAGATTTGTTATTTTTTAGCGAAAATTCAAATATTATTAATTAAATAAAATATTAAGTAGGGTTAAAATATTTATATTTAAAAATACTAATATATATAGAGTTTTTTTTATCGGAGATAAGAATTTAATATTGATTAATTATATTATTTAAATTTAATTAAAATTCATGTTTATTATCTTTATGATTTCAAATTTTAATTAAATTATTTATATTAAGATAAATTATTAATTATATATAAAAAATAACTAAAAAAAGAAAAGTAAAATAGAATTTCAATAAGAGTAGTTGCATAAGTGTTGGTGAATGATTTCTTCATTCATATAAAAATAATGAATAAAATAATCTTTTATGTAGAATAATAACTTCTTAAAAAAGCCTTTGGAAGTTGAATTGCACATTAGTTATGAGAGACAATAAAAATTTTTGAAAATTAAAGTCACTTAAATGTAGGGAGAGAAAAAAAAAAATTCAAATTTTTACTAAGTAAAATGATATTTTAGTCTATAAAAATAGTTATACTTCATTCAATCATCTAAAAAATTATAAAAGTGCCATTCTAATCTAACATGCTAGATTCTGACCACATGCTTTTAACCAAAAATAAATTGAAGGAAAGCTTTCATTGCATTAATATTGTCAAGGTATTAGTTACATTAATTTTCATTTATTTATTTGAAGATGATCAAGTGTAGATTTGAGATTACAAAATACCCTCACAAATATAGAAATAGATTTTGTATGTTGAATAGAAATAAAACTTTTGTTTTTTTTTTCTCCTCTCAATAGAAAAAAAAAATTCTCACATTATATTAGAGCTAGCCTTTTTGTGCTCTTTAATACAACTCTTTTGAAATAAATAAATTTCATAAAATTTTATAAAATTCACTTTGAATTATATATTTTTAAATTTTATTTTATCTTTAGAACATCAAAAAAATATTTGTTTTAACTTTAAGAATTTGATTCTAATTGAATATAAATAAACTAAATTCTATTTTTTAATTCTATGGAGTTTAGGCCTTGAATTATATTTTTGAATTCTTAATAAAATGAAGAAAAAGAACATTTTTTTTTTTACATTTCATAAATTTCATTTATTTAAAAAAAAGAAAATTTATTTTTTTTTAAAAAACAACTTATTTAATTTAAAATGCTTAATTTTATTATTTTGTAAATATATTTATAATATTTATAATATTATAATTCCAATTGAAAATACATGAATAAATCATTTTTTATTTATAAATGTGCATTTTCAATATATGTAAAAGATGTTTTATTATTTTTCTAAATAAAAATATTTCAATTGACTTTTTTTATTTAATTATTTTATATAAATATATACTCGCTTCAGTAAAATTATGAAATAAGATTTGTCTCTGATTTTTTTTTATATGTATACTTTTGCTCTCGCAATATTAAAAATCTAGATCCACCATTGATTATAAATCATTCATTATTTTTATATTTAATTAATATAAATTTAGAAATTGTAAAATATAAAATATAATTAAAACTCAATTAATTAATATATTTCTTAATTTGTTATGTTTGTCTTAATACAACATTCTAATCTATTCAATTCGAAAAAATTAAGTCTTAATCAATATCTAACCATAGATAATTATTAATTCAATAATTAAATATGGTGTATTAATTTAATACCTTTTACCATATACAAAAATAAATACTGACTATTTAGTTTTATTCTATCTAATTATATTGGATTTGAATTTTTAACCATTATATCTATAAACATGTTGAAAATTTCCTAATTTTTTTTTCTTTCATTTCTTAACATGGAAATTCTTATAATAAATTTACTTTTCATCATTTTCTCGGCTGCGAAACAAAGATTTCGTCATTCCAAGAAAATCAATTTGATTACGAATACTCATAGCATACCATGTGCCGTTGAACCCACCGCGGATGCTCCCATCTCTTTCTAGAAGAACAAATGTGGTATCGTCCTTTGATACTTTTGAGTATGTGGCTATAGACAAAAGGGGCAAATGGGTTCAAGGATGAGGTTTACAAATCTGTTACTCCTTCCTTCGAATACAAAAAGTCTCATCTCTCTCTCTTTCTTTTTATTTTTTATTTTTATTTTTATAAATTTAATCTTTATTATTTAAAAATAAAAAATAAATTAATAAAAATGATAATATTTAAAAGATAAAAAATACATTAGTAAATTAATAAAGTAAATAATATTTAAGAGTTTCAATCGAAGTTCAAATTATATTTATTATACAATAAAAATATTTCAATTATTTTTTATAAATTTAATAAAAAAACTTAAAATTAAACGGCAATAATAAATAAACTGATATGCTATACTCTTGTTTGAAGAAATTATTCCTAGCAAGTCTTGACTCGTCCAGATAATAGGCTGCCGATTATATAAATACGATATGTACAGTTTTTTAGACTAATTTCAACAAAGAATCTTATTTACATCTCTAAACTCGACTTAAATAAGTGTTTTTATTCTAAATATAATATCTAGTTAGACTCTAAATAAGATTTTGACCACTGAAAATTTCTATAAATAACTCATTTTTGTTTTAGTATGAGGTAAGTCAATTCTTTCTTTTTAAAGGGTTCAAATTCCTTTCAATAAAACTCCCCTTGCTAACTTAAATTTTAAATTTTCAGATACATCGTTTAGACATATCTTAACGTCTATTTTACATATCATCTAATCCACTAGTCTGTGCACTCGAGAGCGATATTTCACCTAAGCACATCATGATAAAATAATGAATTAATTAATTTAATTAAATCTCATGAACTGAACAGTGACTTGCCCTTAAATTAATTGTGGATATGCTCGCATCGCTTTCTAGACGGAATCCTCCAGACAACAGCTATGAGAATTGAGAAGTGGAGCAATGGAATGCAGGACACGTGTATTGATAAAAAGGCTGAATTGTTTTCAAGGATGAGGTTTACAGCTCTTTCACCAATTCCTCTGAGAATGCAAATGAGTGAAACTATTAACAAACATATTGATATTCCCCTCAATAAAAGTTTATTTAAATTTATTTTATTTTATAAATAAATTAAATTTAAGTAAAATTAAATTAAATTTAATTAGATTTAAAAATATTTCAATTGTAAGTTTATGAAAAACTTAATTAATAGACTTATGGATAAGTTTATTATTATTATTATTATTATTTTTGATACTTTAAAAATTATATTTTAATATCTTATAAATTTTTTGATAATTGAATTTGACTTTTATATATATATATATATATATATATATATATATATATATATATATATATATATATATATATATATTTCTGATTAAAAGAATCTAATAATTTTTTATTATATAATTTAACAATCTAATTTTTAAAAATATCTTTTTTATCAATTAATATTTTTGCAATATATGTAATGTTTAATTTTATTATTGGATTTTTTGTTTTTATGTTAATTTTAAGTATTTTTGTTATAGTTATTTTATTAGAAATAAATATTTAGAATTTTGAGTATTTGGATAAGTTATAACAAGTTTTAAAATTAGTTGAACTGGAGCTCAAACATAGCTTAATTATAATTTATTAACGTGTAGATCCAAAATTGGAGTCCACATTGGTGATCTTTTATATTTCACAAGTTTTAATATCATAATTAATTTCATGATTTTTAGTATCATTACCTAATATATGCATATTAGCCTGCACAACTATTATTGATCTTAGGAAAAAAGTGTAAAATTACAGTAATATGATATTTTTAATCATATAATTAAGAAAGAACTAATTAATAAATTTAAAAAAGAATTTCTTTTTTATTTTTTCATGTAGATGACCAAAATATTTTTTGATTAATTTATACATCTACTAAAATTAATTTTTGCACAGAAATCAGTTCAATGATATAATACCATCATACCATTGTATATTTAATATATATATTTACTATGTACATTGAAAAATATTAACCTCACAAATTAAAATATTTAAAATATAAATTTTAAATATCAATCCCAATAATTAAATTAACATGATCAATAAAAATAAACAAATTCTCTGATTTAAGTAAATTTAAACGAATTTTTTTTTCTTTTTTTATAAATTTAACTCCAATAAAAATTATATTTCATTATTTTAGTTGGGCTAATGGAAGCAAAAAGATGCTTTGTTCAGATAATAAATATTCCAGAGCGGGACAAAGATTAACAGTGTATTTCACGAAGAAACAAACTTCAATTCAATAAAAATCATCAGTTGAATTATGTATATATAGATAATTGAAAGTGTCAAAACATCCACCAGCTGTGTTCAAATCAAAGAGGTAACCTATCCAGTTTCGAGTTCTACAATGCAGCAGACAAAAGCATATCATAAATCACGTGCAGCACTGCTTTGAGAACCTATTCAGTTTCGAGTTCTACAATGTAGCAGACAAAGGCATATCATAAATCACGTGCAGCACTAGTTTGAGGCAAATCATTGCCTTTATGTTCATATTTGTAAACTCCTTTCATGCACTATATATATATATATATATATATATATATTGTGTCAACTTATATATAAATGAATTATAATATATAAGAGACAAAATATTATATAAAATTGAACACTGAAAAATTAAAGTAAAAATCATTAGATATGACAGTTTTAATAATATTTAGGGATGAATTCCATATTCATCGCACCAATTGATGCGCTCAAAATAAATTTCGATTTCAAATATATTATTAGGCGATTTTCAATACCTATAAGGCAGACAATTAAAGGGCTCAGGCATAGCTCATGCGATGTGCTTGGAGGACCATTCCAATGTTTAAGTCAATAAAATTTATGATTTATGGAGAGTGAGTTATAAAACTTAAAGTTAGGAGTTCAGAGTTACTGAGATTTAAGAACTATTTATAATAATATCTTATAATATAAATAATTATTAGGAGATAATTTATCTTTTATAATATCGTCACGCTCCGAACCCGAAGACACGTGACCTGCACTAGAACATGGGAAATGTACATGGCTACTAGTGCCCGTAGTAATCCTAACCAAAACACACAACAGAAAGCCCAAAACTGAAAAGGGCTATGGGCCCAATTGAGTTAAGCAGATCCAAATAAATATCAATATAAAATAATAGCTCGTTAGGCCAACCACTGGTTTATCTCATAAATGAAATAAATTAATAAGAATTCTGTTTAACAATAGATTACAACTCTTTAAGTATATAACTAAATATTAACAATGTACAAGTACAAAGTGTAACATTGCGGAGTTCTAGAACTATATTTATAATTATACATATATTACATATAATTTTTAATACTCAATATTACAAATTACTGTCAAAGGGAAATTGACAGTTTACTCAATTATAACTCCTTCACAGGCTCATTTTCTGATATGAAAATAACAAAGTGAACAGGAATAAGTGTCCGACTTAGTGAATAATATCAGCTAATATATTAAACCGGTATCCTACAGATAGATTCTAATGCACATGCTATGCACTATGTCATAGAGACAGACAATTCATATTATCAAGCAATGATGAGATACGGTTTACAGTGCCACTCTAATATCAAAATGGGGAGTCGATGCCCCTATCCTGGCTCTCTAAATCCAATAATTTATCTCTTATGTTCAATGGGCCCGGTCAACATTAGTCTATACCATGCGGCCCTGGTGATGAGCAGGTCAGGCCAGCATATACCAGTCATAGTTCACCTTCTCAAACTCAGCATAATCTTATCATAATCATATCATATCCAAATTTCTAGGTGGTACTGCATCCCCTCGACCTCCATCCGTCAATCATAACCACAATACACACATAATACAAAATATTGAGTCATCATTCACAATCAAATGTTACATGCTTATATGCAGTAGTAGTGCATAATATACATATATATATACACACAGAAATTCAGATGTATATGGAAACAAGATAATACATCAGTGAGTATCACTCACCTAACTGACGACGCTTCTGACTGGCTTCCCTCAGAATCAGAAGTGCAGCCTTGGAACCAGGAAGATGCTAGACACTGACACCTCGCAACAACGGATATTATCCGAATAAAAATCACACTTAACTAGACACAATTTAAATATTATTGAGATTCTGATCGAGGTCTCGACAGAACCGTACTAAACCCATCGACAGACTCAACAATCTAACAATTACTCTAAAGGCTGCTAAACATAAAATAACTTATTTAATAACTGAAATATAAGAGTTTCGGGTTAACCTTCACGAATTTCGATTATACGGATGTTGAGAATCGCGCTAGAACGTCGAAACAGAACTGCTGGACTGCCTCACGCGTAGCTGCCACGCACCGCCGCTGCTGGTGGCGGATATGAGTGATCTCTACACCAGCAAGTTCACCTCGACGCTAGGATCACGAAAATGGTCACCACTCGCCGTCACTCGCCTTCCAGCCGCCGGAAAATGCCTCTAAAGGTTCTGGTTGTATTTTTCGATCTCCTCCTCCGGTGATCCTTAAGAGGCAAGGTAGGTACCAGTGGCTAGATTCCTTCTTCGCGAGAATGCTCCGCCGTCCGTAGGCTGATCCACGATCTACCACCTCTCTTGGAGTCGTCGGACAGTGAGCTAGCCCCTGTCGTCGAAAAATGCCTCTAAAGGTGGCGGTGCAGCCCACCGTCGGATGGGTGGTGGCTTACCACCACCACACACTCCCTCTCTCTCTCCGCCCGCCTCTGCCTCTCTCTCTCTCTCTCTCTCCTTCCTGCTTCTTCTTTCCTTTCCCCCACGTGGCCACACGCCATTCCCCACTTCCATTTTCTTTTCTTTTCTTTTCCCTTTTTTTTCTTCTCTTTTTCTTAACACCAATATATATATATATATATATATATATATATATATATATATATATATATATATATATATATATATATATATATATATAATAATAATAATTTATAATTTACATATTAATAATAATAATTTATAACATAAACTCATATATATAACAATAACACTATGAACGATAATAATAGTTCGATTAATAAAATTTATTAATAATAATAATAATTATAATGAAAACCCAAACTTTCGATTAAAAATACTATAATTAAACTTATAATATTAATTAATACTTTTATTAATACTCAAATATCAAAATACAATTTCTCCAAAAACCCACATTAACATTTTCATAATAATATACATATATAATACTTAAATAAAATTACCATTAATAATACATATTTAAATAATATGAATATTTATAATTTAGTAAAATATAACTCCAATTCTTACTTTAATGAGAAAAATAATAAAATAATACGTTTTCGTACAAAAATAGAATTTTATAAAATAAATAAAAATTCAGAATTTTTCAAATATCTTACTTATAAATAAATTTTTCATATCTATATTATAATAAAAAATGACTCTTTCTAAATTAGTATATAATAGATTTTATGCCTGAAATTAATATATAAATTTTTTAATTTTGGTTGTATTAAGTGCATTTTTCATTAAAATGATTAAAATAATAATTAAAAAGATTAAAATATTATTTTTATTTTTTAATTTTAAAAATATTTTTTATTGTTTTAAACTAATTAAAATTTAAAATTTAAATATCTAAAAAAGAAAAGAAAAAGAGAAAAAGGGAAAGAAAAAGTGAGAAATTAAAGATTAATGGCTGTAATAATTTCCGATTGTTTCAGGATACATGGAGAACTTTGGCGTCATAAACACTTTGTTTCCTCCTCGTTATGCATTTCAATGGCCACTCATGTTCTTGATCTCCTTTTCCAGGCTTCTGTCAGATCTTTTTTCAGTCCCTTTAAAAATCATATGTTTCAAAAAAAGTGTCGTTCTGTCAAATAATAATATTTTTGAATTACCAATAACTTATAAAATATTTTATTATTAAAAAGCAGTAATTTGTTTCAAAAATAAAAAATTATATATCTAATTACATAAACTAAAATATAAAGGCCTAATGGAACATTTTAATAAAAGGCAAAAAGACTAAATTTGTCTCTAAACTTGGCGTACTGGGCGGTTATACTGACAACATTTTTATTTTACATTTATATTTGTTATTATTTATTTGTTTATTAATTTATAGAATATAAATATAAAATAAAGAAGTTAACAATATAAAATAATTATATAACAGTTAATTTTTAAGTGACTAAAAACTTCCCCATATCCAATTAATATAATGGTTAATTTTTAGGGGACTAAAAACCTCACCATATCCAACAAATTTATAAATAAACAAATAAAATAATAATAATAACAAATAAAATAATTCAAAATATAAATATAAAATAAAAAATTGGCGGTATAACAGTCTAAATTATATTCTTAATTCTCTTTTATTTTTTAATTTTAAATAGTAGTTATATTTTTTTAATCGTTAAATTGTATATAATTTGATTTTTATAGAGAATAGAGTTCATTATCCTTCTGGACTTTGCGCTAATTTATTAAGAATTATTAAATATAAGGACTAATTTAATAAAACAAAGTGATTTTGTGAAAATAAAAAAAATAATTTTGTCCTGACTTAGCTCAGCGTGCTAAGTTTGGGAACCGATTTAGTCTTTTGGCAGGTATAAAGGCCTCCACGCACATTCGGCCTACATATATAATCTTAGTGTTACCTAGTAGATAATACCTACCATTACGAGTATCCTTCCAAATTTAGCCGTCCTAAGCGCAGGCCATAGGGCAGGACATGGTTGGCAAATTAACATTCAAAGGTCGGGCCACAGCCTCATAATTAAAGTTTAATTTTGAGCATTCAATCAGTTCATGTGCCAAGGCAAAACAAAGGTCAGTTCGTGCCAAGGCTTGTACACTCAAAAGTCAAGAAGTGTCTCCACTTTTCACTTTCATGTCAAAAGCATGGGGCAAACATTAATAATCTTTTTTTTTTTTTTTTTTGCCAAATATTAATTTGGGCAATGAATTTTGGTTAAATGTATAATTTGAATCTCATAGATTTAATTACTCCCTTATTTTTATTTTTTTGACCAATTAAGAGCTGAAGAAGTCATGTCACCTCAAGTGACATTAAATGATGGTACGTGGAGCCCACAAATGTAAAATGCATTTTATTTTTTAAATAATAAAAATATTAAAATTTTTAAAAATTATATTTTTAAACTTAAAAAAAAAATAAAAAAAAGCTGCAAAATTTATGGTATTGTTTGCCTCATTAAACACAGCGCCTCTTTATATCTTTCAAGATGTATAAATGACCTGATGTTATAAAAATAGATCACCACACTCTTTTTTTTTTTTTTTTAAACCCTCTCTCCCTCTATATATCTGGCCCAAATTAATTATTGACTTAGTAAATTATAATTTCTAACTCATTTATCAATACTTCAATTATCTTTAAATTAGTTATAATATATTTCCTTCAAGTTATTTTCACATAATAAATCTCAACTTGAAATAATTAAATTTAAAATTTTTTACTTTTCATTAATTAAAATAAAAATTAATTAAATAATTAAAAGATAATTTATATTAACGAGTCTCAATGTCACATTTTTTGTTTGTATATATATATATATATATATAAACACATCATGAGATATTGGGAGATTTACTTTGGCAACAAATCATGAGACGGAGAAATAAAGGGGTTTGGGTCAGGTGGCACTCGATGAGAGAACAACTATTCAACGACGGGCACTTCCTCCATCAAGCACGCATGGGAAAATTAGCTTCTGTTTGCAGAAACAGTGATGGAGAATTGATTGATGGTAAAACTAGGAGATTTTTTGTAGTTTATACGGTGGTAGCTGAAGCCTCTAGTCTTCAGGATGCAGTCAGATATGGAAATCACTCGAGACAAGAAAGGTATTAATGTGCAATAACAAGGATATCCTATGAGAGATTAAAACTATTGTTGAGGATATCAAATTGATAGCTAGAAATTTTGTATTTTGTGATTTCAGTTATGTTTGTGGAAATTGTAATAAAGTGGCATATTATCTCTCTAAAGCTCAGAATCTTTGTTACAATTCTAGTTGGTTATGTAATATTCCTAGCGATTTGGACTTTCTCATGAAGTTGATATGGTTTATCCTCATTAATGAATTTCATCATTTTTCGTGAAAAAAAAAAAGAAAAAAATTTTTAAATTTAATTACTTCAAACTGAAATTTTACTTAGTAAAAATTATTTGATTAAAAATATTAAAAATAACTTAAAGATAATTAAAGTATATATATATATATATATATATATATATATATATATGTGTGTGTGTGTGTGTGTGTGTGTGTGTATATCTTAACACTCGACTATGAATATTGCATTATGATTATGATGATGATGTTTGACCAAGTTTAAGTTAGTCTCACTGTGACCTTGGGTCTGGATAAGAAAATTATGGCCAGATTCGAACTGATTTCGTTGTGACCCGTAGTTTGAAAACAAGAGAGCTAAGGGAGGGGATTGACTCCCTATATTGAAGTTTAGTGTGATTTCTATTAACTAATTCCTAACATTGGATAGTTATGTGATTACTTAACTATTTGGCATATTGCATGGGCATTATTGTTATTAGAACAAATGTGTGGTGTCATGATTATATATTGGATCACATCACAAACTTAGTTGAGATACTCACTACTATCTTCTTATTTTTCTAAGTTGCAGGTTGAGTTGAAAAAGTAATTTTAAGTTGAATTATTCATGCATTGTTTTCCTTCGACATGAAAGTTTATTTTGTTATTATTTTTAGATTGCTCTGTATCATAAACTCTAGAATCCCACATTGTTATTTTTGTTATCCATAATTATGTGTAATTTTTGTTAGTTTTATGTTTATTTGTGTAAGTATATTGAGTTTGGAAGATAGTTGGGCTTTCTCATTCTAGTTGATGTGTTGTTTACTCAAACAGTAACATGATGATGACAATTTAATATGTTACAAAATTTTAGTCTTAAATGGCATATAAGATGTTATCCACAGCTTATGCTAAATAGGTGGATCCATAACCCTTAAGATGTCATAGTTACAGCTGTTATATTGCAAGTTTATTGATTAGTAGTTAGTCAGACTTGATATAGGTTTTGAAAATCTTTTACTTTTTCTTTTTTTTAAGTGTTAGTTACATGCATCTGAAGTTGGGTTGAGATATTAATAGTGAAATGGCATACATCCTTCTTTTTTTTTTTTTTTTTTTTGACATTTTTGACTTGTAAACAAAATTAAAATGATAGATGTTAGAATTGTCCCACGTCCCTAACTTAGTAGTTTGTTATAGTGTATATAATGTGGATTAGATACTCTCTTCCTTTGAGCTAGCTTTTGGGAATGAGTTTTACCTAATTCCATTTGACATAGTATTAGAACCCAAATTAAATCTTTGCTTTGCACTTATGCCTATGGATGGCAATGGGGGGTGGGTACCATCCCCCATCCCCATCCTCGCCTTAGTGGAAAATCTCCATTCTCATTTTCGCCTTATAGATGGGACTATTTAGTCTCCATCCCCGTCTCTGCGGGGATTTCTTTTACCTACTTGAAAATTTTATTTTGTTTTATTTTCCTTTAATTTTATATGTTTTAGATAATGAAATATAATGTATAAAAATTTAAATTTTAGACTTTAATTATATTCAAACTAATTTAAATATCTTTAAATTAAAACTTATTTGTGTATATATATATATATATATATATATATATATATATATATATATATAATAGTTGAAAAATAAGAATAAATAGAAGAAAATATAAATATATTCAGACACACAAAGTATGAAGAGATGAATCAATCTAATTTAAAATTTTTCAAAGTTGTCATAATGTGAAATAATTATAAAAAGTTAGTGATAAAATTAAAAGCTATATATATTAAAAATAATTACGTAAATATAATATTGTGTCTCCATATGGACAGAGATGGGGAATACATTCTCCATCCTTGTCTTGTCCCCACTAATTAAGAAGTGATATTCCCCATCCTCACTCTCATAGGGATAAAAATTAAGGAATCTCTGCCCTCGTTTGGGGCAAATCCTCCTGAGAAACAGGGATCCCCTACTTCATTGCCATTCCTACTTATGCTTTCTTATATCCGCCATGTGAATCACCCATTCTCAAGTTCTAAATTCCATATATGCTTCCTAATACAAGCTTAATAATTCAATTGTGTCACGTGTTAGTTGGACGTAGCATGTGTCAAGGAGTGGTATTAGAATTGTTTCACATTGCTAACTTAGCGTTTTGTTATAGTATCTATAATATGGATTGGACACTCTACTGTTTTGAGTTAGCTTTTATGATTAAATATTATCCAAGCCCATTTAACAACATAAATAATTAAAATATTGGATAAATATTAAGTAATTGATTAATTGAAAAGAGAAGAAGAGGGAGGTCATAGATGTGCATTGTACAAGTAAAATAAATTAAATTTGAAAATCTATTTTTAATATTAAAAAATTGGTGTTATGGAGTAGATTTCATGCATGACATTAAATCTATGTCTATAATCTTGTTAAAGATATCTCAATTTAAAATAATTTATATAATACATTGACCACTTGTATATTATTGAGAGACATGAACTTCATCATTTAAAATTATAATAACTACTTATTCTTAATTTCAGTTTGTTGAATCTAGCAAACTAATGCTGAATAAATTTTTTTTGGCTTTGTCATATTATCATTGTCCTTCGTACAGTTTTAGATTTTTGCTTTTAACATCTAAAACTTTCTTTTTTTTTTTTTTTTAAAGATTTTTTAATACATTAGAGACTTTTTACAAGGGTTGAGATTGTTAGAATTCTAACCATGTAACTTTCTATACTATGAAACATATATTCCACTACTGAATTATTCACCTAATTAATTTTAGGTTTTATGGTATCTTGAAGGTAACATTACCACTTTTTTTTTTTTTAGGTAAATAACATGACTGCAACAAATTATTTGATAATGCAGGAAATTAATAGCATTAAAAAAAGTGAATTTTATGGATTTCATTATCAAAGCCAAAAATTTCTTGCCACTATCATAACATATACATGGATTTATCATTATTGCAGATTTTGACAGCATTGGTGCTGTACAGCCCTAAAAAGAGCCCCAAGCTAACTTAATTTAGCGCATCTCCGATGAATTTTTTATACAATTCAAATTCTTTATTATAAAGAATTGTTTCATAAAATATGAATTCAACAGACTTTTTATTCTTTAAATATAAAGTAAATAGTTAGTTTGTGAAAAGTCAAATTTTACTCTCTATTTCAATTTTAATTAATGCACTCCAAGTTCTTATATACTTTATTAATTGATTTTTTAATAAAAAGAGGGAAAAATGATATAAAGAAGAGGGAAAAAAAATTAGAACTATTAATGTTTATAGGAAAAAGCAAAATGAAGAAAAAAATATGATGAGCCCATTCGATTTGAAAAAAAATTTAACTCTCTATATTTAAATATACTCTTTATCATATACATATTGTTTTTTAAAATAAAGAGCTCTATTAGAGATGCTCTTAGGGTGTTGATGGAAACATTTTCCCGTGAATGTCAAAATGACGAGTTCAATAAAAATGGAGATGTCGGAAATAAATTACATGTCACGGCCTATTATATTAACATTAATGGTCATGGATACCAAATAATATTAAACTGAACTAAATTATTTTTTAAGATTAAACATGGAAGTATATAATTTAATTCAAATCTTAAACGTAGTTAGTGAATATATATATATATATATATATATATATATATATATATATATATATATATATATATATATATATATATATATATATATATATATATATATATATATATTCACTAATTTTTATTTATTAAGTAAAGATAATTAATTATATTATTGTTAAAAAATGAGAATTAATTGTATGAAATTAGTAATGAATGCCAATACCTTGCTTTGGCTTTTTGTTGTTGGGTAAAGTCAAATTGGTGAATTAACCTGATAAACATTAATTTAAATAATAAATAATAAAATATTGGATATGTATCGATAAATATCTAAATAATAAATAAAAAATATTGGATATATATTGATAAATATCTAAATATTAAATAACAAAATACTTGATATATATCAATAAATATCTAATTAATAAATAACAGAATATTTAAATTTATCAAATGCATGATTAAACATAGCTACTTATATTTTTGTCCCCTAAAAATTTTTTTTTAGTATGGTTAAATTCCAAATATAAACATTTTGATCCTTGAAATCTTATAAATTTTGAAAGTATAATCAATTTATTGACCAAAATAAATTTTCTACTTCATCTTCAAAGTATAAGAACTTTAATAATTCATTTAGAGGTTTGAGTTTGTTGATCTCGGTGTATTAAAGCGATTATTTGATATAAATAATAGTCTTGTTCATTTCCTCCATGCATAGCAAACGTTCTGCATTATTAAATTATCAATAAGAAAAATGATGTGATAGTAATATTCAAATTATTATTGCTAGAAATAGTTTAGAAAAGACAAGTATCTAATTTATATAGTAGTCATATCTATATATGATAAAGAGATACAGAAAATTTAGAGATAAAATAATATATAATCACTTTTTTGAATTTGAATTAATGTGATAAAAGGATTCAAATAATATGTTAAATTAGTTTTTTATTAATTTAAAAGCTTTTAAAATTTAGATACATGTATTGGAAAGTTATATTCCAATAAAAAAATAGACAAGGGTAAATCTGATAATAAATAAAAATTTTATGCCCATTTATGTTCAAAAATATTTTCCTTGATATAGACTTATATATATATATATATATATATATATTGAAATTTTAGTGTTATTTGTATCCCAAGTCAAAACTAAATTAATATTATTTTTATACCAATTACATTGGTAAAATATCAAATTGGTCATAAAATTATCATACTTTAGCAATTTAGTTCCTACATTTCGATTTTAGAGTTAATTAGACATTTAAATTTTGAAAATTTGATAAACTATCATTAATCAAATTGATAACTCAATTAACTCAATTTCTAAAATTATAAAGTCCAATTAACTCCTATAAAAATTTAAAATTAAATGAATAATATAATATTGTTTGCACTAAAAATAAATTGGGCTTAACCTGAAATTAATTTAGAGTCTTATTTATTTTTAAATCCATGTCATATGGGTTGGCCTATTGAATTGAATTAATTAATTAATTAATTTAATTAAAGGAAATTCTATTTCCAACTCTCTATTCTCTCTTTATACTCTTTATTTTTTTTTTACAACCCTCCTTTATTTAAAATTTTTTTCTCACAACCCACTCTTTTCCTTTTTTACTCTTCTAATTTTTACGACCCTTTTCCCCAATAAAAAAAAAAAATTATAACCTCTTTACAATTATATAACTCATTTTCACTTTGTAACCCTCATATTTCAATTTCACTACATTATAAGCTCCTATTCAATTATTTCTATAGGTAGGCTGTTATTTTCATTTCTTCTAATACTAATTAATTAAAATACTAAATTTTAATTAATACTTTTCAAGTCATGTTTTGATTTAATTTTCTATTAAGTTATAAGCCTTTTAATGGTCTCATATTTATCAAGTCTAAATATTTTAATGTGCTATTCTCACAATCACAACAATACAGGGACTGCGTCTATAGTCTCTCTCTCTCTCTCTTTCTATATATATATATATATATATATATATATATATATATGTAGCTTTCTTACATTTTTTTTTTATTGATGGTTGTGCTATTAATCTCCAAATTCTCTTCTCTCTCTATAAGAAAATTTTTAGATATATAAAAAGTAACTTGTTAAGGAATAAAGATGAAAAACATAGTTTACTTACATTATATAAATAATTTAATTTATTAAATTTTATGAAGAATGTAAAGAGAGAATGAGATATTGGAAATAGAAATCTCCTTTAATTAATGATTTGAGCCCATTTTTATTAAAGTCCATATGCTAATTAAATAATTTGTTAGTCTTATTTCGCATATGAAGTAGGGAAAACATTCATAAGACTATACAATATTCTCTAGTAATAAAGAAACGTCCAAAAATTGAAGCGGAACAAATGGATATAGGTGGTTATTCTTTCACAAACTACAAGCTATGTTTGATTCATGCAATATTTAAAAAATAAAATAATTATTTTATATGAAATAGTTATTTTAAGTTTTGATTCAAATTTCAGATAAAAAATTATAATTCTATAAAATAGTAATTTCATAATTTTTATGAAATATATATTTCACAAAAGATCAAAACATTGGTATTCTTTAAAATATAAAATAAAGTATTTTTATTTTTACTCTTAAAAAATATTGGCAGGTCCAAACTTGCCACTATTATCTCTTTTTTTATTTTCAGATTTTCATTTTCATTTTTTAAATTTTAAGCCATATAAAATTTTTATTTATTATGTATTTAAATTATTTCTTAAATAAAATTTGAAAAAATTGTATTTAATTTTAATATCAATGGTGAAATTAATATATAAGAATATTATGATCATTTATATAGAATAGAATAATTATTTTATATTATGAATCAAATTATGAAATTAGAATAATTATTTAATTTCTACTATACCCTATTCTATTCATAAAGAATAATTATTATATTTTTTGTGGATTATATCCCATGAAATAAATATAGTCTAATAGCAGGAAAAGAACACAGAAACAATAATATAGAGACAATCCCAAACATATCGATGATACAATCCAATCAATCAACACAACAACTCAATCAATCAAATTAAAACCTCTTAACGAGCAAATTAATTAAAAGCCTTCCAGCAAGCAATTAATCAATCAAAAGTCTCTTAGTGAGCAAATTATCAATTAATAGTAGAGCAAACAATTTTCCAATCAAACAAATAATTTCTCTCTACAAGCAATCATTATTAGCAATTACAGTCAGTCTGTAAAAAATTTCCTAAGGCTCACTGCCACAATCTTTTTGTACTTACCAATAGGCAATCACTTGTTCCTTTGTAATTACAATCATTTCAAGCAATAAGAAATCCTCTTACCTACAAATATTTCTACTGCTGATTCTAGCAAAGTTTCTAGAATATAGTGTGGGAATTAAAGAGTTGGGTTTAGGTTCTTTTATACTATCACATCCCACTTGAAGAGATGCGATAATTATAGGGTATAAGTAGGCATAAGATCACAAAAAATATGTAAAATCAGCCTAATGGTCATGACCCAAACTCGAAGGCACATGATCAATACTAAGACAAGGATAATATATATGGCTATCAGTGTCGGTAATAAGCCAGACATCAAACTAAATGACAAAACTATCACATAATAAGGCTATGTGCCCATATGTTAACATATCTAATTAAACATCAATTCAAATCAATGTCATACTAGACTATCATCTCATTGATCGCAAAATATCAAATACTATATAATTGGTTTCTTCTTAACAAAATAATTTTTTAACTCAGAGGATATTATAACTGACTATAAAATAAAATACAGATATCAAACATAACATTGTGGAGTTCTAAAATAATAATACAAACATATGAATATTATTTACTTAACTCAATACTTAAATACAGAATACTGCAGAAAGGTAAAACGTAGCATAACTCAATTTACAATTTTTTCATGAGCTCATTTTACAACCTAAAAAATAATTATGAACAAGAATGAGCGTTTCACTCAATGAGCTATAGAGATCCTAATATAACATACCACTCAATGATCCTAAATGCTAATGTACTTTACCAAATAGACTGACAAATCACGTAATTATACAAGGATATAATATAGTTCACAGTACCACACTAATCTTCAATATAGGGAGCCGATCCCCTATCATGACTCTCTTAGTCCAATATATTCTCTTAATCTATTATAAGGGTTGCAGCTATCTCAGCAGCGCTGACCTGACTGGCAGCAGCGCATAAGCAATGAGCAAAGCCAGCAACCATTATACACTAGTCATTTGCTCATCTACCTCATCATCATATCATCATCACAATCCTACCCTAAGTGGCATTGTATCATCCCAATCCCATCCAACATCTACATACAACATGCAACATTAACATTAATGAACAGTCACATACATGTGCTAAGATATTATATACTATTCATAATGCATATATATATATATATATATATATATATATATATATATATATATATATATATATATATATATATATATATATATATATATATATATATATATATATATATATATATATAGACACACACACATATACAATCAATACATGTATGCAAATATAACTTTAAATAAATAAAAGAATGGAATATTATATTAAGCTATATAACTTACATATTTGACGAAACTCAATTAGCTCTTCTCGTGGAGTACGATATCTAGTGATTGGAAGAACGCCCAAAATGATAATACTGTAAACAGACGATATTATTAGAATAAGAACGACTAATCTATAAAGCTATACCTAAATAACTACCAAGACTTTACCGAAATTTCGGCAGAGTTTTCCTTATAACTAGGACAATTCCCAAATATAGTAAGGACTAACACTTCTAAATAATGTTAACAACCTAACGCAACATCAATTACCTCTCCTTAGTCCTCCTAATTCATAGTCAACTCAGCAAGCAATCCAATTCTAATTCTAATCTAAATTCATAAAATTATCAAATACTAATTAAATCTAATAAATATAACTTAAATCAATCTATAACTCAAAATTAATTGAATTTCAAGAGTTTTGAATTTACTCATGTAAAATCTAATTGAATGTTGAAAACATACTGAAACAGTGAGACAAAACTGCTGGATTTGCCTCACGAGCTGTCACCGCCACTACCGATGATGAACTAGGGTGATCTTCATACCAACTTGCTTGCCTCGACACCAAGAGTTTAAAAACCAGCCTTACTCGCCGCCAATCTGCCAGAAAAAGCCCTCAAAGTTTCAATATGCATTTCTCCAATCTCCACTTCTGTCAACTTTTAGGAGGCATGGTAGGTACCATTTTGAAGCTCTCATCACTAGGAGTCAAATGAGACCAATTTCGTTGGATTTCGCCGCTGGAATTGGCTAGAATATGGATTTGAAGCTTTAGTCACTGGAATCATCTTCTCCTGCGAGTACATTGCCATTCGTCGTCTATTCGTGGTGCCGTCGAATCATCTACAATTGTCGGATAGTGGGCTAGCCGTTGTTGGTGGTAGTGCAGCACACCGCTAGCCAAAATTCGCTCAGATGCCTCCCTAACTCTCCTAGTCTCTCTCCTTCTCTCTCTAACTCTTTGTCTACCTTTCCATTTTTTTCCTTTTCCCTTGATAGCCATCTGATTGGTTGATGGTCAACTAATCAGATGAGCTGATCTCTAAATATATTTTACTTTATTTTATTTTTATTATAATAATAATAATAATAATAATAATAATAATAATAATAATAATAATAATAATAATAATAAAATCCCAAAACTTCTAAATAAATTTTCTTAAGTAGAATTTCTTTAAATCTTGCTAAACAATTAAAATAATAATAATTTTCATATTAAAAGAATTTTTGAAATATCTAATTAGAATTTAATAAATTATCTTCACAAACAATTGAGTAAGTAAAATATTTTCTTTAAATTCGTATATTATAATTATCCTAATAAAATTTTATAATTAACAATATAAATTAAATTAATTGAACACAATATTAATTTTTAGAAATTTTTAATAATTAATATTCAGATATCAAAATATAAAATTTTATTATATTCACATATGGAAATTTAAATAAAATTACGGATAATAATATATTTTTCAAATCATAAAAATATATATAAAATTAAGTAAAAATATAAATTTCAATTATGCTTTAGTAAAAAAATAGTTAAATAATATATATCCGTACAAAATAAGATTTTATAAAATAAATAAAAATTCAGGTTGTTAGACTAACATATAATCCACATGGTATCATTTCACTAAATATCACATGTTCATCCCAAGATCATAATTTGAACATCACATACACATCAAATCCATCTCATTCTCTACACATATACTCAAAATCACATACACATACACATACTAATGAACCTCATAAATCTCATATAATTCTAAAAGTACTCATGATAGTAATTCATATAATACGATCTAATAAGTTTGTTTATTTTTATTTCATTTTCACTAAGTTCAAATTCAATTTAATTAAGTTAGTTTCTATGTTATTGGGCCACCGATGTTATATATTAAGTCCAATGCCTATTTGTAATTATTTGCTTTTATATTTTAGTTAGTTTTGTGGTCTTTTGTACTAGTTTAAGGCCCAATCTGAATTTTTTTAGCTTCTTTTCCATTTTAGAAGTTTATTTTCTTATCTAAGAAGGATTCTTATTGAATTACTTAATTAGAAAGAATTTCTAACTTAATTTAGAAGTCTGGAATATTCTTGAGGGCCTATATAAACTCAAGTTTTGCTATGTATTTTGACAGTTAGAGTGATTTTGATTAATAATTTTTTTTTGAGTTTTCTCTTAAGTTTAATTCTTATTTGAATCTTTTGAACTTATCAAAAGATTTCTCTTTTGTGGCGTTCAAACTTATCAAAGGTTGATATCTTTATGGCATTCAAAATAATTTATACTAAGGTACCTAATAACAAGTTGATTTTATGTCAAGATTTCTAGTTTGAATCTGATTTGGCTTTTCTAAGAGTCACTTCCAAGTATATTATTGTTGGATCTTAAAATAGGTCGCTTGGGGTTCACATCATCATATAATTTCTAATTAAGCCAAAAGAAAATCCCTCTTGTGATTCATGGAGCACTAAATTATGCTTTAATATAATTACAAAATAAAGAGAAATTACATTTATCAAATTAGTTCTCTAGGAAGAAGGAAGCCTAAAGAACCGAGCTGATAAACTTTTAATATCCTAAAATACATTAACAACCACTAATAAGATTTCTCAATGAGTAAAAAATATGCTACCATACTTATGAGATAGGTGTTTTAAGGCTAGCTTATAAGGATGGCTTTGTTTCATAACTCATCAAATATGTTCACATGGCTCATAAGATTTGTATAGCATGTATAATACAAGAATAGATTATAGGTCATAATGGATTTATAACACATGAATTTATGGAAATAGAAACATCAATATGTAAGTTTTGGAATAGAGGCACTTCATTAGCATTTTCCCCTCATAAATTAAGAGTAGATGCTGGATTAGGATACTTTTCCATATAATAAGAGCAAAGGTTTTTCATTAACATACTCTTCTACATAATACATTAAATTGATTGAGTTTCACATTTAGAAAAATTTATCATTCCTAGATAGAGGTCGAATGTTATACCCTTCTCTGGGTTACACTTTATATAATCCATTAAGGTGTTTTATCTCATAAGCAAATAGGAACCAAGGATTGCATACTCATATACATATAGGTTCACATTCTCATTATCACATAAGCAATTGGCAAATAAAGAAATTGCAACATTCATTTGATATATGATGGTTCAATGGTTCATTCACATACTCATTCTCATGGTGGTTAAGCATAGTATATTATCTACTCACTTTAGCCAAAAAAGTATACTCTACTAACTCTTACAAGATTATTTATCACATTAAACAGTAAAGATCATCACACCCATTGCCTCCCTTATCATGCCGCCTAGGTGGAGCTATATAAATACACATGCATAATAACAATTAGGTTAACTCATGCTCTTAAATCATTCTATATATGTTATTACATCCTAGTCTCACCTCATACTTTGACTCATATGAAGGAAAATGAAGAAATGGGAAGGAAACCTAAATCCTAACGTACCTCTTTAATAAATGCTTAAATAATGGAGAAGTAGAAGAACACTTGTATCCTTAGATCTCTTAAATGATGCAAATGGAGTCCTTTACCACTTAATAAGTGTGTATTTGGTTTTCTTTCGAGGATTTAAGGTTTACGAGTGATAAATGGTGTAAATGATCTATTATGGGGATAAATTTTTCTTTTTATAATTGACTTTTGATTTCTGCCTCAACGAGAGTAACAAGCATTTTTCTTCGGTAATTGGCATTATTGGCCACTGTTCAAATCACTATTCTTAGTTTATGTCACTGATGTGAATTTTTCCACTGTCTGAAATTTCATTTTTTATTAACCACTGTTACTAATCCTTCATTACTATGAACCATTAGTAATGGTGTTACATATTAATAACAAGCATTACACTACTTCTCACACTAAATTCAACAAATCACAAATCATAAGTTCAAGGCTTAACACATAATTCATATATACATATAAAGATACAACTCATACACCTGATCAATAAGAAGTCTGTAGGAACTTGGGGTGTTATATTCTCCCCTCTGTATAAAAATTCATCCTTGAATTTTACAAATACATAATATACACATGAATTTACACATGAAACAAATGAAGATACTTATGTAGCGTATCTTGTTAGCTCTCGAATGTGCATCCTTTAACATTATGATTCTTCTATTGCACTTTCACCATTGCCATCTCTTTATTCCTTAGCTTCTTCGCTTACTAGTCAATGATTGTAATTAGAATTTCCTCATAGGCTAAGTTCTCATCTATCTCAATGGCTTGTTATTGTAGTACATGTGATGGATTTGACACATACTTTCTCAATATAGACCTGTGAAACACCGAATGCATATGGCTCAAATTTTAGTGAAAAAGCTAGCTTATAAGAGATATTACCAACTCTTTCTAACACTTCAAATGGCCCAACAAATCTTAGTGAGAGCTTCCCTTTCTTACTAAATCTCACCACTTCTTTCCTAAGAGAGACTTTAATGAACACATAGTCTCCTATGAAAAAGTGGACATCTTTCTGTGAACCTTCAAATTTGCACCCTTAGGATCCGACCACAGCTTGACACTTGCTAAGATTCGTGCACTACGCATACGGCGGTCCCGCTAACTGGTTAGTGGCAGGGGTCAAGGGGGTAGTGCCCCATTGAAAAAAATTTCTTGAAAATTTCACCTTCAGACGATTAGCACTCCATTACGAACCTATAGGATCAAACTGGGCTCAAATAGGATCAAAGATGGAGAAGAACAGGCCAAAAGACGAAATACGGCAACTTGTGGGCCCACTGTGGTAACTCGCAGCCAGCTCTGCGGTAACCACAAAGTAGTCTATGGTTACCGTAGCTGACCCTTCAGTTACTGCACCGAGTCCTTTTTAGAGTCCTACCCGAAAACTGTTAATTTTTAGCTCTAAACTTCTCCTATAAATACCTTGCACCTCATAACAGCTAAAGACACACAATTATATGCTTCTATACTCTCTCTAAAGCTTTCTAAACCCTATTTCTAAGCTTTCCAATCATCAAAACCCTCTTTCTAAACCTCCAAATCTCCAAAACCCTCTTCCAAAATCTCCTCCATCACATAAAATCTCATTCATAAGTTTCCTAATCATCTCAAAACCCTATTCATAAGCCTCCTAATCATTTCAAGTTCTATTCTTAAGCTTTCTAATCAAGAAAATGTTCAATTCAAGCCCTTTCTTTCAAAAGGAATTTGTGGCTCTCAAGCAAAGGTATTATCCAAGTCCCTTTAAGAAGAGTTCACACTATTCAAGAGTCTTTCTTCCAAAAGGAGTGCTCGTGATATCTCGAGGCCTAGGTGGAACTTAGATCCGGTGTTAAGCTTGCTCTCTAAGTTCCTCGCCGCCAAAAACCAAAGGTAAAAGTTCTTTCCTTTTCCTTTTCAATTTCAATTTCAAGATATAAATCTAAAAAGATCTAATTTTTTGCTAATTAAAATCTAACCTAATTAACAAATCTCTAAAGCCCTTTAAAATTAATCAAAACATGATAACAAAGGTAATGACTTAAAAACCCCTCCTTCGTAAGAATGAAGAACTGCGTGAGATTTGATTCCCATTCAAAGGGATACGCAGGCTTGCTGTCTCTAAGGTATTCAACTCCGCTAAAATTAATAACTTCTTCTCTCTATCACCTTCTTCATATAGTCTAGGATCAAAATTATTTTTCTTAAATAAAAGTTGAAACTTTAGTTCTTTTTATTATTTTTATTTGTTTAGATTATATTTGGAGAATGTGTGTTTTTTCTAAAACCCATAAGGGCTAGAGGAAAGATCCGTTGATTTTGATATTTTGACTTGTAATAGTTTTAAGTAGTTTCTCCCTTATCTTTTTGCATCTTATGATTATCATTATCTCATATTTGTCATACATTGCATGAGTAATATTGTTTCATGCATCATATTATATCTATTTATGCATACATAAAAACTTCTTTTTACAAAAGCTATTTTATATTTAAGCCAAACTAATTTTTTGTATTGTTTTAACCAAAATCTAGTCCTCGAGCCTTCTTTGGTCATTTGAGGACTAGTGCTTTTCCTTGGGATAAATGGTATAATTTTGGAGTCAATCAAATTGGGTTTTTCCATTAATTTTTCTAACAAAAATAAATAAAATTAAAGTGGCGACTCCTTTTGCAAATTACAACTTACAAAATACAATTTTCTGAACTCATAGTGAGTTTTAATCATGATGTTTGTCCCAAATGGGCATTTTTTATTCCCCTTTAGCGGATCAGACTTGGTGCTCGAGTGAGGCCTCACACTTTCTTTTTCGAGATTGTGTAACTTTTCTGCCTACTGGAGGCCATCTTTAATCATTCCCTTATAATTGGTACTTTCTCTATTGCCTCTTTAGTTAAATAAGACCCTTCAATGTGCTTGTCTCCTACCTCAGTCCAACATACTAGCAATCTACACTTTCTGCCATATAATGTCTTATAAGGTGCCATACTAATTGTGGAATGATAATTATTGTTATATGAAAACTCTATCAAAGGTAAGTACTTATCCCAACTTCCACCAAAGTCCAGCACACACATTTTGAGCATGTCCTCTAAGGTCTATATGATTCTTTCTAATTAGCCATCAATCTAGGGATGAAAGGCTGTAATAAAGTCTAGTTGAGTGTTTAATGCCTCTTGCAACTTTTGCCATAATCTAGATGTGAATCGAGTATCTCGATATGATATGATGGATAATGGTACACTATGTAGACTTACTATCTTATCCAAATAAAGTTGTGCATATTGAGCTACTGTGTAGGTCATTTTCACTTTTAGGAAATGAGCTGACTTAGTTAATTTATTGACTCTTACCCATATTGAGTTATAACCCTAGAAAGTTCTTGGCAATCCTACCACGAAATCCATTATAATGTGCTCCCATTTCAACTCGGGTAGCTTGATATCTTGCAATAAATTATATGGCTTTTGGTGTTCAAACTTGACTTGTTAACGCGCCAAGCATGAAGGCACAAACATGGTCACATCCTTCTTTATTCCAGGCCACCAATAACAACTCTTTATGTCATGATACATCTTAGTTTTGTTTGGAGTACAATTTATAGAGCTTGATGGGTCTCTTTCATGATCTTCTCTCTAAGATCTCTTTCATGATCTTCTCTCTAAGTTCAATCACATCTGGTGCACATGATCTATTCCCAAACACATTATCTTTCAATTGAAAGTTTATTGCTTGATCTGTTTGACACTTGCTTTTTCAACTTAACAAATGAAGAATCTTCATCTTGCAATATTTTTATCTCATTAATCAACTTGGGCTTCAATTGAAATATGTGCGGTTAACACTTGAGATTCAAAAATCTTGAATTACAACCCCTTATTGAAAAACTCTTTCAATTCCTTCACCAATGGCTTCTTCCCTACTGCAATATAGGCTAAGCTCCCTATTGATTTTCTACTTAAGCTATTCGCTATCACATTGGCCTTACCTGAATGGTAAAGGATATGACAATCATAATTCTTGAGTAGCTTTACCCATCGCCTTTACTTTAGACTTAAGTCCCTTTGCTGTAAGATGTACTAAAGGCTTTTGTGATTGGTAAGGTTGGCATTTCGTGTCTACAGGTCATAAATGGATCATGTTGAGAGACCTATATAACACAAAAATGGCAAACTCAAACATGTCCTTAAACTCTAATACGGACATGTTTATTATATAAGTTCCATGACATCACCCATATAACATGTTTATTCTTATACAAGTCTAAAACATATCAAGTAAATGAGACCCAATAACCCATTTACTCTTCTATAGGACTATATGATATGAAAATGACACAAAATAACCTATATGACATGAAATGACAAAAAATGACACTAATTAAAAATTCAAGTCTTAATTTTAATAATATCCAAATACAATATTTAAAGAAAAAAAATAAAGTTCATAAAAACTTGATACATAGTTAAGAGTTCATAAAGAAGTCCCACAACTTAGTTCGTAAAAACAATTATACAAAGATGCAACTATCACATGTTCAATTCTTCATAAGCAATCAACACTTCAAATCTTCATATTTTCCTCTTTTCTTACATTTGTATGCATATGTGTTAATACATATAAGAAGAACAATAAATTTAAATTTAATTAAAAAATATAATTGATGATTACCATGGAATTACTCTCATAATTGGAGTATGCAATTGATGCACTAGAATCTTTATTTATGTCTATGATTCCCTTATAGCACAATAAAATTCACTATAGAAAACAAAATTGGCAGCAAACAAAAATTGCAAACAGCAAATGAAATAGTGTGCAAATGTAGTGCAAATTAAAGGAATAAATATCATTACCAACTTCTTCAAATAGCCAATCTATTGTGCAAATGAGTGCTTGAACTATCTTTGTAAGGGAACTACAATATTGATTAGGGATTCAACCATCAATACTAAAAGTAGACTCAAATGATTGTAGACACTGAGATAATTAGAATATCACGAGCCATAGCAGCAAGCTTCTTGTCACGACCCGCCTTTTGAGCCGTGATGATCTTAGGGCATGGGTGGTCATAAGAGCACTGCAAACCCATAGAACCCATTTAACATAAAATCTTTTATCATACATTGCATTAAACATATCCCAATATCGTAACCTTACACCCATTTTTTGCTTGTAACATCCTCATTAACTTATAACATCAAAAATTGAATCTCATATCATTAATTAAATATTCACTACATTATACATTCTTACAATAACAATTGTAATACCATTCACATTACTTATACATCTTATGACATATTAGTGTTAGACCATTCAATGCCCATGGTGCTCTAATAATAATCTTTATAATCAAGAGTCACAACATTGGAAATTAACCGAGCAACTTCCAAGCGGAGAATGGGGCTTGGAACTTTAATTTGCTAACTCATTGACTTTACTTGAAAAATTTAAATCACTACAATATGAGACAATCCTCAATGAGTACAAAATAATACAATACATAAGGTAAGTACAAGGATTATCCTCAAGATGGTACTTGTAGTAATGAAACATTTTCAAACAATGTTGTGAATTTAGTTCAATGGCTCATTTCAAACGGAAATAGTATTTTTAGCAGAAATATCACTTTCTTGGGAGTAGGATGCTTCCCACATATATTAATTCAAGAATGGCGGCCTGAGCCTTGCTCACTGACAAGTATCACATTACGTAAAACTGATCAGGTCTTACGGCTAGGCGTTCCCCCCAACAGAGGTTGGATACTCTCGCCCTAACAGGCTTTACCAATTGCACAAGGTCTGATGTATTTCTCCACATTAGAAAGGAGATTTCTGCTTATCAATATGTATTCAATAGGATATTCATTTAAGATTCATGTCAAGAATTTCAATGAACATAACACGATTTTGGTATTCAATGATTATCAAAAAGCATCATGTCAATGGGTTCAATGAATAGTTCAAACTTGTCAAGGAATCAAGAAGCATCATATCAATGATTCAACATTCAGTAAGCAACTCATGGTATCAATGAATTAAGAATATTCAGTATCAATGAGCAGTTCAAATTATCAAGAATTTGGAATGCTTTTGGGAATCACGGTTTGAACAATAAGGGTTAAGCAAATAACACAAGCATATTATATTATTAAGTATTCACATTGGACTCATTTGCTCCTATTTATGTTTGACTCTGATACAAGTAGTGCTCCTTGCACTCTTCGATACTATCCTCGTTCTTGTCATTAGACTCTACACATTGCATTTCAATCATGTATCAATCACTTCCTCATTATCACATCACTTAATTTAGCTTAACTTATTAACACTTCTATCTTATTCACAACTTATCACTTTTAAGTGAAGATATACTATACATATATTGGCTACTACACTCAACATTTCTCTAGTTGTTTTCCAATAGCTCAACTCACTTAAAAAGAATAGTTCACGGTCTTCCAATTTCACATTTCAACCTTCATATCATTCAAGTAAAGTCAATTAAGCAATTTCCACTAACAATTCCATAAATTCAATTTATCCACAATATCACGATCAAATGGTCCAACTCAGACCTTCAATACATTAGTCCCATCCGCTAATTTCATCCCTCATTATCAAACTAATATTCAACTAATTCAATTCAGTCAATACCAATATCCACAGCTCACTTCAATCTGTAACTAATCATCAATAATACTCGATAATTATATAAAATAATAATTAACTCAATCCAATTATCCCGTTTAACTATTTAATTCCAATAAACTATTTACCTAAATTTTTACAAATAAATTCATAATTTACTATCTATACATAATTAGAAGTTGAGATTTTATACCATATAGCTTGGTTTAATGAGCCAGAGCTGCTGTCCAAAATCATTGGTTTTAAAGGTCGTCAGAATCCGGTCACTGGAAAATTCCCACGGTGACCAAATCAGGATCCGAAGATACCAATGGTTAACTTACAGTGTGAGGAGTCCAAATATACCCTTCACTTTCTCTCACTCACTGCCATTCTGCCGGAAAACACCTTAAAAGATTCGGTGGCCCAACCTCCGATCTCCTTCTCCAGTCATCCTCAGTCAACGAGACAGGTATAAAATCAAAACTCGTGACGAGGGCATCCCATAGCTACCAGAATCGCCCTCACCCGCAGCTGGAATCGCCGAAAATCAAGTTTCGAACTTTTAGCACCGGCAAAGCATAGTCTTGCCTGTACGCCGCTGTTCACTACCATTTCCCGTCGCTGCTACCTCCATCTGGGTCGCCGGAGCTCGAGGAAGGACTGGGCGGTGGTGGTGTAATCCATCGCTGGTCGGAGCTTAAGCAAACCCCTCTCTCTTTCTCCACTGCTTTGTCTCCCTCTGTTTTCTCTCTCTCAATCTGTCTGCTTCTTTTTTTTTTTTCTGTCTATAAACATATACATATATAATTTCTTTTTTTTTTCTCCTTTTATATACATAAAATCTTAATAATTTATATAATATATTTTATATTATCAATAAAATTTTTTTTATCATCATCATCATCATTATTATTATTATAAACCAAAAAAATAACATTTTTATTTCACAATACTTTGAAAATTAAAAATAATAAATTTATATAAAAATATTTTCTTAAATTATATTTTATTTTATTTTTATCACAAACATTATCATTAATAATATTCTTATTATTTTCATATCAATTTTAAATTAACTATATGATATTAAATAAAAAATCTTTAATACTTAATTTCTTAAAATATTTCTATTCCTTAATATATTGAAAAATAATCATATTTTTGTTAAAATGAAAATTTATAAACTATGGAAAATCAGATTGTTACACTTCTTGTACCTAATATGATTTGCTTTTTAAAGCTCTAAAACATTCAAGTTTGCAGTCTTTTCAAGTCTTGGTTTATACAGATATTGTTCCAGCTATGACTTTTGGTTAGAAGAACCAAAAACCTTGCTTTGAAAACTATCAAACGCCTATTGGTCAACAATATACAAGTAAACAAATCAATAACCTAATAAAAAATGCATGTAATAAACATCTTTAATAGACAAATAATTTTAAATAAAATGATTAAAAAAGTCAATGCCTTAAATTTATCTCTTATCCCACGTGATGTCTTATTAGCATCTTCATCATTAACAAAGTTAGTTAAAGATTTTTGATCAGTAGATGTACTTGGAATATTTTTTGCAATATATTCATCAAAAGTAGAAAATAACTTTTGCTTAACTTGTTCAAATTGCTTTGAGTAACTACCATAAATCTCCTTATAACTCTAATTCACAAAATCAATTTTATAATGAGGTCTAGTATTACAATAATGCCAAAATAATTAGACCAATATTTCTTAAATTTTTCCATAATTAATTCAGCCAACTTTTTCATGTACTCGTCCTTTGATTTCATATTCTCATTCAATTGAAAACTAAAGGAGAGTATAGATTTGTTGTCGGATACTTTGACCCTGAAAGCACACGAGTGGTATAATAGAAAATTGCCAGGAATGTGCTAATTTTCAATTTTTTCCATTCTTCCGAAGTTGGACATTGAACTTTTGTAATTAGAATCACTTAATTTGAAGTGACAAAAAGTACATCAGTAAAAGAAAGCACTTTCAAGCATGAGAAAAGTTGAGTTCCATGTAATAGGGATATCTTGCCTTAACCCCTTTTTTGCATTCAAAGCCAAAAACTTCACATTGAAAATTTTTGCTTTCTAAGAGACACTTTAACATATTTGATGCTATCTCTAACCATATTAATACAACTATCAATTTCTTGTAAACCAACTTCATTACTAAATTTAGAACATGTGCACAACACCTTAGATGAAAAAATTTACCTCCATAAACACATTATTAGAAGTTGCATTATCTAATGTAACCAAAAAAAAAAAAAATCTTCTCTAATCTCCATTAAGCTAAAATAGAAAAAACTTTTTCACTTATTGCCACACTAATATGTGGAGGTAGCATAAAAGAAAAATCAAACACTAGTTTTTGCAATACCAATACTTAATTAATGAAATGCATCATTATTACTACATATCCATCAATAGCAATAGAAGTCCACAAATCAAAAGTTAAACAAATCATTCTTGGTGTTTCCTCAAGCATGTATCTAATCATTTCCTTTTCTCTCTTATACTCCCTATGTTCCACTACAATAGTTGTTTTAGAGAGAAAATTTTATTCCATGAATTTGTCACATTTAGATAATTTTATTCCATTTATCTGTCACATTTAGATAACCAATGAGTCATTAATTTTTTTTTCAATTTTACCCTTATTTTTATTACTCCAAAGTTATTAATGATTTGGAGAATTTTAATATTATTCAACATAGTCTTTTAATCAAAACAAACCATTTGCCTTCTATTTTAGATATTTGAGTATATTTAAAACAAAGGTAAATTTGTCATATTCCCTCATTTTTCTCCTATAACAATAGTAACTAATTACTTTCTTAATCCTAATAAAATACTCTAAAACGACTATTATAGTGGAACAAAAAGACTATATTTTCAACAAATCTAATTTAGCAATATTTCTAAAAGTGATTATTACCTGACATTGATATTCTAATATCAACATATTCAATAAAAGATAAAGGCAACTCATGCATAACGATGGCAGCAATAAGCAACTCGCGAAATTTTTCGACACCAAAAAACTATTTCACCATGTTATAAAAGGAATATTAAATTGACTTAATGAAAAATTAGTTTTGTTTACAAAGGAAGAAAGCTTATATATACAAACGCAAAGCTATCCAGCTTAGCAAAAAAAATGAAACTTACTAATTCAGTAACAGAAACAAAACTAACTTAATTTTAACTAACTATTGATTAGTAAGCTAATGCTGCATTATTGACTTTAACACTCCCCCTCAAGATGAGCATACAAATCATGTATGTTCATCTTGCTACTAAGCTCTCTGAAATGTGCTGGAAATAAAGCCTTTGTAAATACATCTGCTACTTGGTCACTTGTCTTCAAATGTTGAGGTTTGATCAGCCCAGACAATACCTTCTCCCTGATAAAGTGACAGTCCAGCTCTATATGTTTTGTTCTCTCATGAAAGACCGGATTCTTGGCAATATATAGAGCATACATGTTATCACAATAAAGAGTCGATGCATGTTCATGTTTAATTCCAAAATCTTGTAACAAATACACCAACCAAATGATTTCACATGTTGTTGCAGCCATGGCTCTATATTCTGCCTCTGCAGAACTTCTAGAAACAATTGATTATTTCTTTGATTTCTAGCTAATTAAGGAATCACCTAAAAATACACAAAAGCCTGTTGTTGATCTCCTTATTTCACTGCATCCTCCCCAGTCACTGTCTGAATAAGATTTTAGCTGCAAATTGGAAGATGCTAAGAGTAAAATTCCTTGCCCTAGGGATCCCTTTATGTACCTTAGCACCTTGTATGCAGCTTGCAAGTGAATATTAGCTGGTTTGTCCATGAACTGAGTAAGTACATGCACAGCATAGCTAATATCTAACCTTGTAAGTGTTAAATACATCAGCTTGCCAATTAATTGTCTATATTGTGTAGTATCTTCTAAGAGTTCATGGTCAGTATGCACAAGTCTATGATTCACCTCCATTGCAACTTTACTAGGCTTAGCTCCTAACTGACCAAACTCTTGTAATAGCTCTAATGCATACTTCCTTTGGCATAAAGATATCCCTTGCTTGGATCTTGCTACCTCAAGGCCGAGAAAGTACTTTAAATCACCAAGGTCCTTGAGTTTAAAATGTGAATTTAATGAACATTTGAGCTCTTCAATTAAGGACCTATTATTGTTGGTTATAATGATGTCATCTACATACACTAGCAATGTTATAAAGTCTAAACCTATAGTTTTAGTAAATAAGGAATAATCAGACTTAGATTATTGAAAACCAAGCTAAATTAGACATTCTATAAATTTAACATTCCATTATCTTGATGCTTGCTTTAATCCAAATAAGGATTTTTGTAATTTGTACACAAGTCTTGATTTTTCTTGTTTCTTAGTGTTGCCAAATTCACTACTTATCATCTCCCCCTGAAGTTGGTAACCAGGAGGTAATTCCATATAGACATCTTCAATCAAATCCCCATTAAGGAATGCATTATTGACATCTAATTGGGACAAAAACTAGCCTTTTATTACTGCCAAAGCCAAAAATAATCTGACTATAGTATGCTTGGCAACTGGACTGAAGGTTTCATGATAATCAAATCCTTCTTGTTGATTGTAACCCTTAGCTACAAGCCTTGCTTTATACCTCTCAATAGTGCCATTAGATTGAAATTTAACCTTATACACCCATTTACATCCAATAGCATGTTTATCCAAAGGCGAAGGCACTACAGTCCATGTGTGATTCTCTTCCAAAGCTTTTAGTTCAAGTTGCATTGCTTCTCTCCAATGCTCAAATTGATTAGCTTGAAAATAAGTTTGTGGTTCAAAGGTAGAAGAAATGGATAAAATGAAAGTTTTTATGATTTGGTGAAATGTGGCTATAAGTGAGATGATTATGAATAGGATGATTAGTGATAGTTGAACAATGAGAAATAGAAGGTGAATTATGAATTTTTAGTTGTGTATGATAGTCTTGAAGATATGAAGGGAGTTTGTGAGTTCTAGTACTTTTTCTAAGAATAGGTGGTGGGTCAATAGGAATTGATAAAGTTGGATTAGATGCTGCAGGAGTTGTGATTGTAGGTGTTATAGGATCAAGAAAGTTAATGTCAGAATTTGATGTAGAATATTCAGACTGAGAACTAACACGATTTGGTGATGTAGAAATTGGTAATGTAGGTTCAAAAATAGAAGAAGGAACATGATAGGAGGAGGAAATGGGATCAGTAGATGAACTAACATTCCTAAAAGTAATGTTAGAAGATATATCAAATGGCAAATTAGAAAGAACAAAATCTGAAACATCAATACAATTGGAATTATGAGGTATAGATATAATAGAAGGAGAATTAGATTGAAAAGGAAATGAATTTTCAAAAAAGGTGACATCTCTAGAGATAATAACACTGTGAGATTCCAAATTATAACCCTTATATCCTTTGACATGTGGAGGGTATCCTAGAAATATGCACTGCTTAGCTCTAGAATCAAATTTTTTCTTGTAAGATGACAAATTGACAGCAAAAGCTAAACAACCAAAGGATTTCAAAGATTGATAGTTAGGCATTTGTTTGAAAAGGATCTCATAGGGACTTTTGTTACCTAGGATAGGAGTTGGGATTCTATTAATGACATAAGCTGCTGTAAGCACAGCATCACCCTTAAATTTAACAAGTAAAGAAGCATGAAAAAGTAAAGATCTGGCAATGTTAAGTATATATTGATGTCTTCTCTCTATGACTCCATTCTACTGAGGAGTGTAGGGACAAGATGTCTGATGAATAATGCCAGTTGAATTGAAAAAAGATGGTCAAGAAAACTCAAGTCCATTATCAGTTCTAATTATTGTGATGGAAGTCTGAAATTGAGTATTGACAAATTCATGAAATTTGGGAATAAGAAAAGAGACTTCTGATTTATGTTTCATTAAAAAAATCCATACACATTTGGAGAAATCATCTACAATTGTCAAGAAGTAATGGTTACCATACAGATCTGCTTGTGAATATGGACCCCAGATGTCCATATGCACAAGTTCAAACAAGGCTACAGAGGTACTATCACTAGTAGGAAATGAATTTCTTCTTTGTTTAGCTTTGGGACATGTAGTATATAGAGAGTGATTTTGAGTATTTACATCAAGAATGAAGGAAGAAATCTTTTTAATAGAAACATGACCTAATCTATGGTGCCAAGTATCAGCAGATACTGCATAGATAGAACTAGAATGACAAACTGCATAATTACAAACTTTATTCTCAAATTGTGGATTCTGGAATTTGGAACTGAAAAAGAACAATCCATTCTCCATTTTAGCCAATCCAATCATCATCCATGATGAGTGGACCTGGATAAAACAGTGATTGGCAATAAGAACAAGATAGATTTCAGGGTTAAGAAGTAGCTTACTAACAGATATGAGATTAAAACTAAAAGAAAGAACAAGTAGAACATTATGCAAAGTGATGTGAGAATTTAAAATGATAGTGCTAATGTGAATGACCTTGGCTTTCATGCCATTAGGAAGTTGTACTGAGAAGTTATGAACAGAAATGCAAGAATCAAAAAAATCTGGTGAACAAATGATGTGATCTGTGGCTCCTGTGTCCACAATCCAGGGTGATGAACTAAATTTTTCTTGCATAAGATGATTGAATTTAACTGAATTAATAGCAGAGAATATGGAAAATTGATTACCTACAAAATTAGTGATGGAGTTAGCAATACCAGAAGTGGAAGTAGAAGGTAATTGGTTCATGGTAGGTGTAACAGATGAAGTAGTAGTATTTTGATCATTTAGTATTTCCAGAAACTTATTAATATGATCCTTGGAGAGATTGAGTTGAGATGATAATGCATTACTTGATTCTGATTGTGGCTGAGAAAGTGACACTTGATGAGCTGTGTTATTGCCTTGATGTGTTGTTTGATTCCTCCGATAACCTGTATTATTGATCCTTGTTTGATTCCCCTGATAACCTGTGTTGTTGCTCCTTGGTTTTGTAAATTTGAAGTTTGCTGGAAAACCAATGATTCTGAAATAATTCTCACGCAAATGGCCAGGCTTCCCACAATGAGAACAAATCAAATTTGACCTTCCTTTCTTAACAACCATAGCTGCTGCATCAATAAGACTCAATGGTTGTAGGAGAAGAGTTCTCTGTGTCTCTTCACGAGCACCATATTGTATACTTCATCCAAATTGGGAAAAGGTTTCATGATGATGATTTGAGACCTAATGCCTTGATATGTTTCATTCAATCCATTAAGGAATTTGAAAACATAATATTTCTATGCTTCATCAATGAATCTCTGAAAACACTGACCATTACAATTGCCACAAGAACAATGAGGCAAAGGCATAAAGCTTCTCAATTCTTCCCAAATCCCATTGAGTTCAGTAAAATAGGCATCTACAGATTTTGTACCTTGAGTTATGGAACATAAAAGATGCTGTAAGTAATAGATTCTGGAATCATCTGGTTGAGAAAACCTCTAATTCAATTTTTTCCAAATTTTACTTGCCTCATCAATGTAGAACACTGTTGAAGCTATTGATGGAGAAATTGACCTAAGTAGCCAAGCAAATCAAGTTATTACATCTCATTCATGGAGCATATAGATTACTATTAATGTTTGGTTTGCGAATAGATCCATCAAGAAACCCTTGTTTGTTTCTTATGGACACGACTAAGAGAAAGGATCTTTTCCAAGATGAAAAATTAGTTGAAGTGAGTTCAGGGGTGACAACCACAGAATTGTGATTCTCAGAATGATGTAGATAATAGGGAGAAGAAGGATCTTCTAAGGGATTGGTTGTGACTGCCATTGAAGAATCTATGAAGTTATTGAAAAATAACAGAGAAATGAAGAAGATACGATTTAGTTGTAACTGAAAAGAGAGAGAAAGTTAGAGAGAAAAAGAGAGCCTCAGCTCTAATACCATGTTATAAAAGGAATATTAAATTGACTTAATGAAAAATTATTTTTGTTTACAAAGGAAGAAAGCTTATATATACAAACGCAAAGCTATCTAGCTCAGCAAAAAAAAAAAAAAAGAAACTTACTAACTAATTCAGTAACAGAAACAAAACTAACTTAATTTTAACTAACTATTGATTAGTAAGCTAGTGCTGCATTATTGACTTTAACACACCAAACCTGATTCCATTCAAAAATAATTGCAATATGCATCCATAACACCAGAAGTAGAAGTGAATAATCACAAACCTATGAAGAAGTAAAATTAATCACAAACCTATGAAGCAAAAGTGATTATTTTAAGAAATTAATCACATACAAAAATAATCACAAACCTATGAAGCAAAAGTAGAATTATTCCATTTTTCAATATATATGTATATTTTAAGAAATTATTTTGTTTAGAAAATAAAACCAAAAGAAAAATCAAAAAAAGGGAAGAAATCATTACCTAAAAAGGCTAAGAGATAGTTGAGAAAGGGAGAGATGGCGATAAGAGAAGGATGAGAGAGAGAGACATAGAGAGTCGGGCTTCCCAGTAGCTTCGCCTTCGTCAATTGGAGATCAGACTAAAGAGATTGATAGATTTTAGGACACTAAGAGAGATAAAGATAGATAGAGAGAGAGAGAGAGAGAGAGAGAGAGAGAGATGGCAAGTGGATATAAATAAAGAGAGTGTGTGTGTTTAGGTTTTTTGAATTGGGATTAGCTTAAGGTAAAAAATATGCTTACATATGGTATATATTATGTGTATAAAAGTACTAATAATCTAATACATGAATAGAATCCTAAATATGTTTATATGTGTTTTTTATGTCACCTATTATGTGTTAACCCAATTAAGTAAATGAGTTAGACAGATCTTAACTGGGTTCCATGGGTCAACTCATTTAGACCTATTTTTTCTTGTGTATTAAATGGGTTGAACCGTTTATGACCTAAACTTGTTTAGCTAAAATCCAAACCCATTTAACTTCGTGTCATTTCGTGTCCAAAATTGCCAACTTTAGTGATTGGTGTAGACTTCACATTTCTCACTATAGAGATAGTACCTCTATATCTTAAGAGCAAAGATCACTGCTACCATTTCTAGATCATATATGGGTAGTTCATCTCATGTTTCTTCAGTTTTTTTGATGCATAAGCAATCACCTTCCCATATTTCATAAGAACACATCCAAGTCTCACTCTTGAAGCATCACAATATATTGCAAACCTTCCTGATCCTTTCGATAATCCAAGTACAGAAGCTATCGTGGGATAAGGCTTGAGTTTCTAAAAACTATTGCTCACAATCATCATCTCATAGGAATTTCATCTTCTTCTTAATAACTTGGTCAACGGCGAAGTTATCTTAGAGAAATCTTTGGCAAATCTCCTATAATAACTCGTCAAGCTAAGGAAATTATGCACTTCTATCACATTTGTAGGTCTAAGCCAATTTTTTTTAAATAATTAATTATTATACAATTTAAATTGTAGCATGAGTGTTTTATCCTTATTTTGAATTGAAAATTAATTATTATTGAAAATGTTCTAATTGAATGGACAATTATATTCATAATTTTAAAGAAAGAGTTAAAAAAAAAAAAAAGCAAAGTTTATAGGTAATTTTGAAATAATAGGAATAAGAAATTCTACTCTCTTTATCCCATAATAATAATTTTTTTTTTTGTCCATTCCAAAATATAGGCCACTTTTTTTTTTTTTTTTAAGATTATAATTCATTTGTTAATTTCCTATAATGCCTTTATTTAATTTGCATTATTATCAAATAAACATGTTTAAATGTGATAATTGGAAAACTATAATAAAGAGAGCCATCTAATATTAATTAGGGATATTATAAGAAAAAATTTTCATTTTAATGATAAAAATTATATTTTCTTAATCTATATCAAATTAACCATAGATTTATTGTTATGGGACAGAAAAAGTAATTATTTATCTATTTTAATTTTTCTATGTTGTCACCATCAAGAAATTGAAAAAGAAAAATGCTTCGTATAGTATCTAATCAATAATTATGAAAAAATATTGAAATATACCTATCAATGAGAAAGAAAGAGAGGTTATCCATTTTTAAAATCATATAAAATAAAATTAAGAAAATTAAATAAATATTTAAATGAATTTATTTTACAAGTTTAAAAATTATGGTCCTCAATAAATTGATTAATAATAGACATCAACTAATTGACTTTCTAATAGCGATTGAAATTCTCAATTTGCTTTGGTGACAATTCTTTTTTCATTTTAGGATTATTTAATAAATAAGATACACTTTTCCCCCATGCTCCGGCTTGTTTTCGTCCGTAATCACCAACCGACTCTAAAGCTGTTAAAATTGCAAAAATAGAACTGAAAGAGAAGGCTTCTCGGCTTTTTCTTCAGCTTTTACACGTGTAGATTTTTAGTCTTTTATTGATTTTATTTAAGGTTACTTTTGGAACTTTACATGATTTTTAAGGGTGTTTTGGGCAGAGATGTTGGCTTTTGATGTAGCGGATGCAACTGTCTAAGACCCCACAAAAAATGCGAGCTTCGTTCCTGTTTCTTTTTTAAACAAGCGGTCCCTCCTAACAAAAAAATAATTTTTTTTTTTTTTAAATAATGAGAGGCTCACTTCTTCGTCTAATGAGATCTCAATATATATATATTATTAGAGATTTACGTTCAAATATTATCCCTCAAGTTTGATCTTCTATTTTTTTATCTCATTTTTTTAATTTCTATGTATATTCTATTTGAAATTAGATTCATATTAATATGATACAGTAAATAGAAAATATTTTTTTATTATTATTTTATTATTGAAATTTTTATTTTTGTTGAATTCTTTTAGTAAAAATCATATATGATATAAAATATAAATAGATTAAATATTATAACGTTATTAAAAATTACGAATGAAAGTTTTATATATTTAAAAATTTACGAACGAAAGTTTTATATATTTAATTTTTTTTTTATGTATTCAATTCTTTTAACTATTTTATTTATTTTATAGTTGTACTATATTTTACAATTAAAACTAATTGTATTATACGTTGAATTATATATTAATATATATAATATAAAAATATAATATAATATAAAATAAAATAGAATATTTAATAAAATAGAATATATTAAATTATATTTAATACATATATTCAACAAATAATTTTATGGTTGAGAAAGTAAAAAAAACCATTAAAGCTAAAGCCAAAGAAGGCTTGACTCCTAAAACACAAAAGCCAATTATTGATGGGATATAGAATGTAAAAACAACTCAATGAAAGTGACAAAAGCTAATAATTGAATCCAATGGACGTGGAATCAGTGATGGCATCACATCTAAGATTTACATATAAAAAAATAGCTCGGTGAAGCGACAAAATCTGGATTTTGGCCCTCGTGTTCTCAATTATTGCTATGTGATTTGACGGTAGAGGGCGGCTTTATTTATTTTTAATATTATTTAATGTAAAAAATATTTTTAATTAATTAATTTATTATAATAACTTTTTTATTTTTATTTTTTAATTTTATTTAATATGTAAATTAAAATCTTTTTTCATTACTTATTGAAATAACCTATTGTTATTATTCATTTAATTTTTTAATATGAAATTATTTGTGTATATATTTTTTTATAATTATTTGTATATGTAACTTGCATTATATACTTTTTATATTCATTATAGTTATATAACTAAATATATAAAATTATTAATATCTTCATAAAATAATTTATTAATTACTTTATTAAATATATTAGTATTATTTAATTATTAAATTCATCATTAAATACACTTTAAATCTAATTGAAAATTAAAAATTAATTTATCAAATTTTCAAATTACGTGAACTACTATTTAGATTCAATTAATTTGATAAGATGATAAATTTTATATATTTTATGATAAATTTTATATATTTTTCTTTTTTGCTTTGGGCTTATAACGTATAATATAATATTTAATTAGATGAAATGTCAATTATTATTTTATTCATAATAATTGATTTAATTAATTAATTCATCCTACTTTTTTAAAAATTAATTAATTAATTTTTCAGTTTTGATTCTATTAATATATTTAGTTATTTTGTCTATTTTTATCATTAAAATTTTATATAAAAACTAAAATGTGTCTCATTTACTTGAATTTTTTATCACACCCAAAAATCAAATTTCATTAACCAATTGGGAAAAATACCGTCAGAAAACAAAGGAAATCTGGAAAAAAATTTCAAGAACTGCTACTTTTCTAAGTTGCTCATGGGTTCCAATGTTTCATTAATCAACATCTAAACAGCAAGTACACAAACAAAGCATGGAACCAATCCGCAACTATGATCAATTCGGACGTTTGAGGGTCTGAGACAGAAACTCTTACAAAACCATAACGAGGAAAAGATGATGGCCTAACAAGCATAAACATTACAGAAACTCCATTCACCATAAAAATGAAGCTTAGAATATAAAACCATTATCAAATCTATCTTAAATTCCATTTGGTTGCCCATAATAAAGCTACGGATAAATCATAAATGTACTGCAAAAGCCTTCCCTATGCTATCCAATAAAAAAATTACTATTACTATCAACAAAATAAAGTAAAGGCACCAACAAAAGTCGGAAAATTTGAAGTAATAGTCCCACTTGTTTTCTTTTGCAACAAAGTAGATCATCTCTGCAACAAACTTAAAAAGAAAAAAGAGAAAGAGAACTTTTTATCACATACACTGGAATTGGTAATAGAAGCAGAAGTTTGGTATAAGTTAATTCTTGAAAATCCCAATTTATAAGGAAATTTGGAGGTTGAAGTATCTAACTTCTGAGCAAATTTTCCATGGGAATGTGCAGTGGTTCCATATGGGTACTGAGTAGTAGCATTCAGAGACGGAGTCAGGATTTGATTATGGGAGGTGGAGGAGAAGTAATATTAAAATTAGAGTGTTTAAACACTTATCATGTAATAATAAAATTTAAATATATTATATTGGCATCAAATAGTACATTAATATTCATAACTAAATATCCCAAAAAATAATATTACATTCATAATCTATTAAAATATTGAGAGCATCTCTTTCATATCACAAAAATCATAAAAACAAAGATATGAAAACATCACAAAAAATGGTATATAGTATTTCTAATTCCCTACCGAATCAAAGAATAATTATTTGGTGTACATACATATATATCATATATCTGAAATAGAAAATAAAAAAAAATAGATCCAAGTCAAAAAAAAAAATGAAAATTACAAATAACAAGTGATAAAGAAAAAAGGAAAGGGGAAATAAAAATTTCTTATGCTTGGTTCTTTTAATAAGATTAGATTGAATAATTCTACAAATTACTTTACCCATACATATTGATGATGGCATAGAAAAATAGAGAAAAAGAAAACTTTAACATAATATAGGGTTACTTTTAGGAGAGAGTGTAAAAAATATTTCTCTAGAATTTGTCTTTATATAGAGTAATTTTTAAATAAAAAAGATTTTTTTTTAAATTTCTTATTTAAAAAGATATTTTTGGGAAAGAATGCATTATAGAAAAAATTAAGAGCTTTTTTAGTAACAGTGGGAAGGGTCAAATATATAAACCTTTAAAAAAAATTTTGAGTAGCAGTACTCTTTTTTTTTTGCCAAAGAAACTGAAATTTTCATTCCACAAAAGCATCAGCATACAAAAGGCATAAAAGCCTAGGAGGTGGGACTGTAACCTAAACTGGAGAAAGAATAGACTTTAACACACTATTAGCTACCCAATCAACAGCACTATTAGCACATCTACTAACCCAAACAAAATAAATGCAGTCAAATTGATCTTTAAGCTTATGGAGGCCAGAATAGCTCTTATTTCCTATAGGCTAGCTTCAAGCTCTTAATTGCAAGTTTGGATCAAAGGATAACAATCTGATTACAAAATGACTTTCTTAAAACCTAATCTTACTGCCAATTGAGTTGCCAAGAGCAGTGTTTTAGATTCAGCCACTAAGGCCATTCTCACTAACTTCCTCAAGGCCACCCCTTCTATAAGAGCAACTTGGTTGTTCCTACACAAAATTGCAAGTCTAGCCATGCCTGAAAAGCTATCAAAACTTGCATCAAAATTAATTTTAATCACGCTTAGAGGGGGTAGGGAGCATTTTTCTCTGAGAAGACTAAGGTATCCTAGATGAAGTAAAAGGAACAATGAGAGCATTGTGATATTCAATACAAAATTTTTGGGCTTTGTTTGCTACATTTTGTTGTGAAATATTAAATAATTTATAGATAACTAGATGGCCCAACACAAATGGACTGCATGGCAGAAGCATTAGGATTAGCTCCCCATTTTGGCATTTCCAAGATTCCCTTCCACCAAGAAACAAAATTCTGATTTAATTGAGAACTTAGATAGTGGCTATAACTTAAGGCAAACCATGTGGCTTTTGCATGGGTACATTGAAACAAAAGATGCTACACGGATTCATTTGCACCATAATACACCTCATAGATCATGTTGTCTGCCAAAGATCATTTATATAATTGTTCTTTAGTGGCCAAGGAATTGTGGCAAGCACGCTAGATAAACAAAGAAAGCTTTGCGGGAATATTCAACTTCCAGTTTGGACCCCAATCATGTTTAGAAAGCATACTTGGATTATGAGACTTGTTGACTTTCCGGACGCATGAAGTTCAACAAGTTTATGATAAACTGAACAGACCATGAAGGCCCTTTGCTTATGCCAATGCCATACCTAATGATCTTTACTATTAGCATTTCTAATTGGGATTCTAAGAATGGTTGTCCCTTCTTGTGGAGAGAAGAGTTTGGTAAGAGCTTCCAAGTCCCAATGTTGATTATCCTTTACCAAATCCCTAGCTTTGTAGATAGGAGAGTCGATTGGTTATGGTGAAGAGATTTTGAACCCCTGGAAGATCAGGGATCCAAGGATCATCCCAAATTCGAACATCCTGACCACTGCTAATGTTGAGTCTTGCCCCTGCTATGAGAATATCCCTTACTGCTAGAAGGCTCATCCATCCCTATCAACTATTACAACCACTACCTGCTTCCCAAAAGCTATAATATGGAAAGTATTTTGCTTTAATTATCCTTGCCCACAAGCTGCCTAGGGAATTAAGAAGTCTCCAAGCTTGTTTTCCTAATAAGGCTATATTGAAAACTCCATTTTATGAAAGCCAAGCCCTCTATTGGATTTAGATTTTGAAATTTTATCCCATGAATAAAAAATCACCCATTTCTTTGTTAAATCTTTTCCCCACCAAATGTGAACCATTATGCTATTCATTTTGTGGCACATTGAAATTGGAAGTTTAAAACATGTCATGAGATAAGAAGGAATGGCAGTAAGGATAGACTTAACCATAACCCCACGCCCTCTATAAGACAAGAGCTTCCTTTTCCATGAACTCGCTTTCTTCCTCATCCTATCCACCATATATCTGCATGCCTCCGATTTGGACCTACTCCAATGGGTGGGTAGTCCCAAATAAGACTCTCCATGTACCATTTCTTTCATTCTAGTAAATGATAACAAACCATTTTTCAATGATAAAGGCGTTCCTTTGCTGAATAAAATGGAGATTTTTATTATTGATGCGTTGACCCGACGCTTCCCCATACATGTGAAGAATCGATTGGATATGACTTAATTCCTCTCTTGAAGCCCTTCTAAACAATATTGTGTCATCCGTAAAGAGCATATGATTAAGAATGGGACTTTGCCTTGATACTTTCATACCCTTAATTATTCCTTTTTGCAAGGCTTCCTCTAGCATCAATGATAAGGCATTAGAAACAAAGAGGAATAGATAAGGAGATAACGGGTCACTTTGGCATAATCCTCTAGTAAGGGTGAATCTTTCTATTGGAACACTATTCACTTTAATTGTGTAAGAAACAATGCTAATACACTATGCAATTAAATGAACAAAACCATCTACAAATCCCATTTTTTCCCATCATACCAAGGAGAAAATCCAATTTAACTCGATCATATGCTATAAGCATGTCGAGTTTAATGGCACATTCATGGAGGATCTTTACCGAAGAATGATTCAATTTGTGTATGCGTTCATGTATGATATGAACATTATCTTGGATGCTTTGGTTGGAAATGAAAGCTGCTTGGTTCACATGAATGATCTTCTCCATCCATGGCTTTAATCTTGAGGTAAGCACCTTTGAAATGATTTTACATAAGAAATTACATAGCGAAATAGGGTGATATTGAGAAATTTGAGTTGGAAATGCTACGTGGGGCATGAGGACTATATTGTGGCATTGATGTCTCCTGGCAGAATTCCAGTGGCAAAGAAATTTGATATTGCACTGATTATATTTAAGCCCACCACATTGCATGATTTCTGATAAAATATCCCAGGATAACCATCTAGACCTAGGGCCTTGAGACCACCAAGTTTAAAGACGGCACATCTAATCTCCTCCTCTGTAATAAGGGCTAATAAAATAGAATTCATTTCCTGAGTTACCACTACATTAATACTAGATAAAACCAATTCCATCCTTTGACTCCCTTATGAGAAATAGAGATCCTTGTAGAAATTGGAGATCATCTCCCTTATAGTTGTTTCGCCCTATACCCCATTCCCTTCTGCATTTTTTAAATGATGGATGGTATTGAACTGCTTCCTCTAGACAGCTATAGTGTGGAAGAATTTAATGTTCTTATCGACCTCCTTTAACCATCGAACCAAAATCATTGCAACCAAAATTGCTCTTTCATTCTCCAGCATCTGTCAAGCTCTTCAAACTAAGATTTCTCCATAAATTTGTCTTGATTAGACATTGGTTTGTCATGGAGTTTATCAAGCTTCTGCCGAAGATTTCAATTTTGGCTTTAGAATTCCCAACTTCTAAATTGTGCCACGATTTGAAAGAGTGAGCACATCTAGTTAATTTGTTATTAAGGTCACGTAAAGTCTCTACCTTCTGGTCCTCATTGTTCGCCTCAAAATATACTGTCCAAAAGCGACTCGCAAGTATATAGGGCAATTGTAGTATATAGGAAGCACCCAAGGTCGTATTCTCTCAAGGAATTGCAAATGGAAATTACTTGTTTCTTTTCGAAAGCAAATTAAATATAAAAAAATTTGTTTGATTTTTGAATTTTAAAAGAACTAAAAGCAAACAATAAATTAAAAGAAAATGCAGATGTAAATACGTGAAAATTTAATGAATAAAGATAGTCCAGGGTTTGTAATCAGTTTATCAATCCTCTATGTTCAAGAATAGTCCCAATTAATTATGCTAAAGTCATAGTTTCTAATAAATCAACGGATAAAAATCAATCTATTAGCACTCGCATTCATAGAAATCATTCTATCAGTTCATACATTAAGAACATGGACTTAATCTTAAAACTTATATTTCTAATTCATTTTAAGATCTTAAAAGAATGAAATCGGGAATCGAACTTCAACTCTCGTTCCTTCGTTCAAAACCAAAGTAAAACAATTGGTAGCTAAGCAATTGTTCTTAAACAATTAGCCAACTCAATTAAGAATAAAAAGAATAATTGATTGTGATTTAATTCAATTCTATATCATGAACACATCATATAAACCCTAGACTAAAATGAAATTAGCTCATGGAAAATAAAGAAATCATCTCATTCTTAATATAATTAACTGAATCCATCAAAACAATACTATTGAATTAATTAACCGAGAATAATTAAATTGGAGAAATAAGAATCAATCCTCACCTTACAACCGAATTGATTAAATTAAATCTCTTGAATTTTCCCAAATAAACTCCCAAGAACAAAATTTGGAAGCCTAATCTCGAAATAAGATCTGGAAAATTTAACTAAGAAAATCAACTGAAGTTTTATGCCAATGACAATTTGTGAATCCAAAACTCTAGACCCCTCTCAATCTCTATTTAAAATCTATTTATAACCTCTAAAATAAAAAACCTAAATGGAAAAGGAAACTAAAAATTCAGATCAATATTCCTAAAACTGATCAGATCTTCACGGCGGGCGCTGGGACTATGCAGCTGGGTGCTGGGGCTGAAATCTTTGTTGGCAGCGGACGCTGGGACTGGGCAGCTGGCGCTGGGACTGGGCATGGCCTGCTGGAGACAGCCCGTTGCGCGCGCTGGACGATCTTCGCGGATGCTGCTGGGAGTGCTGCTGCCGCTGCCTGCTGCTTGGAGTGCGCTGGCTAGGCTATGTGCGCGATTTTTCGGGCCCGTTGCACATGCTTCTGCCCAAATCTCCTTCTTTTGCTCCATTTAATGCTCAATTCCTATAAAATGAACTAAAACCTTCCTCAAACTAAAAAAAAAAGGTAAAATAACACATTCTAACCTACATAAACATGAATTAATCACAAAAAGCCTAAATTAACACACACAAAAACCATATACATATGCCACAAACACTCATTCCATGTAGAACTAAAGACTTGACTCCATTGCTGATGTTCAAATCACTGCCTTTATAAATATCTCCATGATGCATGCCTTCAGAAGATTTTGAATCTAAGTGAAGCTTGGAAAGTAGTCTTTGGACTCTTGTGGCATCTTCTCCTAACCAAGCCCTTATAACCGGACCATAGTTCAACATCCCAATTCCCAAGGCCGCTTTGTAAACTTCATCTCCTTTGTTAATGCATGAACCGATAGTATGACCCATAATGCCACACAAGTAACAAATATCTGGTAACCACTCATAACGAAATTTGATCCAAAAAAGATCATTGTCACCAATTTTATTCTAAAAGCCTAGAGGAAGAGGTTTTTCCGCTTCCACCAATACCTTCAAGCGTATGGTATATCTCCAACCCATTGAATTTTGGAAAGCTTCATCAAGAAGCCCTTTAAAAATACTTCCAATCTTCTCAGCATTTGTTTGTTCATATGGTCCGAGGAAATGCCTTTAATGTGTATCCAAAATGGTGAACAAGAGAAATCTAGCTAATTTATTGATATTCTGGAAGGCCACTCTTTCAACACTAACCACCCATTATCAACTGACCAGGGAGCCCCTAGGAGGACTTGATTTTTATCCTCCTCACACATAAACTCAAAAACAAAAATCTTACTTGGTTCTTTTTTAACTTCAAATTCCTTTTGCAATCATTTGGCAAAAAAAAAAAAAATTCCTTTTGCAATCTCCAAGACTTAAGGAGAGATGCCTTTACCACCAAGACATTAGGATTTTTAACAAAAAATAATTTCCTAGCAATCACATGTATTGTACTATGCCCCATGGACGATGAATCAACTGACAAGAACAAAACGTGATCCTGGCAATGTTGCATCTATACTTTTTCTGTTAGGTCTTGCATCTGATGATCATGTTCCTCCTCCACCTCCATATAGAGTAGACCCCCAACCTCGTACTGAATCAATAATAAATGAGCTAAAACGGGGAAGAAGAACTTATGTAGTGTAGTAACTGCAATAAGCCAAAAGGAATGCACTTAAATTGGAGATCTAGATTAAAGGAGAAAGGTAAAAAGTTAAAATAGAAAATGCACAGTTGGAAAGGAGAGAAGTCAGACCGAGTAGAGAGACTCTAGAATTGGAGAGTTATCTGTTAATTTTATCGATATGCTGGATAGCAGCACTCATGAGAAAACATAGAGACAATTTACATACGTACCCTTTTAAAAACCAACCAATCAATCCTCTATTTCTAAAATATTTCCCCTGTTTTTCTCTCCCCACTACAACAATGCATCACTTTCTTTTATTTCTTGCCTATTTATAATCTCTTTATTGTAATGGAGATCAGTTATTATTATAAGTGTTCTTCGTAAATGAAGCTTAGAATATAAACCATTATCAAATCTATCTTTAATTCCATTTGGTTGCCCAGAATAAAGCCAAGGATAAATCATAAATGCGCTGCAAAAGTCTTCACTATGCTATCCAATAAAAAAGTTATTACTATCAACGAAATAAAAGGACCTGTAAAAGTCATTTGGCAAAAAGGAACCAGCAAAAGTCAGAAAATTTGAAGTTTCCATAATCCCATTTGTTTTCTTCTGCAACGGAAGAGATGATCTGTGCAATAAACCTACAAAGAAAAAAGGGAATTTTTTTTTTTCACATGCCTTAAAATTGATAATGGAAGCAGAACTTTGGTACAAGTTAATTCTTGAAAATCCCAATTTATAAGGAAAATTGGAGGTTGAGGTATCCAACTTGTGAAGACATTTTTCAGGGTATTTTATAGAAAATATTTATTAATTTAGGGTGAAAAATTTTTAAAATTCTCAATTTAGATGAAATTTAAAATAATTTTTAACTAGATCTAAAGTCAAAAAAAGAATGTTGTTGGTTTATTTAACCAGTAGATAGAGGCGAAACTATAATATAAAATTGAAAGACTAAATAAATATAAAGTGAGATACAAATGAAAGTAAACATGAAATGTACACTTACAGTATAATCCGCCAATTCAACCGGCAGACTAATTGTCCACTTATTAGACGAATGAACTATTTTCTTTTTTCTTTTTTAATTTTCTGTATTATTATTATTATTATTATTTTTTATTTTCTTCATGTAATAATGTGGCCTGCAGCTCTTTAGTTACTAGATATCGAAATGATGGCAATATGCTTGTTAGTTACAGTTTTTTATTTTTTTTATTTTTTTATTTATATGTTTAATTCAATCTAAATTCTTTTGTTAAATATATGAATTAAAATTCCATCGAAAAAATGAAAATGAAAATTTGAAATATTTTAATTAACAAATAATTAAGTGTATTTTTATGAGTCATGTAATGAAAATAAGATGGACAAAATGAACCCAAAAAAGTGAACATGACTTAAATAAAAAAAAATTAAGTTTGAAATAAATTCTTAATTTATTGATAAATATATATAATATAATAAATGACTTCAAATAATTTGAGGTCCTTTTCCTTAATGTTAAAGGTTAAAAAGAAATAAAAAATTCGATTAAATTTAAGTCATAAAAAGAAATTTTAATTAAATTAAATATATAAAACTTATAAATCTAGCCAATCAATTATTATTATTATTATTATTTTTTTACACTTAACGCCTAACTCAAGTGACAAGAGCATTTGTTTTTGGGAGTGAGAGATCTTGGATTCGATACCTCTCCTCTATACTAGGTGAGATTTCACCTTTATGACGAATATTAAGAGATAGCTACCCCTATTATGTAGCATACGGCCCAATGAGTCTCCCATGAGTAAAAAAAAAAATTTTTTTTTTTTTTTCCATAAGCAAACCAAAAAGAAAAATAGATTACACTAAAACCACTGCACAACCAAATGAAACCAATCAACAATCAAACTAGAGAAAACTGGCTCACTCTTTACAACCAATGAATTAAATCTCCACAATTATGGTCCCTGAAATCTAAGTAACATAGTATTTTTAATGCTTCAATTATTTATATCAATTATTGATTGATACAAATTATTTAATCTTTTAAAAATACTTGACAAAATAATTGATATATCAATTATTGATTGATATAAATTTTTAAATTTTTAAAAATACTTGACAAAATAGTTAATTGAATTGTGTACATATGAATGAAAAATTACTTTTTGCTTGCAATAATTGTCACATTTTTATTTTTTTAGCACCAAGATTTTAACCTTTTTTTTTTGAAAAATAATCATTTTATAGGGATTATTAAGAAATAATTTGAAAATAGTTTTTAATTTTAAATTTTAATGTATTAAATTTCTTAAACATTAATGTTTTTGTAATAAATAAATTTAATAATATTTTCGGCATAATATTTTTTAAAATTCAAATAGTTACGTCAAATATATTTTTAATATACAATTTAATGTATGATTAAAATATTATTATACGTCAGCTACGTAATCTTTATATACATCTACTACACATGCAATATACATTTTGGAAAAAATTTTATAAAACAGTTTTACATACACATAAGTTTAGCTGATGTTTAATTTAAAAAAAATTATATTTAACAAAAATAATTAAAGCCTCAGTTTTCTTTCATTTAATTTATTTATGAATTATTTTATTCAATTCAGTTACTAAATATTTTATTCAATATAACTCTATATTTTAGCAATAAAAATGAGTTTTTATTTTGAGTTTAGTTATTAAAATATAGACTTACGAAAATAATTAAACTCAAAAAATTATAGAGTTATTAAAATAATTAAACTCATTTGTGATTAAATTTGGAGTCACTTTTTAAGAATCAAGATTATATATATATTTTTAATATTTTTGGAAAACCATTTAGAGTAGATTTGATAAATCGTAATAAAACATAATATAATATAATCAAATAAATTTATAATATAAAATTATATAAAAATTTAATTTAATTATATTATATTATATTTTATTACGGCATATTAAAAACATCTTCCTAATTGGACGCAAAGCTACAGATAATTTTTCCAAATGTGATTTGAAAACTCTAGGTATTATTGCAAGAAATGATACCTTAAAAAAAAAAAAAAAAGGCAGAAAAAAAGAAAATAATTGTCTGCTGGTGGTATAATAGCGGACAATATGCCAGCTCGCCAGTTCTGTCCACTAATTACAGCAGCCGACAGGTTCTGAACCCCGGTCAAATTCACCTAAATTGGGAATTTTGAAAATTTTTATCCCAAATTGATAAATATTTTTCATAAAATATCTAAAATGGTATTAGTGATTCCATATGGGTACTGAGCAGTAGCAGTTAGGATTGGAGTCAGGAGTTGATTATGGAGGAGGACAATATTGAAATTAGAGTATCATGCAATAATAAAATTTAAATATATTACATTTATATTAAATAACACATTAACATTCATAACTAAATATCTCAAAATATAATATTGCATTCATGCTCCATTAAAATACAGAGCGTCTCTTTTTCATGTCACCAAATAAAAAAAAAAGAGATAAAAAATATCACAAAAAAAATGGAATGGTATATAGTATTTCTAATTCCCAACCGAATCAAATAATAATTATTTGGTATATATACATATATCATATATCACAAAAAATAAATAAATAAATCCGTGTAAAAAAAATGAAAATTACAAATAACAAATGATAAAGAAAAAGGAAAGAGGAAATATAAAACTTTCTTGTGCATGGCTTTTTTCACAAGACTAGATTGAATAAATCTTCAAGAGTCAAAGGCAAAAATTGTTTTACCCATATAAAGTGATGACGACATAAAAAATTAAAGCAGAAGAAAACTTTAATACAGTATTTTTAAAAAACGAATTGATTAGGTCATTGGTAATCCGACTGATTGAAGAAAACTTTAATACAGTATTTTTTTTTTTTTTTTATATATCATGCATATATAGTAGACAGCCTGATACAATGTTCTAATTGATTGGTTTTTGTTGGTGGGATTTGGAGAAGCATCACCAGAAGAAAAGGTAGCAAATAATCTGCATAATTTTTTCAACTTTATTGCTGTTAAGATTGGCAGTGCTTCAGGTTCTTCCTTCCTCAAATTGTTTATCTATTCTTGCAAGAATAAGCATCTTAATTTCTGGTGTTAGATTGTTTAGTTTGATTATTTCATCTGTTAATTGTTATTTCTCTCAAAACAGAGCTATGACCATCGAGCATAGGAAGAGTTAATGGAATTTTTCAGTAGGAACTCTTTGAATGATGGGGACAAGGAAATGGTGGTAGCCAAGGGTTTTAAGGTTGTTCAATATGAAATTATTGACTTGGACGGGATGAGTAATGTGAATTCTTGAAGTTGAATTTTTAGACTTTTAACTAGCATTTGTATGGAACTATAGTGAATAAGCTGGAATTAGGGTTGTTTATTTTGTCTTTTGTTATTCAATACTCAGTACTCATGTAATTTTTTTAATTGAAATTTGTATAATTTATTATTGAATAGATAGAATAAAGCAATTGAAATATTATTCTATTTTGAATGTAGCGAGTTGTAAAGGATCTCAAATGGAGAGTCTTGCTTATATTGCTGTTTTAGAAGGTTCAATTAAGCTATTCTTTAAGTTTTTAATATGGTGAATTGTATTGCTGTTTTAAAAAGGTCAATTAAGCTATTCTCAAGTTTTTAATACGGTGAATTGTAGTAAATGAGTTTGAAACCAAAGTTTTTCTTTATTTCTTTATGATGGTGGAGAAAAACTTTTACAAAATAAAAGATTAACCAAGTCTTGAAGTGAGATGATTATTCATTAGACTTATGAATAATATAATTACTGTGATTGTTACCAAGATTTTCTTCAATTTCAAAGTTGAGGTTTTTTTTGGTGAATAGTTTTTTTAAAATTTTGTGAGTTGAAACTATTTAATTAGTAAATTTAAATCCTATTATCTCTACAATGAATTTTATGTAATATGTTGCACCTAAAAATCACCTGCAGCATCGTGCGGGTGATTGTCTAGTTTTAAAATATTACTAAATGATTTTAACAATTTTTTTAGATTTTAAATTTAAAATGTCTTTAAATGAAAAATATTTAAGTGATCATATTATTATAAGATTATCAATATATTCATTTAGCATTTTTAGTAGGATAAACCTTAATCCGTGTGTATATCTTTTTTTTAAAAAAAGTTATTTAATAAAAAAAATAATAAAATATATTACAAAATAAAAAGTCAAAAATAAAAAAATAGGGAATCACAAAATTAAAAATAAAAATGTTTTTCAATTTTTCAAATTCCAATTTTAGAAAATGAAAATTTGAAAAATTGAGAAAAGGAAAAGAAAATCGGAAAATGAAAATAGAAAATATTTTCTGCAACTAAACATGGCCTATATATTTTAATTTACCTAAAAGAAATTATTATATATAATAATTTAAGATTTAATGTAATTTAAAATTAGAAAAGTCACATGAATCGAAAATTTGTTACCCAAAAGAAATAAATTTTCTTTTTTAGTTCATGTTTGCTATTTTGCTCTAATATTGGAGGGACCTATTAACATGTTATATCGTATGCTCAAAGGGGATTTTATATTAATTAATGATGTATTTGGACTCTCATTAGAATAAAGTTAAATACTTTGGAGCTTATTCATGCATATATTTGCTATGTTTTCTTAATTTGTTATATGCTCTATATCTTGAAATGTCTTTTTTGCTGCAAACAATCAATCAATTAGCATTAAAATTTTAATTGGAGCCAATTATAAGCAATGGAAATTGGATATTGGACTTACATTAGGAATGACTGATCTTGATATTGCTTTGTATGTGCCTGAACCTCTTGAGCCTACAAAAGCTAGTACTGCCAAGTGTGATACCTTGTCCAAGCACTCTCAATCTATCGAAATGGAATCGAAATGCTAATTTGAGTTCGAACTCATTGTTGGAGCCTTTAAGTTTGGATAGATTAATTTTGAAAATATTTTAAGAGTCACTATCTTAATTTTATATATTTGGAAAAATTTGAGAAAAATTCAAAATTGACTCAAATTCATTAATTTTTAATTAACTTACTTAAGGATAACTTACTTAAGGATTGAATCACCAGTTTTTGAAATTATCAAGGATTCAGGATTAGTTTTTTTATTTTAAATAATCTAAATTTCACTCATAAGTTTAATTTGGCTTAAAAATTGATTTCATGAATGATAATCATAAGATAATAAAAATGCATGATCATGGAATAATTATGAATGCAAATAAAATAAACATTTACAAATTAAGACGAGTGTTCTCTTTAGTCCTTATAAATTCTAAAGGAACTACATAATTGCTCATTAACTCCATGATAATTGAATTAATTAATTACATAAATTAAATAATGAGATGCCTTCTTTAACTCTTATAGATTTTAGAAAGCCACAATCTGCCTTACAAAATATTAACTTAAATATATACATTGAAAAATGAAAATAAAAAGGGAAGGGGATTAATTGAAAATTTGGATTTGAGATTTGAAATTAGATTCTAAACGTGCTTACTGACCCCATTATATGAGATCAAACCCATATTGTTCATTTTATAATTAAGTGGATGAATTCAAAGGTTAATTAAATTGATTAATTTGGGGGTTGTCTGGATGGGAGAAAGTACTACACTTTTGCTCATGGTGAGTAAGATGGATAGTATTTTGTCATATCGAAATTTTGCTTTATCCTATTCAAGGAGAGTAGACGAGAATAGAGAGTCCGATTATTGGATTGACTGATTGATTGAAAATAAATTAATTAATTAAAAATATTAATTAATTGAGTTGATTAGGAGGTAGATTAATTAATTCATTAAAATAATTAATTAATTAATTAAAAATATCATTGATTGGAAGAAGAGAGAAAGATAGAAAAAATAAGTGGACAGCAATATGCAAATGTTATCCAATTAGACTTTTATATCAATAAGAATTTTCTCTTTATTTTGGAAAGTGTGTGATGGGTTCAGTTTGGTTATTTTTCTGAGAAGTCTGAATCAAGTTTCAAATCGTATTCAAAATAACAGAAAGTAAAAAATTCAATTAGTAAAAAGAAAAAAATATAATCAGCATTATATATTTTAAAAAAATAAAAATATGTGTATTTTAGTTGAATTAAATTACTAAAAAGATTATAAAAATATTAAAAATATATTTTTTTGAATGCCAAAATTATTAACCTAATAATGATGATGATTATTATTATTATTAAGCATAAACTCTATTTTTAAAAAATTAAACTTTTTAATTATTTGATAAAATTATAAAATATATTATTAATAAAACTAATAGTATGCACATATCATTATTAATTTTATAATTATAAATTATAAAATTATAAATGCATATATTAAAATATTATAAATGAATATGTAAATGAACTTATTCATAAGCTTATTAATTAAGCTGTTCATAAATTCAATCTAGTCAAATTTGTCTTTACTCAAACTTGACTCACATATAAAACAAACCGAATGTAAATAAATTTTTATCAAACCAAACACTAAATCTATTGCTAACAACTTAACTCATTTATAGTCTTTAAAATTACTCATATATCCTCACTTTTTTTATAAAATAAGATTAATTATGCTTTCATTTCTCCTCATAAAGAATTAAATTTTTTTTCTACCTAAAATTAAAACACCCAAATAAAAGAAAAGAAATTAAAACTTCTTTCATTTCTTTTATTTAATTTCCATTTACTTCTCCCGCACAATTAGTACACCTAACAAAAGGTAAATTTATTTAATTATTTTATATATGCAATTCATGGATTGTATTTTTTAGCATAATTAATCCAAGTTTTTCACATGCATATAAGCTTTTAATCTAAATCCAAATTCAAAGTTTGATACTATTTTATTTATTCTAATCCAAATTCTATTTAATCACTAATTTAAAATTTTTTTTATTATCATTAAGCAAATCCTTTTCAAATAGTAATTTGTCAAACAGTCTACATACATAATACATATGTAGTAAATATTACATTCAATTTGCAGAACAGTCAGAGCTCAAATGTTGGAACTTCAGAATTAAAGCCATGATTAGCCTGATAAGCTAGACGAGGGAGTAGATTCCTGTATGGATCACTCTCTCTTTTCTCCTTCAAAAAATTAAGACATTTCTCCACCTCAGATTTTATTTCCAAGTACAATTCATGTGCTTTCTCTCTATCTTTTAACTCTTTCTTCCTTCCTGCATAACACAGTTAATGATTCCAGTGAATCTTCGTATGTTAAGGAGTGGACGTCCCACTGAGCAAAAATTTTCATTTACTAATTTCTCAAAGCTTTGCATGAGCAAATTTTCAAATTCATATGCCAAGACCGACGGTCAATGTTAACAGAAATTAACAAATATTCACATTATGCAGTCAATGATTAGAAGACAAGAAATTTATAAAAAAAAAAATGCAATTTCTATTATAATTATCTTTTCAAAAACTATTATTAAGTACAGTGGAAGGAATTATAAGAAAAACAAAGTACTGATCTGAGATTACAGATTTAATGGTTTAGACTCTTGTTATAATCTGAATATTGTAGACTATTATTGTTAATTACTAAATATTGATAATAATAAAAACAGGAGTCTGGGTAAATGACAAAAACCACCGAAGTAGAAAAATATAATTAACAAATTAAAAAATTGGGCTAAAATTAACATGTATACAATGGATTTCTTGAAGTGGTTTGCCTCCAATTATTACGACAATTAATTTTGACAGCTTCAACAGTTCGATGTTATTGGTTTTGGCCAAATAGATAATTGTTGCTATTTTTTTAGTAAAATTGTTGCTTACTACTAAATAGATTTTCATATATAGTGTGTTTTTCTCCATACCTTCTGTTTCGATTGGTTTCCCAAAATAATAATACAATCTTCCCGGAAGTTTTGGTAGGACTCCTACAACGTGCATATCTTGGTTTCCCACTTCACCTTGCTCTTCATTCCTTATTACCACAAGAGACCATGCAAAGAAAAGAAACCAAAATTGGAAATAAGGTTAAATACAAGTTAGAAGATTTACAGGAATCCAAGAGAAGACAAATCGACCTTGGAGCATACCTCACACTTTCACTTTCTTCTGCTATCTTTTGTATGTAATCCCTAAGGAGAGGAACCTTCATTTGGTCATCATAGTCTAAAAATATCTGAGATAATGAATATTCGATTAATTACTTATTTGAGACTAAAGATCAGATCCAAACTATTGTTAGAGAATGTGCATCCAAAATAAGACATACACAACGCCAGGTGTTGTATTAAGATGTGGGTCAAAATTATTGACAACATTTAAGTTTTCAAGACTATGTAGAAATTATATTGCATAATATGGTTTAATGTATAATAGTTGTACCTAGGTGTACTATAAGGTTATTTAAGTAATTGTGTGTGTGTGTGTGCATGTCCATATATATATATATATATATATATATATATATATATGTCAAGGACCGTAATTATGCTGTACTTTCAATTCTAGTCTACTGTCTACTTTTCGTTGAGATTGATTTACAGCTAATCTGTCAAAAAGATTGATCTTACTGTCAAGCACAAACATGAGATTAATCTTAATGTCAAGCTTGAAGATCACTAGCATTTAAGTTGCACACTGTAGCAGCCATGAATTATTCCACATCTTAGAAAGCCCAGCATCTTCAATAAAATGTGCACCACGTGTGCATTTGAGTTAGTAGGTAGAGTGATTCAGCATGATATTCACGTAGGATGTATAAAATAAAAAATTATAACAGTGCAGCAGTGCTCTACGCAAACAAACTAATAGAAAATCAACAAGATATAAAGGATATCCTCTGGCCTTACATCAATAATGTCATCTTGCCCAACAACACCAAATGGAACAATTTTGGTTCCGAACCTAGCTGCCATCCTCACAAACTCAGAATGTTCAGGCCAGAATAACTTGTATTCTTCACCCTGAAAAGAGTCAACTCTTGATCAAAACCTCATATCATCTAAGGTAAATAACCTTGAAAACATTAAAATAAAAGAGGGAAAAGTAAGACTCGTCATCCATTAAAAAAAACATAGGAAAATGGTTACACAATAGTATTCATCCAGCCCAACTCCCAAGTTCTTTTGTTTTCCACATTGCATGCAGTAGCAGACACAGGACTTGGACCCAGGGGAAGAAAGAATGTACATGCTTTAACCCAAAAGGAAAGAAAAATTAATTATTATGACCTTAGTTAAATTTAAACTTTCCTTAATTTACTTAAAACCTGATATGAATAAATATATGCTAATTGTCACATAAAATACAAATCAAACTTTTATATATAATGCATAAATAATTCAGGTTCATGCCTGTATTTAATCTTTATTAAAAACATGATAAACTGCTAAAGGAAACATTTAGTCCTTAGTACTTTTTTCACTTTTTTTTTTGTCATTTATCTTATTTCTGTAATTCTCTAGCAAATATTTGCTTAGATTCGTAAATAAGCAAGTCTCACATGTGACTTCATTATTATATAAAGAAAGGACCCTTTTTTTTTTTTTTTTTTCTTTTGGGTGGGGCGCGCTACGCTTACAGACAATTTTTCTTCTGTTAGGCAAGCTGGACACTGAGAAACTGATATCTCTTCTCGCACAAACGATATCTCATTCTAGCGTAAACGTGCAATAACAAGAATTATGACAAATTTAGAATGTGAACACTGAGCTTTTTTCTAATGCAAAATGATTAATTATTAGGATAATAGATGAACAAAAACAGCATTACCTTCCGATGACAGGCCTCACGAATGCCTCCTGGGTACAACAGTACGTGAGCTTTTGAAGATAGTAGCTTGTACATAAGTGTTCCTGAAACAGGAACTGCACCCATTACTCTGACAAAGTCGAACTGTGATATTGGAGGCAACAATCCTTCTTTCAACCTCATAAACACTGATGGATGTGCTATCCCTCTCATAAGGATATTTCTTTCCAAAAAAAGTTTGGGGACCATTGGATATAAATCTAATGCCAGTAACATGTGATGGCCAACAAACAAGACTGGACCTTCCGAAGGAACACCTGCAAGACTCCTAACTATTTTCCCATCTTCTAGAGTTGAGAGCATCACAGGGCTCATAGCATGAGAAATAAACCTAAAACATCATAATTGGGAGAAAATTATTATTTAAATAACAACTCATGTTGACGGCTGAAGTCACTATTAGGTTGGCTGTAACCACTTGTCTACGTGAGATTGTTCCACACAATTTAGCCAAAAATTAGGGGTGTTTGGGCTCGGCTCGATATTTTTTTGGAGTTCAAGCTTAAACATCATAGTCAAATTCGACTCATTTAAACTCAGCTCGTTAATAAATTATAATTAAGCTAAACTCAAGTTCAAACTCACTCGTTTTGAAATTCATTTATAACTCATCAAAATACTCAACTTTCTACATATTTATTTCTAATAAAATAACTATGAGAAAATACTTAAAGCTAATATAAAATTAAAAATATCTAATTAGTGGAAAAAAAATCTAAATATAAAATTTAGCATTACATATATTATAAATATATTAACTAATAAAAAAATATTTTTAAAGATTAGAATTTTAGATTATATAATAAGAAAATATTATATTATATTAATCAGGAGCATATATATTTAAATCAAATTGAATTATCAAAAAGTTTATAAGAATATTAAAATATAATTTTTGAAATGCCAAAATTATTAAATTAATAATAATAATAATAATAATAATAATAATATTAATCAAGCTGTTCATGAGCCTATTAATCAGGCCTGTTTACAAGCTTATAATCAAGATGTTCATTAACCTAGTCAAACTAAGTTTAATTTTCCTAAAGTTTGGCTCATTTATTTATCGAGCCTTAAAGTCAAGCTCAACTTTGACTCATTAACACAAACGAACTTTTATCGAGCTGAATACCGAGCCGTTCGTGACCGCAAGTATAATTCTTAAGAGTAAATTGATTCAAGAAGCATATTTCCCATACCCACCTACATAATGCCACTGCTAGTTAACTAAAAAGTTGTTTTCCTAATCATAGAAAATACGATCTGCATCCCTAAGAAAGCAAAATGACATATAGAAAATACAATTTGTATCCCCAAGAAACCAAAATGATATACCTAAATCGTTCATCTATTTTTCTGCATTCAGCAAGGGATGGTCGAATATAATCTGAAATGTAGTCATGGTAAGCTCCTCGACGATAGAAACAAGCACCCTTGATGGCGTTTAATAAATCAAAGTCCTCTTCCTGCCACATTTGTACAACTATTACATGCATCAAAGAAAAACTCAAAACATATGTACATAAATAATAGAGGGAAAGAGGGCAGGAAAGTGAAAACCACTTTAGGGATTCTCTTAATTTAATTTTTATCTGATGAATTTTTCTACTTGGAAAGTCTAGGTTTTACTATTAAGAGATCTTTTCTTTTCATTAGCAATATTTAAATTTGTTTGATTCCTATTAAGTATGGGGTTAGAGACTTATTATCAATTTTGTAAATATTTACTCAATTGGTCATTCATCTTTCTTAGGGTTTGATAAATGGTTTGCAAGGCATGCTAGCTACCATGTCTCCTCTTCTCTTCTACTTTTTATTCAATTCAAACTTCTTTTCTTTTTTCCATTCAAAGTTCAAACTCCTCCTTATCTTCCCTTGAAGTTATAGAATGCTAATACAGTACATACTGCTCAAAGCCCAAATAGCCTCAAATTTTCTTTTCTTGTTCTAATGTCTCTAGCTTTATCTCCTTGACCCTAAATTTTCTTCTTTAAATCTGCATCTTACAATCTATCAATTGATATTTTCCCACAGCATAAGCATTATTCAGTTGGTTGGTTACCTTGTCCTACAGTTTGGCATGGTAGAAAGCTATTTTTGCAGACATCCAAAGATTACAAGCTTGAATTGATGCTTATAATGTACTATCGTGTGAATTACATAATTTGGTGTACATGCATGGAGGTCCTGAAAGAGATCCTATTTCCTTGCAATCTGAAGTTTTTATGGGTAGTTGTCTTGTACAGGTTAAAGCGACAACTATAAGCATGGAAAATTCATTGGCAAAAAATTCATACTAAAAAATTCATTGGCAAAGCCTACTTTCTATTCAACTCCAAATTGAATCAAAATCATATGATTCATCATTGCCTACTCAAAAGGAAGAGATATTTTGGCACAAGCAGAGATGTGTTTCAACAAATAAGCACATTGAAATATCAAAAGGCACAAAAATAAAAATAAAAATTGAAGAAACTCTTGAAAGATATATTAAAAAGCTTCAGGTTGCTCTAACTGAAAAAAGTACAACACAAGTATGCAGATGATAATTTCATCATGAAGAGCAAAGAAGAAAAATATGAAGCCTGAGGATTTTGACTGTTGAGACCTCAAAGAATATATATGATGCCTAGATGTAAGGATGCAAATGAAAAATTCAAGGTACTCTAAAGAAAGAAGCTAAAGAATCCATGGAGAAAGACTGGAGAGTGCAAAGCCATGGCAAAAACAAGAGTGCTTCAACATTGCAACTACCAAGAAAAGAAGAGGGAAGGTGCCACTGTAATCATGAAGACTTTCAAATAAGACATAGTAAAACCTCTCTAAAGTTATACTCAACCTCTCTAAAGTTATACTCTATATACAAAAAACCTCTATGCAGTAATAAAAACTTTTGATCTCAATGCGTGCTACTTATAAATAAGGATAAACTTTATAAAGTAAATAATCCCAATTTGGACTAACTATAAATAAGAATAAACTCCCTATTGTAATGAGTTATAATTTTTTTAGGTCTCATCTTAAGAAAATTCACATCCACATAGTAATAATTATACATTTATATTTCAAAAAATACATGCTATGTTAAATGAAAGGTCCAACGCTATATAGATAAGTATAATAGTTTTTTGAAATTATATTTATCTCTTTTCAATGTACCAAAACATACTTTATTAATTAATTATATTAAAATATTATATTATTTAACTCTAAATTATATTAAAATATTATATTATTTAACTCTAAACCTCTTAATTAAGTTAAAATAAGAATTTTTATAACTACACCTCTATTAAGTTATAACCTCCTAGTAATAAAATTATTTTGCCTCAAACAATATGACTATAGAGAGGCTTTATTTTATTTCAACCATTAATCAAAGAAGTCAGAAATAGCTAAATATATAAATCCTATCCCAGTTAGGATTAAGAATCCCAAACTAGTAAGAAGATTTTAAACCCAATACAAAATAGGAAGAAAACAACTTTCTAAATATTGCAATGAAAAGAAAAATTCCTAAATGGTACTGATACCTTCAAAAATCTAAACTTCATTAAGAGTTAATTAAAATAAACCCTTTTATTTCATTGGTCGTATAAGAAGGGCAAGGACAGTTAGATTATCCTACCAAGAAGAGAAAGTGACCACAACCATGAAACCAACGATTCTCACACTTCGGCAGCACATGCTTCAGTCTTTGGCCTTCCTCTTGACTTGGTAGCAACTTGTCCATTCCACTGGAACATATAGAGCACGATTCAGGCAGATCATTCTAAGTAAAAATTCAGACTTAGTATGGTAATCAGTAAGCTTTATTTTATATATATATATATATATATATATATATATATATATATATATATATATATATAATGGATTATATATGCCAAGGAGATGGACCTGGAGAGTATCAGTGTTTGAGCGTTTACAGCATGTAGGCGTGAATTGGCAAATTCTGAAGCCGATTTAAGCAATTGTAGCTTCCTCAGAAGTGTCTCTCTCGTAAAGATATCACCCAAAAGCTGAGCCATAAACCATCAAAATACTCAAAACACATAGCATTGCGCAAGCATCAATGCAAAAAAAAAAAAACAGAGGAAGGAGGGGATAAATACCAGAGATGACACATACTAAACATGAACTGCCAACAGATACCTACTAATGGCTATTTTTCCCTTTAAAAATAAGCCTCAACAATAAATGCTGAAAACAGAGTTTTTCACACGTCAACCGAAAATTTTGTTCTCTGGTCTCCTACGAAAATTAATACTTGGATTTACGTAATAAATTAGAATGAAACCTTACAGAGAGGTGAGATGACATTGCAGCCACATCCTGTGACAGCTCTTCGACTGTATGTTGAAGAGGAACTCCCTTTATCACATTATCCAGCACCAACTTCAAAGGATTACCTACATGCATGCAGCATCATTTGCCAGTATCAACTGGGGGAAAAAATCATACACATATAATTGCACTTCTTTTACAGTGCTGAAATTTCCATCATAGAATGATAAATTGGAAAATTGGGGATAAAAATAGGGATGAGATTTGCTAGAATCAATTCCAAGTAGCACATTCAATCGGAAGATAATGCATGTTTATCCAAATTCACACTCTTCTGCTTCCAACCACAAGACTAGCAAAATGAAAGTTGAAATGTACATAGATGCTATTCTCGATTCCTTGAAGTTGTTAGAGATGCAAACCCAATTTTTGGATCCTCGATTCCAAGCTTAAATTTTTGGGTTAAGTGGTTTTTCAATTTTGTATTAGAGTTTATTTGATTGACAAAGGAAAAAAAAAAATTCTAGAGTTTGATTCCTGGGTCCCCGATATTAAGTAGAAAATTTCAGCATAAAATAGGGGAGTCAGCGCTTTCCATGCTTTAAAACCAGTGGGCTTTTGCATGGCGATTCAAAACCTATATTTTACGGGAAGAAATTGTTCAACATCCTTCAAATTGTTCAACATCCTTCAAGGCCTATCCAATCATTGAATTCAAGTGTCTGATCTCCCAATCTCAATCAGCAAAGACCAAGTAACTTGTTTCTTAATCACGACTAAGCTTAAGCCAATTTTGGCCATTAAATGGTGAAATTCAACCGAGATATGAAAAGCTCCATCCCCATCCAAAAATTAACAGTAATTAATTTCCTAGCAGTCGTAGATCCAACAAATGTTTAGCCAGCAACTCCCTAATCCTATTATGCTATGTAAATTAAAATATGGCCATAAAACCTAACTGAATTGCACTTCACAAAGTAAGCTAAAGAAATTTGAAATGTTACTCCATGAAAATCTGTACGAGCATGTCGATATTTCCCATTTATTAAAAGCAAACAGGCAATGGATGGTGCATAGATGTACCCAAGCAAAGCTAATATGTTAGCTCCATGCAAAATCAAATATATATCTGGAGCAATAGCAAAGCCGAAAATTGCAACTCTGACAATAAAGAAAACCTGTAATCAAGCTCAGCAAATAAGGAAGGCGAAGCTGAATTTCATCAGGTATGACTGCCAACAAAGGTGTTAGAGATGCCAGCTGCGACTTCTTAAAAGATGTTCCTAACAAAAATCAATCAAAATCATTTGGAGTAAATAAATTATAACCAATATAAGCCAAAATTACAGGTTGATGCTGAACGAAAAAAGCACTTTCCCACTGCAATACATGTAATACTTTGATTTGTGAAGAATTTAATTAACTGTCCATACGTGGCATCCTCTCATATTGATTTATTTTTCAAGGCATTGGTACATTCCTTGCCAAACTCTGGACAGTCAAATTAACCACTTAAAAACCAATGATCTCATATGATCAGCATATATGGTCAATTCATGTTCATGTGCTTACATATGTCCATGCTTATATATTGTTGAATTTCTTATAGAATATATGGATATCAATAAATATGGGTAACTGAATGTGTATACTCCCATTAATGGTTAAGGAAGCAAATTTTCACCTGGATTAGCCAAAATAAGTACAAGATCAATGTCAGGTACAAGAGCTGCAACAGCTAGAGCGAGGCATGCTCCCAGACATTCTCCAACAAGATATATTGGTCTGCGAGGTGAATGTGCGCTCTGTGATCTAACTGTTCTTTCAACCATCTTCACTAAGTCTGAAAAGGGTAAAAAAATAAAATTGCATAGTTAAGCATAAGATTACAATGAATTCAGTCTTACTCTCCGTCTTTATCACACCTAATATGCATAGAAAGAGGAAATATTTTTGACAGATTGAAAAGGACCTGTAAATGATGTTCTATCCTTAACTGGAATATGCAAGCACCATATGTCGAAAAACCTAACAAGGAAAAAAAATCCACAATTAAGCATCATAATTATTAATATTAGAAAATGTACGTCATTATGCATTGGATAATTAATAAATTAGTTTAGGTGAATTTATTGTCAATCATTGTGATACTTACTTTCCAAGATTATAATGTTGTCTAACGAGTCCTAGCCCAACACCATCAATCCCTGCAAAATTATAACCCTTTATGAACAAACAATAAAAGAAGTGAAAAATAAACAGTTTTGAGGTAACTACATGAATTAAATAAATCTCAAAGTCTTGAGTTGTTGGGAAATCTTTTCTATCTGTTACAACTGAATTTCATAACTTGCTCCACGTATGTATGGGAAATGATTTCTGAGTGATGCAACTGAGTTGTTAGGAAATGAGTTCCCTACTGCTGTTGTGTCCGTTGTGCCAGCCAGTCCATTAATGGGTACATGGACTTTAATACAAGTAACAGTTGCAGCTAAATTATCTAGAAAATTAACAATGTTATTGTTGTGTGTCCTTGTGTTGTGCCTGTCGGTCCATCAGGTATGGCTACATGCACTTTTAATATGAGCAACGGTTACAGCTAAATTTAATATATTATATACCATATAGAAAAATTAACAATTGGGAGAGCTCAGGTGGTTCCCAGTGCTCAATTACTATTACTAATAAAAATTTAAAAAATATAATAATAGTAAAAAACAGCGAAAAGGTTAAATTGTTACACTTTCCAGTTACTGATAACCTACTTTCCATTCATTTTTCAACAACAAGCGATCAATGCTTGGATTAATTAAATAATATTCCTTTCACCCTGAAAAATTGGCCATTTAAAATATTAATTTTATTTTTAAATAAATAATTATTATTTAAAAATAAATAATTATTTAATAATTTAATAAAAAATATAATAAAATAATTAATTTATTATTATATATTTTATATATAAGAGATATTTTTTTAATTTATATTATAATTAATAAAAAAAATTTTAACGATTTATAATAAAATTATTTTTATTTTAAAAAATAATTTTTTTTAATAGTTATTTTTTTAGAATAAAGAAAATAATAATAAAATAAATAGAAACAAAAAAACAAGAAAGAAGAACGAATGGAGAAAAAAAAAAAAACTTGCCTGGTAAATAGAGGAGGAGAGGAGAATTTTCCGAACGGGACCCGCACTCCAACGGCGAGAACCACCGTGGTGGACCACCGTCCGATCTGATCATTTCCTTCGATTCTTCAAAATAATCTTTCAAGCTTTTTCTGTATGATTCTTCAGAATAATCTTTCAAACTCTTTCTATTCTTCATTTCCTCTTCGGCTAACTTCCAAATAAATGGATTTCGCTTCTCTTCTATTTTCTTTGCTTTTTCTTCTTTTTCTTGTAACCGCTCTATCTTCAAACTTCCATTCGTGGTTTTTTCCGTTGCGGGAAAAGCTGATATCTGTTCTGTAGAAATTGCAAATCTCTTGCTCTGTTTTGGAATCGGATTCGGTTTTACTTTATCGGATGATGATGAAGATGACAATGGAGTTAGACGAGAACGGACCACCACCGGTGAAAATCCGGCTGCAAAAGGACATGCTCCAGTGGCCGCCATGTTAAGTGTAGTTTATTGATATCTCTCTCTCTCTCTCTCTCTCTCTCTCTCTGTTTCTCTCAGTAGGGTGGTTTCTGAGTAAGGTGGTTTCGAGAGATTTATAACAACTGTTCGGTTAAGACAGATTTGGCAATAAATAATTTACCCAATAACCGGAGATTATATGGATTAAAATATAAAGTGAGTCCGGCTAAATAGATTGACGACATTGGAGCCAAAAAATAAAAAAAAAAAATAGATTGACGACAAATATATAAACACATATCAATGCATCGATTTATTATACTATTTTAGTAAGTTCTTAACTTTACCATCTATGTCCTGCTCTACGCTACCCATAGGTCCCGTACAAAAACGGGTGGCTGGTTCCAGAACTTGCATCCCTCCACCGTGTCACATCACATCACTCTGACTATTCATGTAGAGCATATGACTTTCTTAAATCAATTTAATTAATATGGAACCTGTATTAATTGTGAATAAATTAGTTTTTATTTTTTTTGTTTTACTGCATATATATATATATATATATATATATGTATATATATACATAAAAAATTAAAATTAGATTGATTGCTTACAATAATAAAAATTTCTACCAAACTAATAAATAAAAAATTATTTTAAAAAAATAAAATTATTTTAAATTAAAAATTAATTTCTTTATTCATAAATTATAATTTATATTTTTTTAAGATTTTTAAAAAAATTATCGACTTTTTTTTTAAATTAATTTTATTATTATATTTTTAAATATGTCATTTAAAATATTTATATTTAATTATATTATTTAAAAATAATTAATATTATTAATTATTATAATAAAGATAAAATAATAAAAAAAATATAAATACTTAATTTTTATATTAAAATAAAAGTGAATTATATTCTACAAACAAAAAGGGCAATAATTTAAATTAACAACTTAAAATATTATTACAATATGACAAAAATAAAAAGTTGAAGTGAAAATATTTATTTTTAATAAAAATAATCCGTAACAGCTAAGGTAAAACTTCTAGACTTTTATTTTTTTGAAAATAACCTTAACCTTATATTTTGAATGAGAGGAAAGAAAATAAAAATTATTTTTTTTATTGTTTGGAAATAAAGAGAAAATAAAAAGAAATAAAAATATAGATAAGAGAGAAAAAGAAAAAATAATAATTAAATATAATATAAATTCAATTTAAATTTTAGAAATGAAATATTAATATAATATTTTTTTTGTTTGTATATTTTTTTTCTTCATATATTTTGATAAGAGAAAAATAATTTTATTTTTCTTTCTATCCAAATAAAAAAGAGAAAAAATAAAAAATTATTTTTCCTTTTTATTTCTTCCCTAAGAAATTTGTCAAAAATTTACTTTTCTTAAAACTATATACATAGAGGTGAGATCATTTTCGTCACTATTTACTAATATGTGAAACCTAATACTATTAAAAATTATAATAATAATAATTTAGACTAATAATTTTATAAGTCATTGCATGCGATAAAAATTCTAAAATTAGAGGGAAAAGTATTTTATTTTTAAGTAAATAATTCAACTACTTAACAGTATGAAAAACAAATTCATATTATATAGTTTTCCTTATCACAAAATTACAAATGCAATTTATCGATATGTTTTCATTAAAACATAAAATTGAATGAAAAAATAAAAAACTCGTATAAAAGAAAAAAATGAATTCATAAGAGTAAAATATAATGAGTCCTTTGAATTTTGAGATAAAAAAATAAATTATAAAAAATATTATTATTTTGAGTGCAAAAATAATATTTTGAATACGTTATTTTAGACTATTAAATGGGTCGAGTGGACCTTTTTTTTTATTAAATTCAAAAAAATTGGACAATATAATATTTTAATTAATTGGTGAAGTATATATTATAATTTAATAAAAAAATGTCTTATTGTCATGCTCCATCCTTGTTTACTCTTAACACTTGCTCACCAACAGGTCGTTATTATCATTACTTTTGATCGAAATACGACAGTCTTCAAATATAGATAGGTTTACAATCATCGATCATCTTGTAAAATTTTTCCATGCAGAGGATCTGATTTCTTATATTATTTTATTTGCTAAGGCAAAAATTCACGTAGGCCAACTCATAATCAAGAATATTGATATACAGATTACCTTAAAGTGAATTGTCCTCGTTTTATTCAATCCTTAGTTACATAAAAAATTTTCTTCCAATTATTGTATTTCTAATATAGATCTATATTAACTAGCTATAAGAATATAATTTAAACTCAAAATTCTAGTCTATGTTGTCTTTATCTCTAAATGCCTCTCCTCGTCATAAATCGCTAAATCCATTGTACTAAAGGTCGAGACTGTATCCTTCACCTTCTAAATTTTCCAAGATCGAGCCTGAATACTTCTAAACTAAATCCCAAAATCCTTAAACGATATGGTGAGCCATCAACTCAGGAAAAATCATAAGAATATATGATGAATAGGGATTTCATGAATAAACAAGTATCAATTCAGTTGAATAGAAAGCATTATACTTCTATAATATATATTGTAATACCCCAAGATCTGACTGGTCATAATAAAAATTTAGGGATAAGTGAGGATGCCCAATGATGGCAAAGGTTTCTATTGGAAACTTGATGGATAATAACAAGATTGGTGACAAAAGTAAATAAGTAACAAAGAGGTGTTATAAAGGTGAAGTTAGGAGAATATAAGTAATATTGAATGTCAATATACGAGGTCTTATTGGAAGATGATAACAATGAAGAGATATGACATGAAGAGGAATATCTATAAATTAACTGATAAGGAATAAGGAGATAATAGACAAACATGATATAAGACCATACAAACCAAAAGTTTGATGATAGTGAGCAAATAGATGGGTTAGGTTCAGCAAGACGAACGAGGCAAATTGAAGAGCTCGATATGAAGAAAAGAGTTAATGAGTAAGTCAAGGATGTTTGGAGATTACAATGAGAGTTAGATAAGTTTAGTTTAGACAAGGTAAAGACAAACTGTGGACCTAATGGCAGGGTATAAACATCAACATGTGTTTATGAGGAATAAATGACAAATTCAATGATAAGACTGCGATGTCTTAGATGGTTATGAAGCGAACTAGTAAGTCTAGAAGTGTATAAAATAAGATTTAAGATTTTTATTATAATGGATTAGTGTGATTAGATGGAAAGTCATCTACCTTAACAAACAATTATGATATTTTCCTTTCCAAGAAAAGTTTATCATTTCCAATAAAAGTTTATGTTTCCAATGTGAACTATTTTTTCCCTAAGTACTGTTGACTAACTTTATGCCTTTCCATAACGGTAGCCATAATTTCTTCTTCTCTATTTAAATGCCTTAAACTCTTCAGTTTCATTTTAAGAATAATTTCTCTCTAATAGTTTAAATTTTGAGGTTTCTCTTTGAAACTTAGAAGAAAACTATTCAAAAATCAAAAGATCTCTTTCTTTCCTCCCTAGACCTTCTTATAAAAGAACAACATTAGCCAATGAAGCTCAAAGATAAAAATAAAATAAAATAAAAAAAGAAGATGATTCTTCTAATTTTCTTAGAAGAGTTCCAAGAGAGTCTAAAAGGCAGATTGATGGATTTAGTAAGTCTAAGAATCAGCAAAGCTAAGGTTAATGACAATCAGTACCTAGGTATTGATGCCTTGATCTGCAATGATCAGGGAGTTATCATAATACAATTAAATACACTTTGGATGATGATGATTTTAACTCTATGGAAATGAGCCTATAAATGATGGAGAAATTACGAGTCAAAAAGGAACTTAAAGGATTCCGCATAGCCTAATGAGAGGATATAACGAAGAGATAAAAATTTATAGGAATGTAGTTCTTTATATTTGTAAGTTAAGAAATACATGAATAATATGATAAAAACCTTTCTTCATCTGTTCATTGAACTTCTTTCCTTTACTAACCTCTTAGGTATTTATTACTTCATTAGTATAGCTGTTATATTCACCTACTGTGGGTAACTTATTATTATTATAATATTTCTTACAAGATGCCTGAGGTGCCGACCAAGCTGCCCACCGAAGATCGCCGCCATCCGCTGTCGCCAGCAACCGCACACGCCGCAGAACCGTCCATCGGCAAGAATTTTCAAGCTCAATTTCTGCCAGTTCCATCGTCCGTTCAAGGTGATTTTAGTACCATCGGACTCCTCTTCCTCTAGGCTTTATTTTGGTATATAGATTGCTAATTTTGGACGATGTTGGATTTGACTGAAATCCGATGATCTACCGGACTATAGACACAAATTTCGGTTAATATCTGGTGAACCAGAAGAAACGAATTATATTTTCAGATTCTACGCTTGGAGACGAGTCCGTTGGTAGTGAGTTTGTGACGATTGGTTAACGTTCACGTTTTCCAGCGACTTTTACGATGAGCATCGTTTATCATAATTCGTGGCGAGCTTGTAGCATATTATTACATTTTTTAGTAAGGTTAAAGGATTAGACGTTAGTGGGAGAAGTTTAGTTGGTACAGTTTATTTGATTAGTAATTAGTAAGTATGAGATTCATTAGGAAGTTCTTATCTGTTGGGAGAGATTAGGCGGTCCAAATAGGAAGTAACTATTTACTTATCATTATATTTATATTCTGATAATCTTGTTTTACTTCACTGTATAGATCATTCTGGTGCGCCTTCGGCCGCCCCCAACCATAGTCCGTGAATTTCCAGTTCTGCTCTTCTGTACTGTGAGTGATACTTCTAATATATTTTCCTATTAATCATGCATTGCATTGAATATAATTAAATAATGATACCTATATCATAGAATGTATGCATGTGCATGTTTAACTTAGTAGCTGGTTGTGTTTGATATTTTGATTATGTGTTGCACATTCTCTGTGTATGTTAGAGGGAGACAGAATGATATAGAAACCACCTAGGACTTTGGATATGATATGATTATGATGAGATTATGATGAGATTGAGAAGATGAGCTATGACTAGTGGATGCTGGCCAGGCCTGCTCATCGCCAAAGCCGCTATCAGTCAGGTCAAGGCTGCGTGGTACAGACCAGTGACAGCCGGGCCCCTTAGATATAAGAGACAGATTATTGGATTAAGAGAGCCATTATATGAGGATCGGCTCCCTCAGGTTGATTTTAGTGTGATTTCTGTGGACTGAACTCCATCCTTGCGTGTTTTGTGATGATTGGTTGATGGGTGATATAAGTGCATAACATACATGTATGTATATATTTTGTTTACCAGGTCTGCATATTAGTAGTATCATTCACTGAGTTGAGACGTTCACCCCTATCTCCTTATTATTTTTCAGATCACAGGTTGAACTTACAGTTATAATCCTATTAAGTCAGTCTCTGTCTTCTTCTTCGACAGAACACATATGATATTTTGTTATTATAATAATATGTTAGAACTCTACAATTACAGTATTGGGACTTGTATTATGGTATTATTGGTATTATTGGCTTATACTATTGTAAAACTCTCTGCCGATAGCTTTTATGAATTTATCACTATTATTGTAAATTATTATGGCATTTCTATGATAAATTATTGTTGTGATATGATGAGTATTGACTATACTATTGGCAGATGGAGTGACATGAAATATGACTCGAGATATTTTAAAATTATGTTATTTCGTGTATTATTCTTATTGGTGGCTAAACTATTTAGGCTGATTGTGGACGCTGATAGTCTTAAGTTTTTCTGTGCCCTAGTGCCAGTCACGTGCCTCAAAATTGGGTCGTGACAAAAGATATAGTTATTTGTAATGAATATTGTCCTATTGTAATAGAGGTTATTTGCTAAAGCTAATGCTTTTTAATAGAAAAGGTCATTCAAACTGAAGTCATCATATTGTAATCAAAGCCATTAGGATTTTATGAATGAAATATCATGAAGATTTTTCCTTAAATATTTTATTACTATATGTGTATAAGTATATTGTATGTTAAATTAATAGAATGCCCAACTAATAAGGATATCTATTAGACTAAGCTTACTTATGACTTGATTAACTAGAGATATAAACTAAATCAAATGTATTTGCACAGGCATGCAATGATTTTTCTTGGGTATGTGATGATATTTCTTAGGTGTGTAACATTCTATAATTGTTACAAAGATCATATGAGTTCGCTTCATTATGCCTTCAATTATTTATTGATTATATCATAATGGTATATGATGGTGTTACAAATGTTAGAGGCTTTTAGGTTAGGGATTCATCCCACCAATTGAATCTTTGATGGTTAAAGAAAATTGAGGTTCGTTGTGATATGGAAATTTATACCTAATTCATGATGCATGTTTCTATCAATTTATATGAAACAAAGTTTATTAAAGATGTATTATATTTATGATCCTTGAAAGCTATATTATTGTTTGTATATATGATATGTTTTCCTTCAAAATGATTCTTTATTGCTTATTCATGAAGTTTTTATCGTTGTGCATTCAGCTCACAACATCCTCTATGGATTTCAAGATTTAGTTTTTAAGTTTTTAGGCATGTTTAAAATGTTATTGAAGAGGAAAAGTGTTAAGTCCCTCATATATCATGAAGAGACTTTTGGGATTCATAACAAGGAGAGGCACTTAGAGATAAAGATAAGGTATATATTAGATTGTGAAGTTTAAATTGTATTTTTTATTATTCATGGTGTACTGTATTAGAAATATTAAGGAATGTGAAGGAAGCATTTATGTAACAAAGTGGTTCAAATGAATAAAACGAGGTGGAATTTCCCTAAGATTAAATCTATCCATTACTAAATTCTAAAAGGAAGTTTTACCTATTAAATTTTTTGTTTAGACGAACATGAAGTTTAAGAGATTCGTACCCATGCAATAAGGAAGTTTTACCTATTAAATTCACTATCTCTATCAAATCTCTAATTCAGTCAATAGCTCATTATTCCTCTAAAGTTAATCTATGTGACTATTAATATAATCATCATCCAAATCCTCTTAAGATAAAACATTTCTTCATATCCTCATCGCAAAAACTTCATATTACTATAAACAAACAAAATAATTCAGATGACAATGTAATTATCACCTTAGTTTATAATATATATATATATATATATATATATATATATATATATATATATATATATATATATATATATATATATATATATATATATATATATATATATATATATATATATATATATATATATAAGACATAAAAAAGAAATCCTATCACTTTATGGTTTTCTTAGTTGATCACACTTCTTAGTTTATTAAACTTAAATCATCTTATATATACTTACACACTTTTATGCTTAACTCCTCACCTATACACTTACGTCAATCTCTAAAACTCTTTCTTTCTAATCTCTTTGCTCTTATCTCCAGTATCTCTTTATATGGTATTAGCTATGATATTAACTATTATCTTATCCTTCCTATCAACTTTTACTCTCTTCCTATTAATCCTTTGCTCTGATATCACCTCTGTCAAAGTAATACTTAACTTTCTAACCTTTGAAGCATTGTTTCAATTGTGTAATATGAACTATACCCACGTGAATTGGAGCTTGATTCTAAGGGGATGGTACATGGTTTGGCTAATCCAATCGCAGATGATTATGAGTATGATTTAATTTTATCTTTTTGTAAGTTGTCACTCAACAAGCTACCTAATGCTTCTGTTTTCTTTGTAAAGTGACAAATAAATGCGGTTGCTCATTCTTTGGCACAAACAACTCATTTCCATGCTAGTGCTTTTATTTGGCAGGAGATTCCTAACTTTGTAAGGCCTTACTTCATGATATTCAATCTCAATAAAAAGCTTAGTATTTAACTTTAAAAAAAATAGCTTGCTAGGCAAGGTGAAAAGAAAAAAAATTTTTTGACACAAATGTAGGCCTATGTTTTAAAAAAAAAAAAAAAAAACTATACATCTATCTTTTTGCAGATAATTTCAATCGGTAGCCTTGTTTTCTCGTATGATAAATAACACTACTGTACCAGTACAAAAGGGTACCAAAGTGCAGCCCATCATTTCTTATAACCAGCCATTTCTGTACCACTCTATTTGTAGAGGAAAAAATAGGAAGGATAAAAAAAAGGGGAAGAGAAAGTTCAGAAGAAAATTGATTTTCCATTATTTTGGGAAACCGATGAAAAGTAAAGGGGAAAGAAAATAATTTTTATTTTCCCATTTGGCCCACAAAAAACATGTCTTTCCAAATTAAGGAGAAAGTTTGAGAGAAATAAGGGATTTTATTATAAGTTACTATCTTGCTCTATAATTATTAAACCCAAACCGGACATCAACCCATTCTACAAGCCGTGTTAACTAGTTATCGATTTAACTATTGAGTCAATAATTGAACCAGTAAATCAATATAATTAATTAAATATATAATTTATAAATTTATATAATAAAATAAATATAAAATATTAAAAATAGGAGAATATAAACTTCCACTCAAAAATAAAAATTAATAAACTAGATATTTTAATTTACAAACATAAAAAAATACAAAAATAAGTCCATTAAATCTTTCATATATCTTTGAATTTTTATATACATGAATCACACTATAAATTAAAAAAAGAGAAATTGAAATTTAATAATTTTAATCCTTAGATTTTCATCAAAATGTATAAATAAGTTTAAATATTTTATTATATATTAATTTAAGAATTAAATATAATTAAATTATTAAATTTCAGGGATTAAAATTAATTTAACATTAAGGATTAAAACAAAATGAAAATTTTCTAACTTTTACTCTATAGAATGAAAATACAAAATAATTAAAGAAATTTTCAGAAATGAAAATAAAAGTATATATCATAATAATTTATCCAAATAAGAGCAAGTTATAATAAAAAAGAAAAAAATTGAAATTATGAAACCATCGGATCACTAACTAAGTCACACTAAGTCACTGGTTCAACTCTCTAGGTCTCATAATTTTTTATGAGTCAATTGCAACTCTGATCTAATAACAAACCTACATCAATTTAATACTTGAGTCACCAAATCATCATATTGGCCCACCAATCCAATCTGGATTGGATTTAATAAGTATGATATTGCCTTTTAGCTCTCCTATCTACTCATTTATTTCGTGACATGAGCAATATAAATATATATATATTTTTTGCCAAATAGACATGAACAAAGATTTTTTTTTTTTTTTTGCCTAACGAAATATGTTGCGCGATTTCTGCAAGTGCACAGATCGTTTACAAGTAATAAAGTGATGAGTGAGTATCGTTCCTATGAGAAAGGGCTTGTCAAGTATCAATTTTAAGATTACTCTATTATTTAGAAAATCAATTATGAGATTTTATGTTTTAAACTAAAGTGAAATTCAAGTAAATAAATGATGATAAATGTGAAAATAAGATTAAAAGTTTAGGATTTAGAATTCATCAATTGATCACATATGATTTCTTTATAATCTTTAGATGGATTATTTTTGCTAAAATTAATTATTAGATTTCCCTAAATTATATGATGTTCTCTCTTAAGATACAACATGTGTGTTCATATTAACCTTACGTCTACTCTCGTGATAATAAGCAATTAACATAAACCTATTAAGTTTTATGGAAATCCTTTTAAAAATCACAAAGGAGTATTCTTATCTTTAAGCAATATATTCCCTAGGTCAATTATCCTAATGAACTAATATTGTGCTTCCACTCTCGCTACTTCACACAATATCTTAAATCATGCAATTAATTGCCAGTTAATTACAAGCATTAAGTTCTAAGATAAAAAGATTAATTCCAACAATCAAATCCAATCAATTAAATATAAATAATCATATGCAAATCAAAAGATTATATCTAAATGTTAGAAAATAAAATTAGCTATTCATAATTAAAAGAGAAGAAACAATTAAATTAACAATAAAAATAATAAACATATTAATAACTTATAATTAAATTCAAGAATAGAGTTTAGAAAGAACTTGTTTTGGAATACAATCTTTGATGAATTCAAGCTTCCAAAAACTCCTCCTCTTGATTAAAATAAAATAAAACTAGTCTACTCTAATAAAGCATATGAAAATTTCTTTACATATTTTTTTGATGGATTTTCTTTGATGCTCTTTTCCTTTGCCAAGTATGGTATTTATAGGCATGCTTGGTGGAAGAATTCAAGTTCCATTAAAATTCTTACATCAAAAATTCAATATTGATGGTTAAGTTGGCCACCAACCATTGAATTTTTACATAAAAAATTCAACAATAGTTAGGTTGGCCACCAACCATTGAATTTTGGCTACCAACCATTGAATTTTGGCCACCAACCATTAAATTTATTTCTCATAGATTGAAAACTTGAATCATTGTTTGCATCATTATTTTTATGACATCGCCGCCTGCATCATTTATTTTATTGCATCAATGTGACATCATTTTGATATGCAAAAATAAAATAAAAATACTTAAAATATGTTATAATTTATTTATAAATTGTAGAACTATTTATTTCTAAAAATAAGTAATAATATTATTGTATTCTCGAGAACTGAGCTAAAATTTAAGTTTAAACAAATAAAATAACTCTAAAAATATAGAGTTATCAAAATACTTCATTAAGAAGAGGAACTAACATCAAAATACAATAATTCATACAGCCTTAGAGGTTGAGAAGAGCTCCAAATTGGAGATAAAGAGTTGTTTAACAAAGATCTAGCTAGGAAGTTTGCTACCTAATTAGCATTCCTACATATCCAATAAAAACTAAATGAAGCAAAATTAACAATTAGCTCTTTTACAACTGATAATACTTATTGAACCGCCCAACAACAAGATTCAATAGGAGCAAAAAAGGCATTAGTGAGTGCTTTACAATTAGACTCAAAGATTATCTTTTCAAAGCTTGCATGTAAAGCATATTTCACTACTACTAATAATGCCTCAGCTTCAGCAGTGAAGGGTGACCTTGTTTTCATGCTTAAAGCAATACCATCAAGGAACTTCCCATGATGATTCCTGAAAACAACAGAAAGAGCGGCTATACCTGTCCCCTTCTTAAAACTTGCATCAAAATTGGCTTTAATAAAATCTTGTTTAGGAGTTTTCCAACCTTGAGATTGATCATTTGATGTAGAGCTAATATCAGTATCAATAGGTTGAAAAGACTGAGATTTTAAAAAAAGGTAAATAGCAAAATAAATAGTCTTCATAGGATTTATGTCCTATTGATTGAAAATCTTGTTGTTTTGTTGTTTCCAAACGATCCAACAAAAAGGGGCAAGCCTTTGGGGAGCATAGTCTTCTCCAATGGTTTGAAAGTGATTGACCATGGAGACCCACCATTCTACAAAGCAAGCAACAAAATTCGAATTATAACGAAATCCCCATGAGGAAGCAAACCATGCAGCCGCTGCATTGTTAACATAAAAAAAATATGCTCCACAGATTCTACCTATTGAGAATAAATATTACAAATTGGGCTATCTATCATATTTCTATTAAAAAGAATTTCCTTTACTAGTAAATTGTTCCTACAAGCTCGCCAAATAAAAGTTGCAAATTTTCAATTCAAATCTAAGCTCCAAATTTTTTTCTAGATATTAGGAGGAAATGTGATAAAAGAAGAAGTAGAAGCAATATAAGATGTAGTTGTTTCCTCTTTTTGTCTAGTAAACCACCTATAAGCCGATCTATCTTAATATTTCCTATCCCTTGCCCAGTGCCATACCTAGTTGTCTAATATTTGCTTAGATCCAATTGGAATTCTACATGTTGCTTTAGATTCATGCTTCAAGAAATATGGATTGAGAATTTGTAAATCTCATTCTCCTTTATCATTAATAAAAACTGAAACAAAATAAGGGAAAAAAGAGAGAGGTCTTTGAGATGTAACTCTGAATCCAGGTACACCAGGAATCCAAGGATCATCTCATACTCTCGCTATGCTGCCATTTTGTATATTAAATCTTGCCCCGGCTTTAATTAGGTTCTTGCTTCAATAATGCTCTGCTAGCTCCAAGATGCTCTAGATCCTTGTTCAGCAAACCAAAAATCACCATGTGAAAAATATATTGCTTTCATTAGCTTAGCCTATAAATAGTTTGGAGTAGTAAGCAACCTCCAAACTTATTTAGCTACCAGAGCTAAATTAAAAGCTTCTAGATCTTTAAACCCCACACCTCCTTTAAATTTAGATTTTGACAAATATTCCCATCTCTCCAAGATCAAGCCTTTGTTCTGTGAATCATTTTTCCACCAGAATGGAGAAATAATTCCATTAAGCTTGTGGCAAACTGATTTTGGCAACTTAAAGCATGACATAATGCAAGTGGGAATTGCAGTCAAAATAGATTTAATTATAACCTCTCTTCCTGCATGAGAAAGAAGTTTTTTATTCCAAAACTGAGCCTTGTTTTTGACTTTTTGAATGAGGAAATCCAAGGTGTCAATCTTAGACCTTCCCTACTAAGCTGGGATTCCCAAATACTTTTCTCCACCATCCATATGTTTCATTCCAATATATTTAGAAATTTAGCTCTTTAGTTCATGAGGAACATTTCTGCTAAATAATACAGATGATTTAGCTCTATTAATGCCCTGTCCAAAGGCAACTTCATATACATTGAGAATGTGCTGAAAATTAGAGACTTGTTCAAGAGTTGCTTCCCTAAAAAGAATAGTATCATTAGCAAAAAACATGTCGGCTATTGCTGGACTTCTTGTTATCTTAAACCCCTTTAAACTCCCTTTTTCAATAGCATCATCAATTAATAATGAGAGAGCATTTGATACTAAAATAAACCAATATAGTGATAAAGGATCACCTTGTCTTGATCCTCTTGAAGGGAGAAAACATTCAGTGGGTTGACCATTGATAATGATTGAGTAAGACACAGTAGTAATGCATTGTTGAATGATATTGACAAAATAATCAGAGAACCCCATTTTCCTCAACAAAGCAAATAAGAAATTCCACTCTACTCTATCATATGCTTTCAACATATTAAGTTTAATTACACAACCAAATTTCTTTTTATGATTCATTTTCTTAAATGCATGAAAGATTTCATGAATGATCAAAATATTATCTTGAATGCACCTATTTGGAACAAAAGTTGCCTGACATTCATGTATCATGGCATTCATCCATGGTTTCAATCTAGAAACAATTATTTTAGATATAATTTTATATGAAAAATTGCATAAGCTAATAGGTGTAAATTATGATACATGGGATGGGTTTTAAACTTTAGGAATCAGAACAATCTATGTTTGGTTTATGGATAGTGGCATAATTCCAGTCACGAAGAAAGTTTGGTCAACTTGAGTGAAATCATCTTTAATATCATACCAGTTATTTTGATAGAATATTCCAGGGAAACCATTTGGTCTTGGTGCCTTTGACCCTCCAATAGCAAAAAATGCATCCTTCACTTCTTGCTTATGAATTGGAGCATATAGCAACTCATTCAACTCAAAAGGAACCACATGCTTTATTTTCTCTAACACTTCAGCATAATTTCCCACATCAAAAGATTGAAATAAATTGGAGAGATATAATTTCTTGTTTGATATCTTGATCAAGCTCCAACCAAATGCCTTCATTATTTTTAATTTTAAGTATTTGATTTCTTTGAACAGCTGATGTATGAAAGAATCGGGTGTTTCTATCACCCTCCTTTAGTCACTGTATTCTAGCCCTTTGCTTCCAAAAAGACTCCTCCATCTTCCATAAAATATTTAATTCATTTTGAATTTGCTGCTATCTAATTTTGTCTTATTCATATAGTGGCTTGCCATATAAATTCTTTAATTAGTTTCGCAAATTCTGAATCTTTTGTCTACTATTCCCAATCTCCTATTTATGCCAAAAGGAGAGCTCCTTAGCACAAATATGGAGTCTGCTAGGAATGCCTTCCATAGAATTTGGTTGAGATGGATTATACCAAGCTTGATTAACAATTCCTTTCCAAGCTAGATTCAGAAGCCACTTGCTCTCAAATTTAAATTTCTTTTTAGCTATCCTTCTCCCAACATCTAAATCAAAATTTAAGGATCTATGATTCAAGCCAATCAACTTGCCATGGTAGACTTGAGCATGACCAAACAATACTCTCCCTAAAGAAGAAGCCAACACTCTATCTAAATGTTGGGCAATAAATCTACTCCTAGGTTGCTTATTTTACTAGGTATAACATGGTCCTTTGAAACCCAAATCTAGGAGCTCAACTTTATCAATCCAAGACACAAATGCTTTACTATTGCAGGCGCTAGCATATTTACCCCCTATTTTTTCATGATTAACAACTACTGGATTCATGTCACCAAAACAAATCCATTCTCTTTTCCCATATGGTTTTAGTTGTAGCCATTCAGCAAAAACCTCTTCTCGATTTTCCCTGTAGGGGCTTCCATAAACGAAGGTGTGAAACAAGTTTTCCCATTATCCCTCCTTTTACAAAATACATGAATATAGGTTACATTTGGTTGGCACCTAGGGAATGGACAGGACAACACTAAAATAACTAGTCTGGTGTTTAGCAAGTTTTTAGTATTACAAGGATTGGACAAAAATTAAATTTTATCCAATCTCACCACTTAATTTGAGTCCACCACATATAGAGAGGACAAGCTTGTCATTCCTTGAAAATTGAAATTTAGTACTCTATTTCCAAAACTATTCTCACATAAATACAAATTTATTTTTTTAGTTTTATTTTTTAACTTATTTTTTTAGTTTTATTTCATTTTTAATATTGTTTATGAATTTTTTTTTATTATAGTTATGTAGAATGAATAATTTTTTTTCTAAATAACTTTTTGTAATGCTTAGCTACTGAATATAAAATGAAAATATTTTTTTAATAAGCTTGCAGAATTCATTTTTCTAAAATATCTTAAGCCAAATAATAGAATAAATATGTATATTTCATTTTTAATTTTTTTATTTAATGAGTATTAATCAATTTTTTATTTTTATATTTTATTTCTAATTTATTATAATTATTTATATTTTATTCAAAAATATTATGTTTGATAATAAATATTTGATATTTTTATAATTTAATGTGTTTATTCATTAAATAGTAGATATAAATATTTAATACATTAAAATATTTTGATTTTTAGTATTTTTAGATATTTATTAGACTGATTTTTTATTAAAAATTTAAATATTTAGTTCATAGGAATATTATTATCATCTTTATAATATATGCAATTCTTATTTCAAATACTAGACAGAATAAAATTTTATTCTATCTTATTTTATAATATTTTATTTTATAAAGTCCTTAATTGTCTTATCCTACTAATCAAATACTACCATAATGATCAGACTTGGCAACTACATCAACGTCTAAAGAATTATTTCACCGTAAAAAGAGGCCGCCAACTACACCGACAGGATTTACATACACTGCATCATTAAAAAGAAACTTTTTCCTGAGTTTCTCTAAATAGAAATTATTATATTTGGATCAAAAAATGAAAATTATAAGATCAGAAATTTGCTGTCAAGGTACGCCCCAATCCCTGATAATTTCAAATTATGAACTTCATGGCTACTAGGCGGCTTTTGGCGAGCCACAAACGCCTTCAGCGATAGGGATCTTAGAGTCATGAGCAATGATTGTGGAGAGTTATAAAGCTCGACTAATCCAACTTTATATTATATATAATATAAAGTTGGATTAGTGGAGCTTTATAACTCTCCACAATCATTGCTCATGCTCATGTCACCATATATATATATATATATATATATATATATATATATATATATATATATAAATTTAATTGATTGATCCTTAGAAAAAATTATTATAAAGAGTAAAATTAAAATAAATTAAATTAAAAAAATTAATATAAAATTAAAAAAAATAAATTATATTAATAATATTATTGAAATAAATATGAGAATTAATAACCCTAAAAATAATTGAATCATTTTTCATATATATATATATATATATATATATATATATATATATATATATGTTATTTACTTTCTTTTTTTAATCATATATATTTAATATATTAATATTATAATTAAATAGTTAAATGAAATTTCTAACAATTATTAAATTAATGATAATATTATTAAACTATACTAGTTGTTAAACTATACTACGTTTTAAGATATTGCTTTAACCCCTCAAAACTCGTGCCCGTGTCACTTTCTCGATCAGCGACCAAACGGAGGCATTGGCCTTCCATGTTCCAAGAAAATTAATTTGATTGCCAGTATTCATAACTCCTCCCCCTCCAGGCGGACCATGTGCAATTAAATTAATTGTGGATGCCCACATCCCTTTCTAGAAGAAAAAATTTATCGTGTTTTGATACTTTATGCATGAGGCTGTAAGAAGTGGAGCAATGAAGCTACAAGACACCTGACTTTGGCGATAAAAGGAAAAGAAAAAAGTACAGGACACGTGTAATGGAAGAAGAAAAAGGGTCAAATGCGTTCAAGGATGGGCTTTACAAATCTGCCAAGACCGCCGTCAAATCCGCCAAGACCGCCGTCAAATCCAAAAAGTCCTTAAGAGCGTCCTCAACAATCATGCATATTTTATTCTCTATTAACAATATTCTCTATCTCGCCCTATATCCGTATTTCGCTCTGTGTAGGCCTCAATATTTTACTCCTAATACAGAAAATTCAGCCCGTTATACCTTATTTGATTAAGTTTCAATAAATAATAATAATATATTAAATAACAAAAATAGCCCGTGACAGTTCCCTAGAGAGGCGAGCTGTGGCAGTTGTCTCTAAATATTATACTCCTCTGTTATAAAAAAAAAAACTATATCAATAAATAAAAATTATTATTTTTAAAATAATAATAATTTTATCATAAATTATCAAAAAAAAAATCAATTAATTACAGTTTAAATTTAAAAAATATCTCTCATATTTATAAAATGGAATGATAAATTACTTATTTTATCATTTTTTTATTAAATTGCTAAATAGCCATTTATTTATAAATAAAATTTATTTTTTTAATAGTCTTTTTTTTATAATGAAGAGAGTATATTACTAAAAAAATTTCAACTAATATTATTATTCACCCCCAACTTCTTTTTTTTAAAAAAAAAATTATATCGCCACCTAAAAAAATTATAGTTAAAAATTAAATTGAATTGAATTTATTTAATGACAATTATAAAAAGGTTTCTTGAAAAATTAAGAGATGATAGATGAGATGTTTTATTTGAGAAATGAAATCTGTTTGTAAAAAAAAAAAAAGAGAAAATTAATATTCTCAATGTATGTGTACTCGATGTATAATAAATGAAGGTCAATTTTGTAATAGCGAAGATTCTATTATAATAGAGTACCATTATCTAATTGATATATTTTAACTATAATAGACTAATAATTGTATGAAATCAACAATTAATTTAAAGAAAATGTAATGGAGTTGTTTGTTCTTAAGTGTATTCAGATCCTACAAATGACTACAAGACATTTAATATTGAAAAATTTATTTGCTCACTGAATTTTATTTTAGGGATTTTTTAGAATAAGAAAAGTTATATTTAAAAGTTGAATTAAAAATTTTCAAATTTAATGTTTGTCTCAGGGATTTCTCTGCGTGTCTATGGGTGTTGACGAGGGTTAATTCTATTCTTTTAGCTTTACTATATTAAAAGAAAGAAAAAAGAAATTGTTAAAGCTTTTTTCATGTTGCAATGCCTCAGGGTATTTTTAGAATTTAAATTTTTTTTATGGCTTTGACTTCTTTTTTTTTTTTCTTTTTTAATATCAGACTAATGGAAAAAATTGCATAAAAATTTAGTTTTATATTTTTTTTAATAGTCTCTAACTTTGAGGAATATGCATATTGTGTTACAGTTTAATAATAAATATATATATAATCTATATAATAAATTCAAGTTTGACTCCCTCTCTTTTACTAAAAAAAAAAATCTTTCGGAAGTTTTTAATTAATTTGGCAAAAAAAAAGTATTTAATTAATTTTCAAATAGAAGTAAATAATTTTTGTATTTCAAAATAGAGATAATGACTAATAAATTACACAATGAATGCTAAATTTTGCCACCTCATCAAGTTAAAAGAATTACATTTAATTGATTTCAAATCAATTGTATGTAAATAGTAGTTCACCATTTCACCTAATTTGAGAATTTGATAAGTTAATTTTCAATTAAAATTAAAGTGCAATAAACGATGAATTTAATAATAAAAATAATATGTTTAATAAAAATAATTAATAAATTATTTTATAAATACAATAATGATTTTATATATTTAACTATATAGTTAGAACGAATATAAAAAAATATATAATGCAAGTTACACATACAAATAAATATAAAAGATATATACGCACAAATAATTTCATATAAAAGCCAAATACAGATAAAATATAATTTAATTACATATTAAATAAAATAAAATAAAATATATTAATAAATAAATAATTAAAAAATATTTATTATATTAAATTAAATAATAAAAACCAAATAAATCCACTCGGTCTGCCGTCCAGTTAGATAATAGCTAAGGGAAGATCCACATTTTGTCGTTTGGAATGAGTTATTTTTTTATACGGAACTAAATGCCATCAATGACCTGTAATTCCATTATAATATTGCATTCAATAATTAGCTTTTGTCATTTTATTAAGCTATTTTTATATGTACTAGATGCTATCAATAATTAGCTTTTAAAAAATTGAGTATTTCAACATCAAACATCAAATCGGAAAGGGGAGCGACCTTTGGCTTTATGTAGCTTTAACACCGTGGGCGGTGCCAGGAGTCACTCTCTGGTTAACCCTGGGATCCGTATCCCAGGGTTTCTAGACCATTAGATCAATTAACGAGAAATCTTCACCGTTGAAAGAATTTAATTAAAAATATCTTTCTTGCATGGTGTAAGTAAAGATTTCGGTGAATTGTTGGAGTGGAGGTTCGATCTTCTGTTTGGTTTCTGAGAGATTGACCGAACTTGTTCTAAAAAATCATGTTTTTTCTTCTCTATGTAATTTTGGGATCAAGTGAACCCTTACAGTCTTATCCAAGTCTCCTTCCTTTCCAAATTCTCTCTGAAAATTTTGTTAGGTTTTTGTTTGAATACTTGTAATAAAATGCATGTCAGAAGGGATGCCGATGCAGTGGCCCGCTTCTTGGCTAAATTAGCTTGTATGGCAGAAGAACCCTCTGGGATATGGATACAAGCTTTTCCACAGGAGCTTGAGTCTAATTCAGGAGGATATTTCTTAGTTTCTATAAAATTTAATTGGATTTCCCAAAAAAAAAAATAAATAAATAAAAAGAGAAAATGTAAAAGTTATCAACTTTTTACTCTCTCTATTTGTCACCCTTCTTGAGCCAGCGAAAGCTCGGCTCAATTCAGCTACAAATCTTTTTTCTTTTAATGTTTTTAATGGTGCGGTAGAAGTATTATTTAGTGTTCTTACCGTTTTAAAAAAATTCTTAATTATTTTTTTAAAATATTTTAAAATATTTATTTATTTTAAAAATAATTATAAAATTTATCTATTTTATTTTTATAAATTAAAAGGTGTGTATTTTTAAAATTAATAATAAAAATAGTAATAAATAAGTATATATAAATGAAAAAATATAATAAAATTTATGAGTTGATAAGTAATTAATAATATTTTTTTAAATTATATAAGAAAAAGTAGACAATTTTTTTGAAATGGAAAAAAAACTAATATAACTTACAATAATTAATATTTAGTCCTGAATAAAAATTATTCAATTTGTTTAGAAAAAATAATAAAACATTAAAATAAGTGTTTAATTGATATAAAAATAAATATTATTGAATAGAGGAACGCTATTTGTATCAATTTAATCGGATTAAATGTATTTAGAATATTTATTGAGCAAGTTAAAAGATATTTATAACCCTTCTAAATAAAAGCCAAAAAAAATAATAGCAAAACTGATCAATTGAAAATGTCTCGCTCTCGTTTATATCAATATCCAGCTAAAGTAAATATGAAATTAATTTTATAAATCTTCAAAGCAATATATTAAAATTTGATACAAATTAATATAGAAAAGTACTTTATTATTAAACACAATAATATATAATCTACTAGATTAAACGAACGTTTCAGGCCAATAGCGTGGTATTCAAATTATTGAACTAAATAATATGATAATAGTAATATATATGTCATTCTGTCATAATAGCAGTCGATATGATTGTTGAACTAAACAATATGATAATTAATAGCAATCAATAACCGCTACCCAAACTTCAAGGTACGTGACTCGTACTATAAAACAAAAAAAATATAAAGATTTAACTATCACAATGTAAAGACTACGAGCCCAACTGTCAAATAAAAAATGTACAAATGATCAGATCCAATCAATATCACTCAAGACAAATATCCATCATCTTAAAAAATTAACAACAGGTTTCTGCTTAACATAGCACCTTACTAAACCAATGAATGGCCAAGCATGTAAAAGATAACAGGCAATGAAAATAATCATGCGAAGTTTAAATTTTATGCCGTACATCAAATAAAAAAAAATATAACTGCGAAGTTATAATGTGAAGTTTTAGAATTTATATCATATATCAAATAAAGAAAATATATAACTGTATAAAATAAATTTCACTGCTAATGAATGAAGGATAAGAACAACTCAATTGTAATTACTTTGTATATACATTATCACATCTTATTATATCAAGTCTCAATTTTTCATTAATTGAATTTTGATTTAATTAAATTAATAATAATAGTACCAATAATAATACTTTATATAAATCAAGTCTCAATTTTTTATCAATTAGATTTTAATTCAATTAAACTAACTTTAATATTGTCATATAATGTTCTATATATAATAAAGTCTCAATTTTTCATTAATTAGACTTTGGTCCAATCAAACTAATAGTAACAATGCCATGTAATGTTTTGTATAAATCAAGTCTTAATTTTTCATCAATTAGACTTTAATTCAATTAAACTAATAATTATAATGCCACGTAATCTTTTATATAAATCAAGTTTCAACTTTTCATCAATTGGATTTTGATTCATATATTCCACGCTATTATCTAATCTTATATTTTTATTAATTGAATTTTGATTAAAATTGAAATTAAATCAATGGTACAACATCATTTAATTAAACTGAGGTTAATTAACCAAGACTGATTTTTTATTAATTAAATAAATTATTATTAAATTAAACTCGAATTAATTTAGTTATTAATACCACTGCAATAATGTGGTTAGTTTAATTAAAATTTAGTTTCTATATATTGTGGCATCTTTTTTTATATGGCATCTATGGATATATTTTAGTCACATTAACTAATTTTGTTATTTCTTATGCTTTGCATGCCTCATCTTATGTAAATTAACTTTGTATTTTCTCCATGACTAAGTAACCTTATTAATATAAAATTACTTATTTTAAATTTGAAAAGCATTAAAAATCCTAGTCGTCTCTCCTCTTTTTTTTTTTTTTTTCTCCTGTTATTTGTAGTTCTTTCTTAAATTTTATTTATTGAATCACCATAATAAAAAATTTTCTCTTTTTGATCGGTGGTAGCTCCAATATGTTCTATTAGTTTTAATATGAATAATTTCATCCTTATTATTACTACCACATCCACCATCAGCTCTATTCGTTTATCTTCTATATATGCGTAGACGGCTCACTATCTTCGTTTTAATTATATGCTTGTAGGTGGGTTTATGCTTACTGTTATTATATACTTTTCTTTTTATTATTTTGTTCTAAATTGTATGTTATCTTTTATGTTATTTTGTCTTCCCTTATTGGAAGTTCTATTATATATTCCCTTATTAGAATTTTTTTTTTTTTTGTTATGAGTCAAATGGTATGTCTATGTATTGTTACATTTCAGATACTCGCAAAAAGATAGTGATTTTTCACATTATTTTACAATTATAGTTATAATTTTTAAAAACTAATTATATGGTAATTGGATATTATACTGAGCATTTATAATTTGCAAATCACTTTGCTTTTGTTAGAATAACTGATTTTATGTCATATCTTGTTCTATTAAAATTTATATTCAGTCATTAAGAATTAATGAAATTTTATTTTATTTAAAAAAAAAATTGCAAGGCCATACAAAACCATGCTTTGGTTATGAATCTTTCATACTTAAATTTTAAAAAAATTCAAAAAATTCCAAAGCTTGAATCTTGGATTGACACATGGTGACGTTCATCATTGGTCAATTAGGGATAGTTCATTAAATTAAGTCTTTTTTTTTTTTAAATGATATAAATTACAGCATGACGCATAGCTATATAACTTTAATCACTATAATGAGATATACAATAAGGCACGTCCGATGTGTCAAAAAGATTAAACCAAAACTATAAATTAACTTTGTGTTTTCTCCTTGTTATATTGTTCAATGGAGTCAGTCTTAATTACTTAGTTTTATTTTCCTTTTTAATTATTACCACTGTTATTGATTGTGAGTGCCTTAATTTCACTGCTGTAGTAGTTTATTGCTAACTATACATAATGTATACTACATACTCACGGGTTTTGGTTTATTTCTACAGATGTGGTGGGGGCTGGCTTTGTCATTTCAGTGCAAGTCTCAAAATGTCAGTTGTCTATTACCGTATTGTCAATTTAATGAGTATTTTAGTATGTTCAATTGATCTGGATGACATTTGTATGGAATTATTAATGATATCGGATTTGAATTCCCGGTTAGAAATTTGTCTGAGATTTGACATGACAAATTATCAAAGATCGATGGCAAAAGGCCAAACTAATCCTTGAACTTGGCACAGAAGATATATCAGGACAAAATTTTTATTTTTGTTTTTCAAAAAATCCTCATACTCAGTGATTTTTATCAAATTAGTCTTGGCCAGCGCATTTACCATAAAATCAGATGAAATGACGTTAAAAAAAATATTTTTTAATAAAAAAATTTATATATTTTTAAATAAAAATATATGAAATTGATATTTTTTTAAAAATAAATTTAAAAAAATAATTTATAAAAAAAATAAAAATTAATTATTAAAATTTAAAAATATTTTTTAATTCTTAATATTAATTTCAAATATATTCTTAATAAGCTTAGTTAGACATAGCTTTTTAAAAAGTGTTTTTTCAATAAATTTTTTTTTAATGTTTTTACTTTTTAGTTTGAAAGGTGTTCTTAAAAAAACGGTAAATAGGATATTTTTCTAAAAAGCATCATTAAAAGAAAGTAATTTCAAAAAAGTTAAAAAAACAGTAAAGATATTTTTCTAAAAAGCATAATTAAAAAAAACAGTAATTTCAAAAAAGTTAAAAAAACCAACCAATTAAATAAAAAATTTCAAGAAATACTTTTTTTTTAACCACAAAAGTTATTATGTGATTAATTAATGTACTAAATATTAATGAAAATTAAATATAATATAGTACTAATTTACGTGATTATCAGTTTAATTTTAATGTTTTATATCACACTTGTTAGATTTTCTAATTTCGCTTCTGTTTGAATATTATTTATGAATATTAATGAAAGATATTTGGGTTTTGCAATTCTTATATTTATCTGATTGTTTAATTTTTACTTTGTCTATGGAATATATTTTTTATAATAAAGAAAAATGTGTATAATGATCAACAAAATATCATCAATTTTATTCTTTAAAACATTTAATCATTACATAATATTAAAAAATAATTTTCACTTTTAACCCTAAAACTTAAATTAATTGATTATAATTAGCCTGGAGACTAAAAAAATAATTTTGAATTTTTTATTTAATTGAATGATTTTTTGAAACGATTACTTTTTGAAAAAGTATGCATTAGGCTGCCGCAACAGGTTAAAAAAGTTAGGTGCCGAAAAACAAAAGTTGCTTTCTCACATGGAATATTTTATTTCTTGAAAAATGGGTTTTTCTAAACAACTAGAGGAACACCCCCAGAAAGAACTTCAACTATTCGCATTATTTATTTTTCACTTCTGCCCTTTCTTTTTTTTTTTTTAAAGAAATATTTCGTAGATCTTAGATATTAATTACAATAAAAATTACAGATGTCTCAACTCTCCGCAAATTATTATTATTATTATTATTGTATACTAAAACACCCGAGAAGTGGCTGTTTCAGTGACTTCTCCAGCTTTTTTTAATTAATTTATTTTATTGTTTAAATCAGCTTTGGATTTTTGAGTTTTTTTTTTAATTTTTAATTTTAACTTTTAAATGAGCAATTTAAATTTAATTATCTTAAAAAATTAAAATAGTCCTGTTATTAATTATAATAGATTTAGATTTTTTATTATTTGATTTGATTTTTTAATAGATTAGTTTTACCACCAAACTTAAAAATATTTTCATTTCACTAATTTATTTTAAATTTCAATATATTTATTTGCGTATCTAACACATCTTATTTTTTTTTTACTCCCATCATTTTCAGGTATATTTATATTTTTTTTCTAAAGAATTTAACAACCAATAAATAATTTTAATTATTCTTCTGTATTCAAATTATTAATTTCAATTATTTTTTCTAATTTCTTTCTTTTTAGGTAAAGCAATCTAATCTTTTTTTGACCAATAAGTCCTCAAACCAATTCAAAAAATATCTTATTAAATTAAATATATCTGGTTGTAAATATTTTTGCAATATATAAATGATACAACCCAAACCCGACGAATAGTACATGTAGCTACCAATATTTATAGTAAGTTTAATAACTTACTAAATGAAAAAACTATTAATATGACAAATATAACTGCTACAGAACAGAGGCCCATATATTAAACAAAACCTAAACAAATATTAAATTAAAAAAACAGTTTCACACAAGACTACTATATCAATCATCTCGAAATATCAAATCAACATCATAAGATTCTTACTTAACAGAACATCTCCTCAAACTTTCATATGAAACTAAACAACTGACTGAACAATATAAAATACAGATAAAAGAAAATAATAATGCAGAGTTCTAGAGTTTGCAAAACAGTACAACATTAATTTAATTACATGACTAAATAGTAATAGAAATTTCACTACCAAAGGTGGAAGACATGAATACACAAATAAATTATCTTCACGAGCTTATCCTGCAACTTGGAAAAAATATATTGACCATGAATAAGCGTTTCACTCAATGAGCTATATAGTTCAATATAACTTGTCATTCAAAAGTTTGAAATGTTGATGCATATACTAACCAAACAAACAGTCATATAATCAATTAAAGATGGGAATCAGTCCACAGAAATCACACTAAATCTCAATATGGGGGGCTGATCCCCTAACCTAGCTCTTTTGGTCCAATGTTGTCTCTTAATCTAATACTAGGGCTGCAACCATGTGGCACTGACTCAACTGGCAACAGCACTGAGCGATGAGCAAGCCCGTAATCATCATACACCAATCATAACTCATCAATCATCATCATTGTAATTGGATTCACATTTATAAGTGGCCAATGTGTCATTCCAATCTCATCCAACAATCACAAGTAATATGCAACATCAATAATAATGAACAGTCACATACATATGCCATGATACTTAACTAACATTCATAATGCATGATTATATATATATATACACATACACACACACACAAGCAAGTATTGCATGTACATAAATGAAAATATTAATTACTAAAGGAAATGAAAAGCTATATAACTCACAAATTTGATGGAATCCAATTAGCTCTCTTCAACTGACTGATAACTTAGAAAAACGCTAAAACGCCAAATACTGGATAATATTATGAAAATTATTAGAACTAGAATATCCCAATTTAATAGATACTGAAGCAATTCTGAAAATTCAGCTAAAATTTCGACAGAGTCCCCTAAAAATAGACTACTTCTCCTGAAACAAAAGAAATAATTACTTCTAAATTATCGATGGTTTTCACATAATTAACCACAATTATACGACCTCTCATGGGTGCCCCAACTCAACTATTAATCAATTGCCACAATAATTCATGACAATCGGGATACTCATTTTACAATCTTCCATCAATCATCAAAATTAATATCAATTTACAAACAGTCCCAATTAATTTAATTAACTAAGATTCATTGTCTTAACTAGTTATTAATCTAATATCTTAACTAGTTAATAATCTAATCATATAAATTTATCCAACTCGAAAATCAATTTAGATACCATGAATTTATTCTGAACAGTTTGTGACACTCACAGGAAAAATCACCTAAAAATACCAACGGTGGCAGACAGTGGTAAAATGGATCTCAATGAACTCATCTCGAAATGTGGAATTCAAAAATACTAGCCACTCTCCCTCACTTATTAGAGGTCACTAGAGAACAGTATCGGCAGTCTAGGGTGTCACAAGATTTTGATTAAATTCAAGTTTCTCCAAATTGAACAAATGAGATACCAAATGAAAGTATAGGAGGAGAGGAGTCTAACCATACTCATTTCGACGGAAAAAGAGGCCGCAAAACAATAAAAAATTAACTTGAAAGATGATCATCGGCCAGCCAATCAGGTGGTGCGTGCTGCAGCGTCTGATGATTGTTGGTAGCAAACTTATAGTGGTGAGAAGATCGGCATCTTAGCTTGCCCCTGGTCCAACACGTGCATGGCAGCGGTCACTAAAAACCAAATCGTTGGTAGAAAAAAAAAATCTCTCATTTCTCTGTTTCCCCAATCAATAGATTCTTATTGATCTTTAATAGGTCAATCAGATCTAATATAACAATAATAATAATAATGATGATGATAAAATCCGAAAATAATTTCAAATTTATAAAATATATTATAATAATTTGATTTTTAAATTAATTAAATTAATAAAATAATCTTTTTTGCTGTTATTATCAAATTAAAATTAATAATAATCATAACAATAAATTTAAATAATGAAATCCAAAATAAACAAATATTTTAATTAAACTTTTGAAATTTGAATATAATATATAGAATTAATATTTAATTTAATAAACAATCCACAAAATAGAAATTTTAAAATTCAAAAATTTTAAGGTATTACAATAAATATTAAAATTTTTAATGTTATATACATTTATATGTATATATAATATCATCTTTTATATATTAATTATATTAACACGTTTCTTTATTTGAAATAATATAAAATATCATGGATCGTGCTACTTACGTATCTAAACTTATTTTAAAAAGTTGATATCAGCAAAAAAATATATATTTATTTAATTTATATATAAAATAATACAGTATAAAATTTTTGTAAGATTGAGAAGCGGAAAAATTAGTCAAAGAAGGATATTGAATGCGGTCAATAATTTCTCTACCGAGGTTTAAAGTGGCAGGCCCCACATGGCTAGTAAATGTGCTCAACGGCAGTTTTTTTTTTTTTTTTTTTTTTAAATTATCAATATTAGCGTGTAAAGAGGCTCTGAGTTGGCTTAAAAACAAGGGGACAAGCAATGTATTAATTGAAACTGAGTGCCTTCGTCTACAACGAGCTCTAGTAAAGCTAGCAGATGGTTTTCAGTTTGATTTTGAGGAATGAGGAGAATTTCTCCCTCCTTTTATTTATGATATGTTGAACTTTGAAGCAATTTCAAAAAAAAAAACCGATGTATAATATCATTATTGGAAGTCTATGGTTTGATGTCTATCAGGGGGCCACCTTAGACGACCTTAGGAGAGTAAATTTGCCAACTTTCGAAGCCTAGAAGCTATCTGGTTGGAGATGATTCTGTACTGGTTCTTGCAAAAGGCCAAGTTAACCTCCTTGAGTTGGAATTTTCCTTTGCATAAAAAATGAGATTCAGCTGTTGTCCCCTAAACCCAGAAAGGGTTTTACAGTTCAAGGATTGCAACTCATGCAAATTCTGAATCATACATCTATTTTTTTTTTTTGTTCATCTAATTGCAAAGAGGATGTTGCAAAGCCATAAATCAATCAAACCAATACACAGCAAAGCCTTGATCAAAAACAGCTATAACAATAAAATCGATGAACTTCTTTTTTTTTTTTTTAAGTGAAAAAAGAAACAACTTCAATTTAAGGTAATTAAAATTAAAAAAAAATAAAAAATAAAGAAAGATGCATGTATCTGGCAAAAATAGAATTCATGACCATGGATACCAAAAAAAAGAAAAATCTTGAAACTGTCGGAAAATGATAATTTCAAGTACTAAATAAATCCAAATCCAATGTCTATCCGTGAACTATAAAGCCCCATTCCACCGACAACCCTAAAGAATTTCACATGAGAACACTGTGAAAATTCCCAAAAAGAAAAAGAAAAAGAGGAGTCTTTGAATCTGTGATCATACTTGGATTTCCAGATAAAAATTTCCGTATATGATAAAATTTGATTGATTGAGCAAATCAAATGATTGTCATTTTGAGCCCATCATTGTCATACTCATACCCAAGTCTGCTTATTCTATTTTTAAATCCATTTATTTCATATCCTATTACTGTTAGCCATTCATTACTCTACAATTCTCTTTCTAAAAAGCTCTACAATTCTCTTTCAATCCTAAGAATACTTCTAACTTGTGTTTGAAAAGTTTATAAATAAAAAATTATTATTTTAATTTTTTATTTCTAAAATTTAAATTTAAATTATATTTAATTATTATTATTTTTTCTTATTCTTTTTCATGTTCTCTTCATTTTGAAGAGAAAATAAAGAAAGAAAAATAGTATATATATTTTTTTCTCTTTATTTTTTCTCAATTTCCAAACAATGAAAAAAAATAAAAATTATTTTCTACTTTTATTTTTCTTCCTCCTATATTTTTCTTCATTCCAAACATAAGATAAATATCCAGACCTTATTTAGTATAACAATGTAGTTTAAATCCATAAATTTAACTGAAATTCATGAATTTAAATAAATTCATAAATTATAGCTCAATTTTTTAAAAATAAATAAAAGACTAATTTATCATCTATGAAATTTATAAAATTCATCATAAAATTAAACACACATTGAATGCAGCGGGGGCACTTGCCCACACTGCTCCCCTAAAATTTCGAAGAATCACATGCATGTCGTTAGGTTTGCCCCAACTGATTTAAAATAATTTGCCCCCATAAATATATAATTTTATGTATTTTTTATAAAGATAAATTTTTTGTTGTATACATAAAACTATTAAATAAATTTTTGGACAGATAAAAACCCAATTCTCTAAATATAAATAAATAAAATGAAAGTAGCCCAATATTCCAAACAACCTAAGTCCAAAATAATTATCTAAATAGTAATTATCTTAATAGCCCAAGTCGTAAACAATGAAAGCTCAAAGGAAAGTTTACTTGATAACTTAACGGGGAGTTCTATTTGTAATTCTCAATCTCGTTTTACACTTTTTATAAAATTTAATAAATTTAATTATTTATATATTTTAAATAAATTATCTTCTTCACTTTTATAAATTATATACAATCTTTTTTCATGGAGACATAACAAAATTTGGAGATTAATAACATATATCAATAAAGAAAAAAAAAATAAGAATATAATTTTTTTTGACAATATATATATATATATATATATATATATATATATATATATATATAAGATAGGGACTGTATAATTATTTCACTTTTATAGATACTGGATTTTCCCTTAAAATATATTATTTTACTTTTTAATTTTGTTTTGTGTACCCACAGCTAGCGCATTAAAAAATTTAGACTTGATAAATATGATAGTATAATAAAAAATTAAATTAAAACATGACTTAAAAAGTATTTTAGTATTTTAATTAATTAGTATTAGACGAATATGAAAATAACAGTTTAGCTATGGGAATAGTTGAATAGGAGATTACAAAGTGTTGAAAGTGAAAGACGAGGGTTACAAAGTGAAAAAAGATTGTATAATTATAAATAGGTTGTAATTTTTTTTTTCTTTTTGTTAGGAAAAAAGGATTGTAAAAATTAAAAGGATAGAAAAGGAAGAGAGGGGATTGTGAGAATAAAATGTTAAATAGAGAGAAGTTGTAAAAAAAAAGAGATTGTAAAGAAAAAATAGGGGGTTGGAAATAAAATTCTCATAATTTAATGCTAGTACTCTACTGAGGGAAGCGGAGTTAAGTTCCCCATGCTTTCTTGGTCTATAAAATTAAGTCTTCAGAACTGTGGGGTCAATTAATGATCCCTACCTCAAGGAAGAACCTGCTGTGCAGGTTAAGTGGTGAGAACCATTTGTAAAGAACCCAAGCTACTATAACTTCATGGGGCAAATAATAGGCCTTGGACAATAGAAACAATATTCTTCAATAAGAACAGAGTGAATCTCTATTATCCATTCTTGGGAACTTGCCAATTGCACTCTTATAGGTTGCGATCATAGGGAGCTTGCTTTGAATTACTTTTTCTCATTTGGGACTCAAGCGAGGCGACTACTCTTTGACTCTGGTTTATGAGTCACAGTTGCTAAGGGGCAAACGCGTGTGTACTAAAGCTTGTGCATACTTATTAAAAGATGCCCCAGTAGTCAGAACTAGTAAGTGGACTTTGAAGTATGAGACGATTAGAGTTATCTTATATTGGCTAGTTGTGCTTAATAAGTTAAAAGATATTGCTGAATGTCGAGAAGAGTTGGATGTGAACCCCTCCCATGAGAAAGAAAGTGTTAGAACACCAATTCTCGAAGAAGGGAGGCTTAAAGGCCAATTGCTCAAGTCTTAGTGTGGATTCAATATCCCAAGCCCCCATTCTCCAATTGGTTAACCGATTGCGCCATAAAAACTAAAAGTGCTAGACTGATAATAGCATCGTAAATTACGCGATCCATCACCTTATCAAGCCAAAGAATAGGTCTTATATCACACATAGCTTTTTTGCTACCTGTTGGCTTTCCATCTCATCATATTGGAAAGCTGCACTTGTCTCTGGTGTATAGGGAACATACAGCCTTCTTGACCACTCGGCCTTAGCCTGTGTTGGCGGTACCGTGAGTGGAAGAAAAACTTCTTATCAAAAGAATGAGTGGTGTGATGCGATCTACTCAATTAATGGGGAACAGTCTATATCATAGTGGTTTAAACTTCAGATAGCAGACACATAAAATGATTCTTTATTTTTGATCGATCTGCCAACCTTTGAAGGAAGCATGCTGGCCTATTACAATTAGCCAAGAGCATGTGAGCCGCATTTCAACATGCCAAAAATTCATGCTTTCTCTATGAGTTGGATTGAGACTACCAATAAGACCAAGACCAATATCCACCCACCACTGCGATCCAAAAGAACATTATGGAGAGCAAATCCGTAGAAGGTCGTTATATATATATATATATATATATCAGCCAATTATTTTTATCTTTCCCAATTTCAAACTTAATTTTTCTTTGTATCTACTGCATCTGCGACTACATGCACCATGCATACAAACATATTTTACTAATTTACTTTATATTAAACATGATCTTTATTTTTAAAAAGAAGTTACAGAAAGTAAAAGTTTGCCTCAAATTTTAGTCCGGATTCGCCCTGCCTTAATTTCTTTACCAGTTTCCGTGAGACTTGTTTTTTGATTGAGCCGATTTTGAATTTTCTCTGTGAAACTTGGGTTAAAAAAAATTGGAACTTCAATTGATTTTTTCTGGATCTTTAATATTATGGTCATTTGGATGTAAAAGATTTGAAATCTTGGATTTGAATTTCGGCTAAATCTTTTATTTGGATTATTAATATTGAATGGATTTAAATATGATTCAAATACCTAGTAAAATCTAATAGTTCAAAATTTTAATATTTTAAATACCATTTCTTATCTATATTTTTAATATAAAATCTCATTTTTTTTAAATTTCAAATTTCGAATTTCTTATATTATCTAAACAAAAGATTTATAAATTTATAAATTTCAAATCATAAATTTGAAATTTAAATTTCAAAATTCAAATCTACACATTGAAATGTAATCGTAGTCAATTTAACTAATTTTTAGATCGCAAGTAGCAATAATGTTTTTTTCTTTCCTTTTTCAACTGGATTATGATTCCTGAGAACTAAAATTTCCCTTTTCACGAAGAAATACATATCTAATTATAAGCAAATCTTTTCCCACGCATATAAATCTAATCATTCTTGTTTTTATTTTCTGCACTTCATGTCGCAATTACACATAAAAGAAACAATTTTGTTTAAAATAATGGGGTTGGAAAATTCCTTCTCTCTATTTTTTGCTCATTATTGTTAATAAAAAGAACATAGTTATATAGACTCACACTAGTAGAACATAAAATTGCTGTCTTACTCCTCTCTCCCTTAGCAACATCATTAGGTGAATTACTATTTAGTTTGTGTAATTTATTAGTCTTTTTCTCTCTTTTGAAATACATAAATTATTATTTCTATTTGAAAAATTAATTAAACAATTCTTTTTTGATAATAATTATTTAATTCTTAAATATAGAAACCATGAAACGAAAGTCATTCAATTACATTTTGATGCATTTTTTTCCCCATAAAAAAACTTATAATAAGTCAAAGCCATAAAAAACAAAAAAAAAAAAAAAAAAATTAAATTCCAAAAATACCCTTAAACATAAATATCAAATTATCACTCACATACACAAATAAAACTTGTAATGTCAATATCTAAATATTTGATATAACTAAGTTCTACCTCTCAAGTTTAAAAAAGTTCTAAAAAAATCATTATAAAGGGATTTTCAGTTTCACAAATAAGTAATTTTCTCTAATTTCTTTCTAAATTTCTTTTATTTATTCCATTGCTGTATATCAAAATTTTTAAAAATTAAAGTGCCCATTTTTTTTTTTTTATTATATAAATTAGCATTTTCAAAAATTAAGGAAGCCATATTCATCCTCAGGCCCTAGCTCCGTTAGTTCTAAATTTGACGAGGGATTGTGGGCTGGGTAAAGAGAGCAACAGCAAGAACAAGAACAGCAATGATGAGAATTTTTCACCATTACACATCCTCAATCTCATGCAATTCCCACTTTAAAGATAGGTTAATACACCGTTACAAATTAACCCTAAAAATTAAATTGGAAGTTCTGTATAATTAATTAATGAATATAACTAATAAAAATTTAATAGTAATTGCACCTCCCACAACTGACATAACTAGTGCCACAATGTTAAAAGGTTGATGCCATACAAGATGATGAAATCTTGAATGCCATTCATGCGAAATTTCAATGAAATAATAAATAAATGTTTTTATTATTAATTTAATATATTTAACCACTCACTTATCAAACCTTTTTTTTATAATTATATTGCAAATATTTAAATATATATATTTTTAATCAATATAATATTTTCTAATTTTCGTTAGCAATGCCATAGAAATATTTATTTATATTTAATCAATTATTTACATAATTATATTTAAATAGGCTGTAACGGATTCAAAATTTTTATAAGTGAAGGCGAGTATATAAACTCTAGGTACTTTATTTTTTAGTGGAGGCAAAAACAAAATGCATACGTAAATTGAAGGGTAATTAGGTAATTAGCTGAGATTCCAAAGACATCACTGCCCCAATGCAAATGCATCCCTGAATATATTTTTAATATAAACATTAAATTAAAAATATATTTAATTTATAAAAATAAAAATGAAAATAAATTTGATTACAATACATAACAGCATATTAAATAAACTTTAAACTCATACTTTACCAAAGTCGAAACTAGTATTTATCATTGCAGTGACATGAATACTAATGAATTAATTAATTAAAGAACACATGCTACTTGATGAATAATTCCAAATAAATATTACATTCATTTACATTTATTCCTAATCATGAACTGCTCTTGGTCTGCGGTGCATTGTGGTGTATCAAATTGTCAATGTGAAGTGGCTGAATTGCAAGATCACTGCTCAATCGAAGCCCTAAACATTACAGATTGTGTAATCTACCATCTACTCAAGGATCAGAATTTCTTATTCCTTTCTCTATTGGAGGATTAGAAGAAGACTAACCTGGGCTTATTTGAGAATAAAGGTGAATCAATCTTCAATTTTCAGAACAATCAGAGCTCAAATGTTGGAATCTCAGAAATAAAGCCATGATTAGCCTGATAAGCTAGACGAGGAAGTATATTCCTGTACGGATCACTTTTTCTTTTCTCTTTCAAAAAAGCAATGCATTTCTCCACCTCAGACTTTATTTGTAAGTATAATTCATGAGCTTTCTTTCTATCTTCCAACTCTTTCTCCCTTCCTGCATAACATGGTTCATGATTCCAGTGAATCTTTGTATGTTAAGAAGTGGACACCAAAATGAGCAAAAATTTCTTTACTATTTCTCAAACCTTTGCGCGAGTGAATTTTTTCAAATTTATTTCCCAAAACGAACCGTATGCTAACATAAATTAACAAATATTCACAATATGCAATCAATGATAGGGGAAGGACAAGAAATGAAAAAAAAAATGCAATTTCTATTCTAATTTTCTTTTGAAGAATATTATTAAGTATAGTAATGGAGGGGAATTATAAGGAATTTATAGCATTGCAGATTTGCAGGTTTAAACTATTGTTATAGTCTATTTATCATAGACTATTACCATCATTATACATTGATAAAAACGATAATAGGAGACTGTCTAATTGGCAAAAGCACCCAAAGTTGAAAAATATAGTTGACTTTTTACTCTCTTTATTCATTACTAAGCTTAACTGCAGTCGAAAGATTTACACCCCACAGCCCTATGCTTGAATGCTTGCAGGAAAGCCCATCCCTCTCCTTGCTTTTTTCGCCCCCATGTTGCCAAGGGGGAGTGACATGGGGACATAAAAAAGCGGATCCTATCAGCTTGTTCCAACCTAGGATAACAAACTCATGAGCATGGTCTTACTTCACCATCAAGAAGGAAGACTTCTGTGCCAAGTTTAACTCATACATAGATCCCTTCTTTTTGGGACATTAGAAAATTGGGCTAGAACTTAAAATATATGCTAATAAGTAATTATCAAGAAATTTGTTTGCCTTCGTGTAGTAAATCTGTATTGTCATTGTCTTCTGGTGTATAAGATTAATGTCCCCTATTGCTAAGGTACAACCCTCTATATATATGCTAAGAAAAAATAGTATCGATTTCCACGTAGGATCCCTTTTTGTAGGATTCTCTTTATATATATGCTAAGAAAAAATAGTACCATTTCCATGTAGGATCCCGTTTTGTAGGATTCTTCCAACATTCTATTTTTATGGACTCTAATTCTAATTAGGATTTATATTAATAGTTATCAGATGTCCCTCCAACAAAAGGTGAACAAATTTCTTTCCATTCTCTATGCCTTTTTCTCTTTCCTTCTGCTTTTATCCTTGGGTGTTCAATTGCTCCCTTTGATCAACTTCATGATGAGAATATTGATTTTGATCTCGGAAGAGATTGCAACTAATATTAATTAGAACATGCCTTATCTCTTCAAGCTTAATTTTCTGCTATGTGTTGAACACTTGCTACTGTTCTTTCTATTGAACATTTTAGCTGCTTTACTTTCAAATTGATTTTTGCAAATGTATTTGCCTTTTATTAGATCCTCTTTAGGGCTTACTTATTATTCATCATTACTTGATATAGGCTGGTGTATTTTTATCTTTACTCTTGGTGATCTGTTAATTCATTTTTTTGCGTTTAATCAACTTCTTATTCTGTGAACCATTTGTTTATCATTAGATACAAGTTCTTGTTCTGCACAACTATAAAATTTGTGTTGAGGGGTAAACTTTTCTCTTCAGCAAATTCTTTTCTCACTCGTCTTGCAAGTGCTTTAGAAGTTCACTTTTATTTTGATCTCTTTATTTTTTAAGTTGAACACTTGATTACTGTTCAGGGTGAGCAACTTGTGACTTCTTGCCTTTAATCATGCTTGCTTTACTTCTAAGGATTTTGTATTTTGAATATTTCAATTGGTTTTTTATTGCTTGCTTTGATCGGCTGCTACTTGCTTATCAATTCTTGTCTTTATCATGTGTTTACTCTCTGTGTTTGGTCTTTTTTAAGGTTGTATGCTAAAGAAAAAATAATACTTTTTCTGCTCGCATATGTTAGTCATATAAAACAATATATTTTATACAAGCATGCATTCACTATGACCATTTCTTGGGTTAATTATCCTTTTGAAGATATCTTGTACTCAATAAGCTGAATATATAGTAAACAAGATTTAAAAGCTATTACTTCTTTTTCTTGGCAATATTGACACCTGATAAAAAGGTGAACACACATTTATTAAAGGAGTAATATTACTTTATTTACTTACTTTACTTGAGATGTCTTACTGATTATGAGCCACTTAGGCTGTTAAAAAATATTTTATTTTTTGATCTATATATATTTGACTGTTCATCAGGTTGGATGGCAGATGTCCCCCCAACAAAGGGTAAACAGTTCCAATTCATCGTTCACCATTGGTGATTCATTTTGCCATCCTTTATAGTTTGTTCTTTTGGATTTTGGCTCTTAGGCATGTAAGATTAGTTGACTTCATTCTTATTAGTTTTCCTGCCTTGAGGTTGCTTTCAACAGCTTCTCCAAGCTCATTGAACACCCTAATGAGGTCCTTGGACCATATTTTAGGGAAAATTATCAATAGTTTGTTGAACACTCTAATGAGATTATTAGAACTATATCTTTGGGATATTTGAACACTAATGGTTCGTTGAACACTCTAATGAGATCTTTAGATCCAAATTTTTAGGATATTTGAACATCAATAGTTTGTCAAACACTCTAATGAGATGCATAAATCCATATCTTTGGGAGATATGAAGGGCTAAACAATTTACTGCGAAACCTAATGAGGCCGTTAGGACTCATATTTTCAGATCACTTATAACACTATCGATCATAATTATTTCCTAATGAAAGCCTTAGATTTCAGACTTTGGAATGTGTTGAGCACTAAACAACTTACCGCGGAACCTAATGGGACCCATAGGACACATATTTTTTGAATTACTTATAACACTATCGTTCATAATTATTCCACAATAAAATCCTTAGATTTCAGATCTTAGGGATGTGTTGAGCACCTGTCCTGGATGGAAACGGCAAGTGAAGTGTTTTGCCGTTTCCGAAATGTTTTCCGCCTTCCATCAATTCTTTGTCCCAACTCTGAGTTATACGGGAAAATGAAAGATTTTCTAGGTAGAAAGGAGCTAAAAGGTCTCAAACAAGGAAAAGAGACAAAAATTAAGACCAAGCCATGTGGAGCACGAACCAGTGCGACCAAATAAGGCATGAGGCTGTGCATTTTAAAACGCTACTGGACTAAAAATTAAGAAACCACACGAAGCCATGTGTCTAGAGGAGCATGAGCTCGTGCATAAGAGCAAGAAAGGTCCCCCCCCACCCTAGAATCTTGTACTAGAAGCTCAGATTTGGACTTATTATATATTCATTCTTTTCTCTGACTCTGAGGAATGTTTTTCTTCAGACAAATTCTTTGAGATTAGTCCTTTTAGATCTAGAACAACTCTATTTCCATTTTTAGTAGATTTTTAGTTTCTCGAGAAGATTTTACTACTTTGGGATTCAAAGAGATCATTCTCTTCCTTGGAGCTTCAATTTGCATTTCTTCACTGAGTTTGCCTTTAAATCCAGTTCCTTTCAATATTTGTAATGATGCTTTCACTAATTTCAATGCAATTTAGTATTCATTTCTCTTATTTTGCCATGAGTAACTACATTCCTAACTAGGATTTAGATGTAGATTAACTTAATTCCTTGTGGTATTTTGTATACTCTATTAAGTTATTGCTTGTGGTATTTTGTATACTCTATTTTTGTAATAGGTTTGCTTGGAATTAATCAATCAATATTGAGATTGCTTCATGTGAACGTTTGGCCACTATTTACATACTCTAAGGTAATCCATAACGTGTCGAGAGTGGAAATGGGTTATTGGTTCACGGGATCAATAGATCTAATAGAGTTACCACATAGAGATATGCATAAGCTTAGATGATTATAGCTCATCCAAAGATCTTAATGAATCCTATTAATACTTATCACCACGAGAGTAGGTATGGGATTAATATGGATACGAGTGATTTACCTTGAGAGGACTTCACTTAGATTAGGGAAGTCATCTTCAATTCCTTGCATTTCTTGAAGCAAAGATAAGAGCATACATGATCCACAAGCTATGAAAGTTAATTGAAATCTAAAACCTAGGTCATTTCCCATTGATTTTTCATTTAATTGATTTATTACGTTAATTGTTGTTTACTTCTTATTTTAGTCATAACCAATCAAACCAACAATTAACCAATTCATTTGACTAAATATTAGAAAAATTCAAAATATTGGTATTCCATCCCTCTCCCTATGAATTAGACAACCGCTTACTCTCTTAAAAACTACTAGTTACAATCAACCCGTCTACTTGCAGTGAGAAAGAGCTACTCATTGCTTTTTTTTTTTTTTTTGAGGAAAATTATTGCTTATGTTAGTACTAAGTAGATTTTCATATATAGTGTGTTTTCCATACCTTCTGTTTCGATTGGTTTCCCAAAATAATAATAGAATCTTCCTGGAAGTTTTGGCAGGATTCCTGGAAGGTGCATATCTTGGTTTCCCACTTCACCTTGCTCTTCATTCCTTATTATCACAAAAGACCATGCAAAGAAAAGAAAACAAAATTGGAAATAAAGATAAATACAAGATCAAAGATTTACTGGAAACCAAGAGCAGACAAATCGACCTTCGAGCATACCTCACACTCTTAGATTGCTCTGCTATATTTTGTATGTAATCCCTAAGGAAAGGAATCTTCATTTGGTCATCATAGTCAAAAAATACCTGAGATAATGAATAGACGATTAATTACTCATTTGAGACTAGAGATCAGATCCAAACTGGTGTTAGAGAATGTGAATCCAAAATAATGCATATACAATGCTAGAGAATGTGAACCCAAAATAATGAATATACAAATGCCAGGGGCAGCTGAGGTGAATGTATTAGAGATTTGAGACTAGAGATCATATGCAAAATGTTGTTAGAAAATGTGAATCCAAAGTAAGGCACATACAGTGCTAGGGGCACCTAAGGTGAATGTGTTGTATTAGAGATGTGGGTCAAAATTTATTGACAACATTTAAGCTGTCTTACGGTCAAGTGCACACAAGATTAATCTTACTGTCAAGCTGGAAGATCACTAGCATTTAAGCTGCTTATTATGGCAACTATGAAATTATTCCACATCTTAGAAAGCTCAAGCCTCTTGGACAAAATGAGCAGTGTATGTATGTGTGTATTTGAGTTAATAGGAAGATTGATTCAGTATGATATTCACCTAACAAGATGTAAAAATAAGAAATTATGATACAGTGCAGCAGTGCCCTACACAAACAAACTAATAGATAATCAATAAGATATAAAGGATATCCTCTGGCCTTACGTCAAAAAAGTCATCTTCTCCAACAACACCAAATGGCACAATTTTGGCTCCGAACCTAGCTGCCATCCTCACAAACTCAGATTGTTTAGGCCAAAATAACTTGTATTCTTCACCCTGAAAGTTATGAAGAGTTGACTGTTGATAAAAACCTCATATCATCTAAGGTAAATTTCCTTGAAAACATTAAAATAAAGGAGGGAAATGTTAAAAGTAAGATTCATCATCCATTTAAAAAAAAAAAAAAAAAGGAAAATGGTTAGACAATAGTATTTATCCATCCCAACTCCCAAGTTCTTTTTTTCCACCAAGCATGCAGTGGCAGACGCAGGATTTGGACCCAAGCGGAGCAAGAAGGTACATGCTTTAACGCAAAAGGAAAGAAAAATTAATTATTATGACCTTTAATTAAATTCAAGATTTCCTTGATTTACTTAAAACCTGATATAAATAAATATATGCTAATTGTTATATACAATACAAATCAAACTTTTATATATAATGCATAAATAAATCAAGTTCATGCCTATAAATATTTAATATTTCTTAAAAACAGATTAAGCTTCTAAAAGAATTATTTAGTCCTTAGTACTTGTTTCACTTATTGTATTTCCGTAATTCTCTAGCAAATATTTGCTTAGATTTGTAAATAAACAAGTCTGACATGTGACTTTCATTATATAAAGAAAAGATTTCTTCTACAAGGCAAGCTGAATATTGAGAAACTGATATCTCATTCTGGTACAGACGATATCTCATTCTAGAATAGACTTCAATAACAAAAATCATGATTCAAGTTAAAACATGAACACTGAGCTTTCTTCTAATCAAAATGATTACTTTTTAGGATAACAGACAAAGAATAACAGCATTACCTTCCTATGACAGGCCTCACGCACGCCTCCTGGGTACAGCAGTACATGAGCCTTTGAAGATAGAAGTTTGTAAAGAAGTGTTCCTGAAACAGGAACTGCACCCATTACTCTGAATAAGTCAAATTGTGATATTGGAGGTAATAATCCTTCTTTCAATCTCATAAACATTGATGGATGTGCTATCCCCCTCATAATAATATTTCTTTCCAAGAAAAGTTCGGAAACCAATGGATTTAATTCAAATCCCAGTAACATGTGATAGCCAACGAACAAGACTGGTCCTTCCGAAGGAACACCTGCAAGACTCCTAACTATCTTCCCATCTTCTAAAGTTGAGAGCATCACAGGGCTTGTAGCATTATAAACAAACCTAAAACATCATAATTGGGAGAAAAAATACTATTTAAATAACAACTCATGTTGATGGCTAAAGTCACTGTTAGGTTGGCTGTAACCATTTGTCTACTGAAGATTGTTCCACAGGATATAGCAAAATGTTCATCTTCCAAGCATAATGCTTGAGAGTAAATTGTCCAAAGAAACATATTATTTCCCATACCCACCTACATCATTCCACTGCTAGAGTGGCTAAGTTAACTAAAAATTGTTGTCTCAATCATAAGGAAGGAGATTTGTATCTGTAAGAAAGCAAAATGACATATAGATAATACAATTCGTATCCCCAGGAAAGCAAAATGATATACCTGAATGATTCATGTATTTTTTTGAATTCAGCAGGGGATGGTTGTATGTAATCTGAAACATAGTCATGGTATGCTCCTCGACGATAGAAACTAGTACCCTTGATGATGTTTAATAAATCAAAGTCCTCTTCCTGCCACATATGTATAACTATTACATGCATCAAAGAAAAAACCTAAAAACTGAAACAATTTTTTGATATGTACATAAAAAATAGAGGAGCGAGAGAAGTCAAGGAAAACCAAATTTAGGGATTCTCTTAATTTAATTCTTATAAGTAAATTTTTCTATTTGGAAATTTTGGGTTTAGTATTTCTTAATCTTTTCTTTTGATTAGAAATATTTAAATTTGTTTGATTCCTATTAAGTATGGGGTTAGAGACTTATTATCAAGCGTATAAATATTTATTTAACTAGTCATTCATCTTTCTAAGGGTTTGATAAATGGTTTGCAAGGCATGCTAGCTAACATACCTCCTCTTCTCTTCTTCTACTTCTTTTTATTCAATTCAGACTTCCTTCTTTTCTTTTTTCCATTTGAAGTTCAAACCCCTTCTTTTGTTTCCTTCAAGGTATGCAGTGCTAATACAATACATACTGCTCAAAGCCCCCATATAGCCTCAAATTTTTTTTGCTCTAATGTGCCTGACTTTTTCTCCTTGACTCTAAAATTTCTTCTTTAAATCTGAATCTTACAATCTGTCAATTGACATTTTCCCACCACAGAAGCATTATTAGGTTGGTTGGTTACCTTGTCCTACAGCCGTATGATATCAGATTGAATGGTAGTACACAAAAAAGCCTCTGCTATTTGAACTCAATGCAGAATGCTATTTGTACGGACATCCAAAGGATTACAAGCTGAAATTGATGCTTACAAGGTACTATTGTGTGAATTGGATAGTTTAGTGTACATGTATGGCGTTCCTGAAAGAGATCCTATTTCCTTGCAATCTGAAGTTTTCATGGTAGTTGTCTTCTACACGTTAAAGTTACAATTATAGGCGTGGGAAATGCAATAAAAAATTTCATTGGCAAAAGTCTACTTTCTATTCAACTCCAAATTGAATCAAAATCCTTGATTCATCATTGCCTACTCAAATCTTTTGCCATAAAAAAAGGAAGAAATATTTTGGCACGAGCAGAGATAGGTGTTTCAACAAATAAGCATATTGTAAAATCAAAGGCATAAACAATTGAAGAAACTCTTGAAAGAAATATTATAAAAGCTTCAATTTGCTCTAATTGAAGAAAGTACAACTCAAGAGTATGCAGATAAGAATCTCATCGTCAAGAGCAAGAAGAAAATATGAAACCTGAAGGTTTTGATTGTTGAGACCTCAAAGAACATATATGATACCTAGATGAAAAGGATGCAAATGAAAAATTCAAGGTATTCTAAAGAAAGAAGAAAAAGAATCCGTGGAGGAAGATTGGAGATTGCATAGCTAATTGATTTTGTCATTCATGGCAAAAACAAGAGTGGTTCAACATTGCAACCTAGGATTTATTTTATATGTTCTGACACAGGGGGGTGTGAGGAAAAGGATGAATTCCATCCTTTCAATTCAGTTGCTTTCCAAAATGATAGATCCTCAAACTTCAATTGTTGATAATGTGGCAATATAAAACTTGAGCTCGATTTCATATGACAGACCAACCAACCAAGCTACTAATGCTTTGCTTTTGTAATGGGGTAACATGAATTAATAGATAGATTTAGGATTCAGATTTAACGAACAGAAAGGTTTAGGATCAAGGAGTAGAATTAGGGATGACTAGAACAAGGAAAGAAAATTACAGGTTGTTAGAGGCTGTGAACAGTATAGTGCTGCTCCATTAGTTGCTCTGTCTTTGAACAAAAGAAAAGAGGAGGGAAGGACACTGTAAACATCAAGACTTTCAAATAAGATATTTCAACCATTAATCAAAGAAGTCAAAGAAATAGCTAGTTATAAAATCCTATCGCAGATAAGATTAAGGATCTCAAACTAAGAAGAAGATTTTAAACCCAATACTAAATAGGAAGCAAACAACTTTCCAAATATTGTAATCAAAGAAAATTTTCTAAATGGTACTAATACCTTAAAAGTCCTATATAGAAAAATCTGAACTTCATTAAGAGTTAATTAAAATAATCCCTTTTATTTGGTTTCATTGATCGTATAATAAGGGCAAGGAGAGTTAGTTTATCCTACCAAGAAGAGGAAATGACCACAATCATAAAACCAACGATTCTCACATTTCGGCAGCACATGCTGAAGTCTTTGACCTTCCTCTTTACTTGGTAGCAACTTGTCCATTTCACTGAAGCATACAGAGCATGAATCAGGCAGATCATTCTAAGTAGAATCAGACTTTAAGCAGCAAAGCTACTAGTATGGTAATAGGTAATATATATATATATATATATATATATATATATATATAATGGATTATGCCAAGGAGATGGACCTGGAGAGTATCAGTGTTTGAGCGTTTACAGCATGTAGGCGTGAATTGGCAAATTCTGCAGCCGATTTAAGCAATTGTAGCCTCCACAGAAGTGTTTCTCTCGTAAAGATATCACCCAGAAGCTGCGCCAAAAACCATCAAAATACTCGGAACACATGACATTGTGCAACCATCAACACAAAAAAAGTAAACACCATAGATGACATACTAAACATGAACTGCCAAAAAAAGTAATGGCTATTTTTCCCTTTAAAATTAAGACTCGATAATAAATGCTGGTGACAGTTTTTCACATGTCAACTAAAAAATTTGTTCTCTGGTCTAGTACAAAAATTAGTACTTGGATTTACTAAATGAATTAGAATGAAACCTTACAGAGAGGTGAGATGACATTGCAGCGACATCCTGTGACAGCTCCAAAACTGTATGCTGAAGAGGAACTCCCTTTATCACATTATCCATCACCACCTTCAAAGGATTACCTAAATGCATGCAGCAGCGATTGCTGGTGTCAACTGGGGGAAAAAAAAATCATACACATATAATTGCGATTCTTTAACAGTGCTGAAATTTCCACCTAATTAAGGATAAATTGGAAAAATGAGGATGAAAATAGGGATGTGATTTGCTAGAATCAATTCCAAGTAGCTTTCAATCGGAAGATTATGCATGTTTATCCAAATTCACACCTGTCCACTTCCAGCCACAATACTAACATCCTGAAAGTTCAGATTCATGCAGATGCTGTTCTCATTCCTTGAAGTTGTTAGAGATGCAAACCAAATTTTTGGATCCTCAATTCCAAGCTTAAAGTTTTTGGTTAAGCGGTTTTTCAATTTTGTATCAGAGTTTATTTGACTGACAACAAAATCTAGAATTTGAATCCTGGGTCCCCCATGTTAAGTAGAAAATTTCAGCCTAAAATTGAGGAGTCGGTGCTGTCCATTCTTTAACCCAGTGGACTTTTGCATGGAGATGCAAAATCTATTCTTTAGGTGAAGAAATTGTTCAACATCCTTCCAGTTAAGGCCTATCCAGTCATTAGATTCAAGTGTCTGATCTCCCAATCTCAATCAGCGAAGGACCAAGTAATTTGCATCTTAAATTTGACTAAGCTTAAAACACTATTGGTCATTAAATGGTGAAATTCAATTGAGACATGAAAAAGCTTCAAATTCAAAAAATTAACAGTAACTAATTTCCTAGCAGTGGCAGATCCAACAAATGTTTACCTGCCAACTCCTCAAGCCTATTATGCTATACGAGTTAAATATGGCCATGAAACGTAACTGAATTGCACTTTACAAAGTAAGCTAAAGAAATTTGAAATATTAATCCATGCAAATCTCTAGGTGCATGTCAATGTTTTCCATTCATTAAAAGCAAACAGGTTATGGATGGTGCACATGACCCAAGCAAATCTAATATGTTAGCTCCACGCAAAGTCAAATGTATATCTTGAGCAATAGCAAAGCCAAAATTTACAATTCTGACAATAAAGAAAACCTGTAATCAAGCTCAGCAAATATGGAAGGCGAAGTTCATCAGGTATGACAACCAACAAAGGTGTTAGAGATGCCAGCTGCGACTTCTTAAAAGATGTTCCTAACAAAAATCAATCAAAATCATGTGAAGTGAACAAATTATAACCAATAAATGTCAAGTAAGATCTTATGTTGATGCTGAACGAATATAAGCATTTTCCCTTTATCTAAGAAGGGCCTCTGCAATACGTGTAATACGTTGATTTGTGAAGAATTAATTAACTGTCCACATGTGGCAGCCTCTTATATTCATTTATTTTTCAAAGGCGTTGATAACCAGTAAGAAACCATCAATATGGTCACTTCACTAGTCGATTCATGTTTATGTGCTTACACATGTCCGTGCTTATATATTGTTCAATATCTTAGAATACATGGACATCCATAAATATGGGGGAACTGAATGTGTACACTCCCATCAATGGATAAGGATGCAAATTTTCACCTGGATTAGCCAAAATAAGTACAAGATCAATGTCAGGGACATGAGCTGCAACAGCTAGAGCAAGGCATGCTCCCAGAGATTCCCCAACAAGATATATTGGTCTGCGAGGTGAATCCGCGTTCTCTGATCTAACTGTTCTTTCAACCATCTTCACTAGGCCTGAACCATAAATTTTATGGGGAAAAAAAAAGCATACTTAAGCACAAGATTACAATGAATTCAATCTTACTCTCCATCTCTATCACATGTAGTATGCATTAAAAAAAAAAATTGACAGGGTGATGGAGAGATTGCGAAGGACCTGTAAATGGTGTTCTATCCTTAACTGGAATATGCAAGCACCACATGTCGAAAAGCCTGATGAGGAAAAAAGAATTCCATACATTAAGCATCATAATCATTAATATTAGACAAAGTAGGTCATCATGCATTGGACAATTAATAAATTATTTTAGAAGATTCACCTAAATCAGAACATTATAATCACACATTGTGATTGTACATAAAGCGGATGAAGGACTTACTTTCCAAGACTATAATGTTGTCTAACAAGGCCTAGCCCAACACCATCAATCCCTGCAAAATTAGAACCTTTTATGAACAAACAACACGAGAAGTGAAAAATAAGAAGTTTGTGGTGTCTGCATAAATTGAAAAAGTGAAAAAACATTTTTTGGAGGGAATTAATCACCATGCAGAAATAAAAGCTACTGGAATGATCAAATGGTCAAGTGTGATCACAATGAGGATGTTAGAAATTCAAATTCCAACATTAACCGCCTCTCCCTTGGATCAATCAAAAAGAAAATAAATTTGTGGGAAATAAAATGTTATTTGACGCTATAACAAACTGGAATTGTAAATTTTAACAATTTATTGGCACCCAAACATACAAAAAAAAAAAAATTATTTATATATTGTCTACTTACATCTGTGCCAAACTGCATATAAGTGTCCATTAGATAGCTCTTTTTTTTTCTTATAATTTTTTTTGGGTCTTGAATATGGAGATAGATATTTAGAGGGGAAAAATCCTACTTCAAAATCATTCTTAAAATAATTTAATAAAATTTTATGATAATCTTAAAATTATACTTTAAAATATTGTCATTTCAATAAAAATTTAAGTTATTCAAATATAAATATATTATTGAAAAATTAAATTTCCAGTGAAACAAACAGAAATTTAAATCCTTAGAAAGGGACGAAATAGAAAGAATGTGAAATGCAAAAAATATAAAATATAAAGAATGAATAAAATATCTCTTTTTGTGTGAAAGAAAAATCTATAAATTTATAAAGGTAGTTAAAGATTATGTAAATTCCATCATTCACATTCTTTCAATCCAAACTTGCCCTGCATCCCATAGCGAGAACTAAAAAATACATAAAAATTAACTTTTCTATAAAGCAAGCAATAATAAGAAAATACATCCAATTAAATATATGAAGTCTACTTCAAATATAAATAATAATAATAATAATAATAATAATCACAATAAGAAATTTATTTATATTTTTTATAAAATATACAATTTTTTTTTCTTTCTTAGTAGTATTATATTTTGTTGTCTAATCGAAATATTAATGAACAACCAAAAAGCAAACAGACGAACACTAAATGAAGCAAAACCTATATGATGATATGACCGTTGACTTTTAATACTAAGTTTCTATGGCACTCTTTAACCCTCCACTTCAAAAGCAAAAAAAATCTCCTTTTCACATCGTGTCTCCTTTGGAATCGAATTCTGACCTATTTTAAAATCTAAGTTTTGAATTATTTTTTATTTTTAAAAAAATAATAATTGTTTTTGATAAATCATAATTTATAAAAAATTAAGTTTTTTCAAAATTATAGTTTCTTACTTCTTAAACCCTATGAAATTTAAAAATAGTTTATTAAAAATATTTTAAACTCAATATCAAACACACATTTCCTATGCAACATTTTTTTTATTACTTCAACTATTAATTTAGTTTTTAGCTCGTCATTTTATTTTATATTGGCAATAAGTGAGTTAGATTTCCACTTAGACTTGGATACTTGAAAAGTCTAAAATTTTTTTGAGTAATTATTTGATATAATGATAATAAATCATTTGTCAGAGATATCAACAAAAAAAAAAATTAAAAAAAAACTATAATTATCAAATAATTTTATTATTATTATTAGAGTGAACTATCCTTCAACAATTAGTTTAAAAAAATCATTTAATAGAGAGAGAAAATTTTTTTAGTACTTTATGATTGGCATGCTGCACCAAATCATGCTGATTTTGGTATACAGAGTTTCTGGGACAAAATCTTTTGGTAATACAATAAAGAGTAGCCAAGTTACACTAAAATTAAACCGCTGTGAAATTATTGAACAAAAATAATAGGAGAGAAATGAAAAATAAAAAAGAAAAAGAAAAATAGCAATTAGGAGAGCTCAGGTGGGTCCACTGCTCAATTGCTATTACTTATAAAAATAAAAAAATAATAATAATAGCAAAAACAGCGAAAAGATTAAATCATTACACTTTCCAGTTACTGATAACCTACTTTTGATCCGTTTATTAACAAAATCAAATTGCAATCGATACTCGGATTAATAAAATAAAATAAATGAAGACAAAAAGAAGAAAGAAGGCGAATGGAGAAAAACCACTTGCCTGGTAAATAGAGCAGGAGAGGAGAATTTTCCGAACGGGATCCACACTCTAACGGAGAGAACCACCGTGGTGGACCACCGTCCGATCTGATAATTTCCTTTGATTCTTCAAAATAATCTTTCAAACTCTTTCTACTCTTCATTTCCTCTTCGGCTAACTTCCAAATAGATGGATTTTGCTTCTCTTCTATTTTCTCTGTTTTTTCTTCTTCTTCTTCAAACCGCTCCATCTTCAAACTTCCATTCGTGGTTTTTTCCGTTGCCGAAGAAGCTAATATCTGCTCTGTAGAGATTACAAATCTCTTAGTCTGATTTGGAATTGGATTTAGTTTTACTTTATCGGATGATGATGAGGATGACGATGGAGTTAGGCAAGAACGGACGAGCGCCGGTGAAAATCCGGCTGCAAAAGAACATGCCCCGGTGGCCGCCATGTTAAGTGTACTGATCTATCTCTGTCTCTGTCTCTGTCTCTCTCTCTCTTTGTTTATCTAGAGTATAGAGGTCTCCAGAGACTTAAAGACTGGCTGGTTGGTTGAATACAGAGATTTGGCAATAAATAATTTACCATTAATGGGACACGATATGGATTAAAATATAAAATTAAGAGTAACTAAATTAAATCCTTATAAAAAAGGAATCACTAAATTAAATTAAATTTTTTTTGATATGGAAAGTTAAATTAGATTATAATAATTTCCTATTTCAAATTAACACAGAGAACAAATACTAACACTTTTGACGGAAAACAAAACAAACTGGAATCCAGGCTAGTTCGGTAAACTTTCCGTTTTTTAATGCTTTTGTTGTTGAAACTTGAAACTATAACATGAAAAAAATGAAAAGGCAAAAATAAACAAGTTTATTAAACAATCCATTAAAAAAAAAAAAAAAGTTTATTATACAAAGCTTTGAATATATATATATATATATATTTGACATTTCAAATATTTTTTTGATATAATATATTACTAAAAAAAAAAATTGAGAGAACATTCAAAAGTGGGCACGAAGTTTTAAGTCTCAACAATATTAAATACACTCTCGATGCTAAAAAAAAATTAATGTTAATTAAATTCTAAATTACATTAAACAATTAAAGTAAAGTAAATAAAATTTTTGAAATAAGGTTTGAAGCATAGCAAAAGTTTTATAATATTGAATAAAAGCCTATTAATCTCCAGTTTGAAAACTTAAATTTTATAAAAATTTAATTTAATTTCATTTACTCAGCTTTCAATTTTGAAAATATTTATGAATTTTAAATAATATGAATTTTAATATAATTGAGTTAAATTTTATTAATTAAATTTACTTATTTAACATGATTTATTTTAAACAGTACCTAATGTGGTTCCATTGAAGAAGAATAAGAAGACTTAATGGGGAGGAAAAAAAGGGTTCTCTTATGTGTAATTTATCATTTATTTAATTCTGATAAAAAAAATCAACAGCCACAATTATTTAAATTTCATATTATTTAAATTTAATGATATTATCTTACCAATTTTTTTAAATTGACTAATTATAACTACTGGGACAATTGAAAAATAATTTTTGGAAATTTTGGTGTTTAAATGTCAACAGCCATAAATAAATTATAGGTATGGCCCCATTGAGGTATTTTTTTTAACAAAAAAAAAAAATTGTGATTAAGATTCATTAAGTCATAGTTATCCGTCCATTAATATGATTGCAAAGTTTTTAAATGTCAAAAAAAGAAATCTACCTCAAATATGAAATTTACAATTTATCTTTCATATTTCTTTTATTCTAATTAAGGGGGATGTGGTAGAATAGTATTAAATTTATTTTTAAAACAATAAAATTTGGCGTCAAATTTATTATGAAAATTATAAAATTTTAAATTTCAATTATAATTTCAACCGTAGTTAAATTTATCATTATATAATATAAATTAATTATTTATTAGACTAATCACTCTAAATATGTTTATTGAAGTATGGGTTTAATAGTTGTTTAGAGAATTTTTTTTTTATTATGTATTAACTTTTTAGATTTTTTGTCATACGTGAAGTTACTTTTTTTTTTTTTTAAATAAGACACTTCAATAATTTTTTCATATTATTATATTTTATAAGTTCTAATTGTAGATTATGCAGACCAACATATTTAATATATTTTTATCATTTTATTAGTTGACTTATATATAATAAATTTTGATTTATATATTTTATTTATATTAATATTTCAAATTATCATAAAATAATATTTAAATCTCATAAAATAATAATAATAATAATTTATATATATTAAAATAATTTTAAAAATAGAAATTAAAAAAAGTACCAAAATCCATATTTATATTAATTTATCTTTATGTAAATTTTAAATTATTTTCTTTCATGTAATTTTTAAATAAAGACGCAAACTTCTAAAGTAGTCTACAGCTAGTGCTTCATTTCTTAATTGCAGCTTGAGGCTAAAATTTCAATTGATTCTTAAAAAAAATTAAAATCTCATGTAATAAGAGTATTTCAATACATTTTTTATATATGTTAAATTTTTTATTATAAAAAATTATTTTAAAAAATAAAATTTTAATAAATTTTTTATTTTTAAAAAATAAAAAAAAATATTGGTTTATCTTTCCAAATTTAAAAAATTAAATATCACTCTTTATTTTAAATTTAATTAATGAAATATAAGTTTTTATATATTTATTTGAAATAATTTTTATACTAGTTTTTTATCAGATAATTTTAAATAATGAAAATTGAAATAATTAATATTTATGTGATAAAATAAAATAAAAAGTAAAATACAGAGAATTTATTAAATTTAAATAAAATTTTTTATTTTTTATTAAATAAATACTTTTATTAAGTAAAATATATTTTTTAAAAAAAAACTTTATGGAAAATGTTTTTATATGAATTTTTTTTTAATGAAAAGACACTTGGCGGCTACATTTATTTATAGATATGTAGGTTTTCAAGATTTGTTTCGCTTGAAATATATAAATATTAATAGTATATGGGAATGGACGTCACCTCTTGTAATAAATAGAAAGGGCAAAGGTCAAAAAAATCTTTCAACTTTTTTAATTGTTTTATTAGACCTTTTTTTTCTTTAGTGGTGTAATTAAATTCTTTTTTTATTTTTTAATTTAGACCTTCCTACAGTATTTGACGGCTTTTTTTTTTGTATTATTAATTTTCTCTCTCTTATTTTAATTTTCGAAAAATTTTCATTTTACTAAAGCTAGTAAATTTTCTGAAATTAAAGGTGTGCGTCTCTTTTTTTATTAATTATTTTTGTTTTGCATTTTTTTTAGGTAGTTATTTTTTAAAATCCAAAATTGAAAAAAAATTATATTCTTAATTATCATTTTATTTTAGCACTATTAAAATTTATATAAATACCTTTTTTTAAATATATTTTATTATTTTAATTATTTATATATTTTAAAATTTTAGCAGTAGTGTATATATATATATTTCTCCATAACTCATATGACCCAAACAATTCAAATTTAAAAATAAGGTTTAATTGCATAAAAAAAAAAAACAGATAAAGCCATTAGTATAAATACAATGGTTTTATATATATATATATATATATATATATATATATATATATATACGTTTGCCCTAAAAACTACAAACAAGAGCTTCGTTGCGTTTAGGGAGGATTCATAGCAGACTTTAGTTCCAGCTCACTTTGTATGGTTAAATTTAGTAACCATTGACCAGTTCACAGAACAAATCGACACTGTTTTCCCAGTTCACTTTGTTAGCGTAGATTACTTGAAATTATTGTGAATTTCAATTTAAATTTTAAACATAAAATCAAAAGAAAAAAGTATAATGTTAAAATTCTAAATGATCAATTATTTCTAGGGGATAATTATCTAAATGATTTTTTTAAATTTAATTGAAATTCAATTGTTTATTTTATTATATATTTTTTCTAATTATTGGAGTAGTTTTCTTTTCTTTTTTTTTTTGACGTCATAATTATTGGAGTAGTAAGGAAATACTGAGAAAAGTAAGTAGAACACCACTGGTTTGTAACAAGGTAGAAGAAAAGAAAGAGCATCCTCGCACTGCTCAGTTTAACAAGGTAGAAAACAAAGATGTGTATATTTTAAGGACCAAAGTACAAAAAGGCCCTTTAAGTTTAGCCCGTAGATAAATACTCAAACTATATTTCAGAACAAAAATCTTATAAAATAATTTTTTTTGTCCAAATATACCCTTCTGTTGAATAGACAGTTATCGCAGTTTAAAATTATATTAAAATAATATTTTAAAACACTAAATTATTTTTATTATTTATTTTAAGATAATTAAAAATTAAAAATTTTTAGAACATGAACAAACTAACCCAGAACAACAAAAATAATCCTAACACAAAAACCAACCTAGACAATTTCGCTCTCTCCAAAAACCTACCTTTTTCCACCATTCACATCTGAAGAGAATTACAAAGATTATCAAGAGAAAATAATCGAGATAGACAACTAATACTTTCGGTAGACGGGGTGTTATTGGCCTCAATTCGAGTAGTGAATAAACTTTTAATGGACTTGAGGAAGCAAATCCACTCTTCAACCTTCAATTTCTTTAGAATTTGATCTGCCTTATAATAGCTCCAGCACATCTTTCTGCAACATAGTCAAGCTATGATTTGCATTTTAGATGAAGTTGAGCTTGATTTGAAAGAAGCTAAGCTTGATTTGCTTTTAGACGACGCTGAGCTTGATTTGCATTTTAGATAAAGTTTGAGCTTGGTTTGGAGATGCATGTTGTAAACTAATGAAGTTGACTACTTGTTTCGCTTATCATTATTGATTGGAATTTGATTTTGTTAACAAATTTGCTTTGATATAGTTGAATCTTATGATTCTTTGTTTTTAATTGAATTTTCTTTTAAGTCTATATGGGTTTGTTGGTATTATTCTTGAATTTTTATTTTTTTAATTATTTTAAAATGAATAATAGAAATAATTTAGTATTTTAAAATAGAAAATAATAGTTTTAATATAATTATAGATAGTGTCAACTGTCTGTTTAATGGAGGGGCATATTTGGACCAAAAATGTCATTTTGCAATATTTTTATTCTAAAATTTAGTTTATGAGACTTATTTGCTTATCGGATTAGATTTAAGAGGTTTTTTTTTTTTGTACCTTATCTCTATATTTTAATACACCAATTATTATGTATATTTATTTGAGTTGTTGAAGGAGAGAAGAAAGAGTATTCTCGCGCTGATCAACAGCATTTGACCCATTTAGAATTTTTTGAAAAAATTAATTTTAAATATTATGATTTATAAGGAAATTTTCAGGTTATAATGATTTGAAAAATATTTTTCAAATAGGGATGGAATTTCTATTGATTGGGCGGAGAAAATCACTTTTTGCCACAATTTTACGCGACAATGAATAAAAAAACAACAAACTTCTTTACATCACAGTTTTTAGGGAAAAGCAAAAAAAATAAATAAATAAAAAGTAGTTTACACATATAAATTTGGCGAAAAGAAATTAAAAAAAAAATTAAAAGTTGCTAATATAAATTAGTGGGGGATATTTTCATATATATATATATATATATGAAAATTAATAATGAAATAAAGGTTAATGTAAAAAAATTATATAATCACTAAATATTTAGTATATAATAAAAATTTTGAAATAATTTGAATAATAAACTTTTATTTTTTATGCAATTTGAATAATAAACTTTTAATTAAGAAATAGTGTAATTGAAAATTTTAATTAAAAATGAAATAATTTTATGATTTGGGCTGTTAGATATTCTGCCATTTTATTTCGTGACAAACTATTTTCTACCGTTTTATTTTGTGACAAGCTCTTTTTCGTTTTTTTTTTTTATTTATAGATTTTTTTATCATAATTTTTGTGGAATTATTTGTTTACCAAATATTTATGTGTTTTGTAAAGTGAAACTCTTATTTCCACCATAAATTTATAAATTTTTTACTTCTCACATTAAATTCACCATAATCTAAAAAATTATTTATAAATTACCTAATTTTAAAATTAATTTTTTCAAATACTCTAAATGGGTCAAACGCGGCCGCTGGTAGTAGAAAACAAAGTTGTTGAAGCGAGACTGAAACCTCCGAGCGGTCCCCCCTGTGCGCAAGATCTGTGACAGTGACGCGTACCAGGTTAATTGCTTTCCAAAGTCACCAGGTCAACTTTGTGGAAACTTAGCCAAGTCTTGTGCGCGTAAAATAAGTATAGTTATGTTAATATAAGGACAATTTATTTGTCACTTTAATTTAAAACTAATCAAAGTTCTAAATGTTGAGTGAGACTAAAAATAGCAGTGTAAAAGTGCTATCCATAATTAATTACATAAAAATAGTAGTATACACATTGTATTGAGAGAATAAAGATTTTTATTAAGTGAAAATTAGTCTCGGTTAACCTAACCTAATCACACCTTTCACCGACCACAAATGGATATATATATATATATATATATATATAGGCAGGCTAGATTAAAAAGAAAAAAAAAAAAAAAAAAGAAGGTAGATGAAAATAAAACAAAAAAAGTTCATAAATCAAATATCACATTTAAGGTCATGTTAACATCGTTTCTGATATCAGCTATCATATTTAAGGTATCTTAATTATATCCGTAAAAAAAATTCTCTTAATTATAAAAAATGCATAAACATAAAAATTAATGTGTCTTTTTAAAATTATTATTATTTTAAAGTGAGTACGTCTCTCATTTCTATTTATTTGTATATTTATACATTTCAAAAAAAAAATCATAGAATTTGCATTTAATGAAAAAAAAAGTAATAACAAAATTAAATTGGCAACTTACAATTTTTCCGAGACCTCCGATTCCAATAGATTAAGGAGAAGAATAAACATATGCATAAAGCAGCTTGACAGTTTATATTATAAATTATAAAACGAAAAAACAAAGTCAAATGAGCACATCTTGGCACTAGAAATTTATCTTCTTGCTTATAGCTTATATAAGAGAACATGCATGTGCTAGTAGTCATAGAAATATAAGAGTAGTATGGAACTAAGAAGTGAAAACAGTGAAAACTGTCTGTTTAGTAACCAGGCAATTAATTTATACTTGAAAAAAATTATCATTTATTTTTTAAAAGAAATAAAAAGAAAATATTATTTCCCAGTTTGTGAAGAAGATTGAATCATTGAAGCTGTCGTTTGGTTTGTAATGTATGTCATACCATCTTAGGAGAGAGAGTTGTTTTTTTTAGAGTATTCCACATCTAATAGGTATAAAAAATATCAAGTGATTAATAATATAAAATAAAATTTCCAACCTTAACAGTTAGTTTTTAAGGTTAGTCATTTTAAATTTATATTAAAAAATTTAATATGGTATTAAAGTATATTAGTCTAATTTACTAAATTTATATTAAAAATTTAACATAGTATCATAGCAGATTGGTCTAATTTATAAATTATCTAATTACTGACATGTTGCTATGGTTTACTCAATTACTTAGTTATTTTGTCCGAATTACAAGTTAACTAATTGGTTGATCCAGTTTATCAATTACATAATTATTTTATCAATTGATCCAATTTACCTAATCAATTGGGTAACAACTTTAAATACCTAATTGTCACTTGAGGTTAGTTATTATCAAATCTATATTAAAAATTTGATAGTTTTACATAAGATTTTCAAATTCGGTTAGGTGTTAAAATTAGTAAAAATAAAGAGTCATGAATTTAAAATTCAGCCAAGATTGAACCAATCTAACCAAAATTAATAAATATTGAATATTGTATAAACATGACTTAAGACTTTTATTAGTAATCACAAAAAATTAAAATTAGTATTTTTATTTGAATTTATATGCTAATTATTAAAATAACATCAATTAAATTTCAAAACAATAATTTTATGTAAATTAATTATTTAAATTTAAAATTTCACAATATTAATGTTGCATAATAGTAAAAATAGTCAAAATATAATTCTGAATTATAAGTATTTTATATATGTTAATGTAAATTAAAATAAAATAATTTTAGTAAATATAAAAAATAATTTGAGAGGTGTTAATTTTATTGTTACTAAAAGAAATTATTGTAAAAATAATCAAAATAAAATTTTATTATACATAAAATTGTAGATATGCAAAGTAACAATTTCACGTTTGGTACAAATGAAATGGCTAAGCATTATTGAAACCCATTAGGCGAAGAGTCAAGCCAAGGTGGAAGCGATTTTTATATTTTTTAGACTTTCAAAGTATAGAACTGATTTATCTTGATAAACTAGACCAGGTTGATCGGCCGGGTTGATAGATTTCCGGTTTTTCAGTTCATGTATGTTTATACTTTATACCAGATTTATGTTAAAATATATTTCTATTTATTTCGGATCAGTCTTAACTCTAGTTCTCAATTAATCCAGTAGTACTGATCTGTCTAGTTTGAATTTGACAATATTTTTAGAATTTCAAAATAAAAACTGATTTATCATACTGGATTGACTGTATATATATATATATTCGGCTGGTTCATGTAGGTTTATATTATATTTGTCTTAGAATGGATGTTTATGTGTTTAGGACTGAACTTAGCTCTAGTTTACAGTTAATTTGGTCGGACCGGAATTTGAGAACATTGGTTCTACATTAATGTCTCCGCTAAAACTTCCTGAAGGAACAAAAGATTTTTAGTGAGAATATCTGAGCTTTCTCATGATAATTGAAAAGAAGCGAAGGTCACTAGACCAAAGGTCTATTAATCTGGTTATTGTTGGTAATTTATAAAAATTTATGTGGTCCGAATTCTTTTGATGTCATATCAAGAGATTTGATCAATGATATCATATCGTCACAAAGTACAATCTCATATCAATCTCTAACGAGCAGCGTACAACATACAATTATTATTAGCTGAGCTATGCCTCGACCATATTTATAGGGACGGTTCTAACTGCTCCAAAAGGGCTTCAACAAACCACCAATAATGATATTTATGTATCTTCAGTAACTAGATAAAATATTTAGAAAAGAATATTTTCAATTAATAATTTTTTTAAATTGATAATTGTATATTGGTTTTTTTGGAAGATAATTGCATATCATTTTTTTTTAACAAGAAAGATGAAAATATCATTAATTTATAATATAATATAGTATCCATCGAGATTAAACATATAAAACATATAAACTAAACAGTAATTATTATTGACTATTGGTTTATAACTCCCATAAGATCTCCATTTCGCGACCATAAAGATTGATGATGATCACTAAGGAGACAAACTTACAACAAATGTTCACTTGACTATATCATGCAGAGCGCTATATTAATAATTAAAGTTCAGATATATATTTGAGAAACACAAGATCTGAATTTTAAGATAACTACCATACCTTAATACTTAAAGGACGCCTAGAAAATATAAAGAATTTATAGCCAAGGCCAAAGCAACAGCATATCCCTCACCAACCATCAAACATGCAAAAAAAAAGAAAAACTAAGATATGTTATAGGAGGGAGAGTCCAACATTATTAGCCATGACCAAAGCTGCAATTTAACATCCGAAACTAACTAGATCTATACTAAAACTAATCAAATTTAAAACCACCCATGGATGGTGGCTTTCAAAATTTCAAAAGAAACAAAGACAAACATATACACAAAGAAAAAAAAAAAAACAAAAGAAGAGACTCGGAGAAAAATATAATTGCATATTAGTTGCAATTATAATTAAGGTTAAAATTCATAATTAGTATAGATATAAGAATTTTTCACAACATAGATGAGCCAATGGAGGTAATCTTAGAGATTGCAATAATTTGTAGAGAAAATTTAAACCGTTCTAAAATTAAAATTAATTTTTTTTTGCCAAAGTAAAAAAATATTCATTCAAAGAGCACAAATATCCAAAGAGTACAATTAAACAATGCAATTTTTTTGGGAGGTCTAACTAGGAAATACAATCTTGGACCTAGAATCCAAAGAAAATTTGCCTATTAAGGAGCTTTTGTAAGTGGACTTGAAGTCCAAAAAGGAAGCGGCCCATTCGCTTACAGAAAATAAGGAAATTCCCGTTAACTCCTTGCTCATCAAGCTCCTGTTTAGAATCTTTTACTAGCCCAATTATCATCGTCGGTGACCAATGGGAGCAGGAAGCCACCTAGAAGCTCAAGGAAATAGATATACCACACCGTTGGATCTTTGCACTATTGAAACCTAGACGAAACCCTCCTTAATTATCCTAAACTAAAATCAGGCCAAGATCTGCAAGGATCAACCAAACTCCTTGGGATCTGCCGCCAAAATACAAAATGAGGAAGCCTCCCTACCATGGGAGAGAAGCTTGACCTGAGAATAGACCCATAGATGCATGGATCCCTAGATCTAGTTGGAACAGTCTTCAACTATAGAATATTGAAACAAAGAGCCAACCAGACAAATCCCATTTAGCATACAATAGCAAATTGGCAACTGAATGAAATCGAAGACAAAAAAAAAAAAAAAAAGGAAGAAAAGCCCAATGTATAAGGGAGACAAAAAGGACCCCGGATCCTTAGCTCGAATATTAGAAAAGCAAAACAAAGAAAAAAAAAACTATAATTGAAAAGGGAAATCTATTCCAGTGACTGAAATTACTAAGAGTACCTTAAAAACTAAAAATAGAGAGGGCTGAAGGTTATAGAAAAAAGACGGAGAAAAGTTTCAAAGAGGCCCTCCCAAATTAAAATTAATTGACTAGAAATCATTTTTGATGTAGTTATATATGCTTGATTAGCGAACTACTAATTCACTCATTTGTGTTGGTTAGCAGTACATAATGAGTCTCTATTATTTAATCTCTCACTAATCAATTGGTAAAAAACCATAGACACAAAATTCAATAAATCGACTAGTAAGAAGAGTGCTAAAAATCTTTTTTACATTGTATTTTCTTTACTTTTTTATATTATTAAGATATAACATGATTTAAAAATAATAAAAATTAAATAGACTAAAAATATTTCAATAATATTATTGTTATATTAGTCATTTTTCAAAATAATTTTATTTATATACCTTTTTTTTTATTTATTTTTTTTTATGTAAGTTGAATTAAATCTTCATAATAGGAAGTAATTACTTTTGATAAAAGACTAAAAAAAAAAGAAGGAAAAACATGGATGTTAAAAGAATAAGAATGAAAAAGTTAAATGTAGAAATAAAATTATCTTAAAAAGTTAAAAGTTAATTAGTATACTAATAATGCTCATTGAAACAATCCATTTAATTTTTATTAGTTTTAAATTATAACACATGTTTTAATAATACGAAAAAGATAATGATAATACAATATAGAAAAGATCATTAATACTCTTCCATATAAATGATTTTTTTTATCAAATTAGAGAGTAATAATTTCAATAAGGTATGCAAAATTATTATCAGATGATGTTACTTTACTATTAAACTAAAAAAAAATATGGACATGAAATTCAATACTAATGTAACACAAATAATTGTGATTTATATAATATTCAATTGCAGGGACAAATATACCCTTTATTTATTTATTTTGGCAATAAATATAATTTTCCATATTTACACTCGCAAAAGAAGCTTCTCTGTTTCAAAAATGGACATGTTTGGCAAAAAAAAAAAAAAAAATAATCCAGAAATGGACATCAACAACAAATATAAGATACCTAACATATTTGATTAATTGAGAGATATGGTACACAAATAGAGAGACAGAGAAAATGGGTTATAATTAATTTCAGGCTTAAAAGTTAATTTGCCCCTTGAACTTTAATAGTCTCAAATTAATTACCGCGATACTCTTTGGTCAAAATTAAGAGATGACCTTCTCAAACATAAGCAAATAATCTCTTTTTTTTACTCAAATGAAACACATGTAACATACTTCAATATTTATTAAATAATTCTAAAATTGAAATTTGAAAATCAAATGAAATAAATAATAATATTATTTATTATAATATTACTTTACTGTTATATAAAAATATCAAATCCTTAATTCTCCTAATAGGTCACTCAATCTTTAAATCTTACAGAAGAACGATATTTTCTTTTCTATAAAAAATTAAAAACCAAAAATATGTGAGAGTTTATCGACCTCATTCTAACATGTAATATCGAATTCTATAGTGCGGAGAAGAAATGGACCCGATAGACATATTTTACAAATGTGGATTAAAAACTTTTCGATGTCTTATAGAGTGAAGTAAATCTAGAGAGGAGGTTCTACTGTTGATAGAAATGGAAAGTAAGAACTGTTCGGCCCTTTCTATTTTGATAATGTGATATTATTACCCTTGTTGTTGAGTATTTTAAAATTTAATTTGTATGTTCTTAACTTGTCGTTAGATATTTTGAGATTGATTTTTTCTATTGTACGAGAAAAGACATTACCGTTACTTTAAATGGTATATGATGAGAATGCCCATCCAAAATCAAAGGTGGTCATTATATATATATATATATACACACATATATATATGTGTATATATATAGATGAAGGAGAGGACTGTTAATCATATCCACGGATTTGCCCCACCGCAGTCCTGGTTCAAACTCAATACAGATGGAACCTTCAAAGCTTACTTGAACTTGGCCTCGGCAGATGGTCTTGTTCGGAATTCTCTAGGTGGCTGGGTTGGTGAGTTTGTGCATAGTATTGGTGCTTGTTGCACTACCCGACTGAATTTTGGGGTCTATTCAATGGTTTGCAGCTTGCCTGGGCGCTTGGGATTAAAAATGTTGTAGCTGAAGTTGATAGCCGAGCCGTGCTGCAAATGGTTACAGATCTTTCAAGGTGCTCTGATGGTAATGGAGCTATTGTCTCCGAGATCCGAAGCTTGCTGAGTCGTGATTGGGATGTGAATCTGGTTCATATGCATAGGGAAGTTAACTTTGCTGCAGACCGTCTTGCTAGTTCTGCCAACTCTCATGCTGTTGGATATCACAGAATAATCCACTCCCCTCCTGGTCTTCAAATTTGGCTTCTTCTCCATGATCTTTCTGAGACCTCTCTTCCTCGCAATGTAGTTGCGTATTTTTTGGGTTTCGGCCCCATTTTTAACACAAATAAAATAAAACTAGAACAAGTGCTAACTTTTTAAAGAGAAATTGTTCATAGTGTATAGTTCTGCTTTGCATCCTCAGAACAAGGAAATTGCACGAATACAGAACATTATTGAGGAATTTTAATGGTAGTGGAGTCGTCTTTGCAGCTATAAAATTTCGGGCTCACTCCTGAGCCTATTAACTAACAAAAAACAGAACACCTGATTTCTTGAGATATCCCCTTGGGTTTTTATAGGGCCAAATGGTGATGATCGTACATAAAAATCTAAAGCTTACACTGAATTTACATTAATTTTGAAAATGAAGGAGACAAATCAAAACCCATATCTTTTTTACTTTTATCCGTGGTAAATAATATTATATCAGCTAATTAAGTTCAGAGAACAAAGAAGAAAAGAGAAGAAGAGATAATGAAAATAGTGTCATTCAGTTTCAATCTCATCTTCAGAATCTTTGAGATGTTCCTTTAAGGACTGCCTCTGGATTTCCCACCTCTCTCTATCCCATGCCTCATCTATTTCAGGTAATACATAGCCGTCCGGTGTTAAAGATAGTTGGAAATCTGGCAGGTCAGGCAATGTTTGTAAAGCCCTGCAGTTACCATTCTCATTATTTATAAGAATTCCACTTTTGAATTTCGTTCATCATTAGAGCGATAAATTTATAAATGAATCCAAGCAGAGATCATGAGATTTAAGTAGTGAATAGCTTACTTCTCTTCTTCTAATAGGTAGCCATACATCTGAGATTTTCTTGAAGCGACTTCAGGAATTTTCTGATGCAAGTGCTTCATAGCACCCCATAGTGGAGGAGATCTTGCCAAAAAAAAAAAAAATAAGAGCTAACACGAAAATTTTTTCAACATATTGCAGTAAAAAAATCTAGATCATTCCCAAATCCTGCTTGACAAAACAGTGTTAATATATAGAGACCTGGTAACAGGAGCTGCAAGACAAAAGCTTAAGCAGGCTTTCTTGCTCTCTGCTAGAAGTTCTTCTGCAGCCAGGAAACAGCATACAGCACCAATGTGACAGGCCGGTTCATTCCCCTTGTCAAGGATCAGGCCATGGTAGTAGTAAGCTGACGCCTAATTGGAAAATATGATATGGAATATTCAAAATTAGGAGTAAGAAAATTTATTAAAATGCAGCCAACCAAAGTATAATTTAATTGTATAAACCTTTGCTTCAAGGAACTTCCACTTAATGAACCAGAGATGCTTCTTTCCGTATTCATGATTCATCTCAGATCCTGACATGCAATGGTAAGCCTAACCAAGTATAGAACAAGAACGTTAAACTTTAAGAAATAGTGAAAGTAGCAGAGGGTAACATCTAAACATATCAAACCGACATTTTCATTAGCAAATTACTAAAAATGAATATTTGTTTCACCGCTTGACTGGTGAAATCTAGACAAAGAAGTGTCAAGAAAAAAAAAAAAAAAAAGGCCAAAGAACAGACCTGACTGAAGTAAATCAGCTGTTCACATGCCAATCTCCTCTTTACTGATAAAGTTGCCTTCTGGCTTTCAACAGCTAAACCAAGCTGAATTTCAGTTCCCTGAATTTGTCTACAACATCAGTTTCACAAACTCATATTTGGACACTAAAATATTCAGATTTGAGGATTACAGAATAGAAGAGGTGACCGAATCATCCTTTCACTAATACACGTCAATCAAATCTTAAGGTTTAAATGTATATTGGCGAATACCAGGCCTAGTGCTTGAATGGATACAGCCTGCAGTACACCATCTTGCAAATCTTTTGAAAACCTTATCCTGGGATCAAATATTTAAAAACAAAGATTAACATCAACACTTCAAAAGTTTCCAGAGAAAACCCTTAAATTATCTCTTAACATACTTAATGTCTGGTGGAATGCGAACCAATACTTCACGAACACAGAATTCCAGGTACCCTGCTGCCTTAAGCAGTAAATCAACAGCATCCCTCTTACAATCTGGGGTACGCATTTCTTAGCTGTATCCATAAAGAATTCAATACCACACACACATATATATATAAACAATATATAGAGAAAAAGAACCTGAAGAGACAACTCTTATGCCAGAGCCAGAATGATCCTTTGGGATCATCAGCGAATTAGCCTCAGATAAAGTCAGCATTGCCATCATATGCACAACAGATAGTAATTCAAACCAGGCGTTTAAAACGCCGTTTTCCTGCCATTTCAATTCTAATTACCAGTCTAGAGGTATTCAAATACACAAGGAATAACAAAAAAAAAAAAAGAGTTCTTTTCTTTTTTTTTTTTTTTAATAGGCTTACATATCTTCCATATTCTAAATTTTTCCACTTGAATTCGACCAAGTCCTCAAGACCATGTTCTGCACATATCCACACAGTAAGATATGCAGACTTTTTTTAAGAAAAAGAAAATGAAAAAGAACAATAATACCTTTCTTGGTAAGTCCAACAAGCAGAGATAAATACTCCTCTAATGCTCGACTTAATTCGGTTATAGCAGATCCACCTGCAAGACCCGAAATTCTTTTTTCTTTATTAGCACATTTTGTCAGTAACCAAAGAGGTATGAAAGAAAAACTAAGATTAAAGTCCAGACCAGTATCCTCTGCCACTAAACTAATCTGATTGCGAAGACAAGCCAACCTATCCACAAGATCTCTAGGAATTAACCCTTTAAGTGGCCTTTGAAGATCAGATTGTACAGGTATTCGCATTGAAGGAACGTACACTACCACTTCTGGTATACTTGTCTTCTTCTTTCTCCTCCCAACTGCATACACAGAAGCAGTGCACCCCATTCTTGTTTTCTTGAAATTTCTCTCAAACTTAACATCCTATTCCAAGAATATATCAAGAATGTATATAATGGAAGCATCAAGCAGCAAAGATAAAGAAAAACCCATTAATTGCGCTAAAAATGATTAGAACCTATTAATTGATATAGAGAGCATTAATAAAGAAACAATGGGTTCAAAGCCAAAAATGATTTGAACCCATTACTTAATAAACAGAGAGAAGTGATGTTGACTTACTGGGTGCAGAGGAAAGAGAAGAGTAAGGGAAAAATGAAGTTTCGAGGATGCATTGTAGAAATAGTGATATTTTGTGTCAATTATTCGAATCTGGGAATAGGAAGCTCAGTGACCGAGACATAGCTCACATGGAGGAGTCGTAGAAGTCTCTGCGTAGTTAAAGGAGGTGTTTTGAAATTGCCTTGGTATTATTTGTTTAATCCAACTAAGTAATCTAAATTAAGCTTTTTCAGATAAATTATAACGATGAATTCGTTCAAGTTCACTGTTTTTTAACCTCAATTTCCAACAAATCAATGCATTGATTTTGCACTACGTTAAGTTTTCTAGTTTTGATTTTTGAAAGTAGCACATGCCTTTGGATTTAAGGTAGATAGGATTGCAAGGAGTGGAGCCAATCATTTGGGTTCAGTATCATGGGATTGCAAGTTTAAACTGTAATTAATTAACAAAAAATAAATTATTATTTTTAATGAGAATTATAAATTTTATTTACTTTAATAAAGTAAAAAAATGTGATGTTGAATTGTGTGGTGGTGTTGCTTTTTTTTTTTCGAGACAGGGTATGATATTCGGAGACTCTACATTTTGTGAAAAGAATGAGTGTATAGATTATATAAATTAGTATATTTTTATAAAATTCCTTTGATTTTGTAAAAGAATATATCTTGTCTTTAATTTTATGTGTATATTTTGTTTAAAAAAAAAACAACGTATAGCTCTTGAAAATTACAAAAAATATATTTTTATCATTTCAAATTCTCTCAATTTCCATGGAATGATTTATCCTTAATTGAATAAAAAAAAGGATAAATTATTATTTAATCTATGAAGTTTGAGTTAATTAACTAATTCGTTTCTATTTTTTGAAAAACTAACTAATTAAACCCTCAGTTTTGATTCAGTAAGACTATTTAGTTTTTTCGTTTAGTTTTTATACTTTTTTTTTTGTTAAATTTATGAAAAATGACTAAAATGCCTTTTTATATAGAGTAAATATTATTTTAATTTTATCATTCAAAAATAAAAAATAAAAAATTCAAAATATATAATAATCATTTAATTATATAATAATTATTTAATCTTATTATTATAATTTTTTTAATTATTTATTATATAATAATTATATAATTATATAATAATAAATAATTTTATAATTTGATGATATCAAATATAATTATTATATAATTGTATAAATATTATTTACTTTTACTAATTTAAATTTTTATCTTTAATTTTTAAATAATAAAATTAAAGTTATATTTATTATATATAAGGACATTTTAGTTATTTTTCATAAATTTAAAAGAAAAAAGTATATAAACTGGACGAAATGACTAAATAGTTTGACGGAATCAAAATTGAAGAACTAATTAGTTAGTTTTTTAAAAAATAAGAAAAAATTAGTTAATTAAGTCAAATATCATGAACTAAACAGTAATTTGTCTAAAAAATTGACATAATGCAATACATAAAAATTGGTTCTTAACACAAACTTACCCCTAATAATAATAATCAATTCTTGTGTTAAAAAATTGCTTCATCCAACCTAAAAATGTCAAAAAATTATTAGATAAATATATTGAGTTTTAAGATATTCTCATATTTGTGTAATTTTAACTTATTATAAAAGATACAAGCCGCGATATAATTTAATTGTAAATATATATTCACCTAAATAATAAAATCAGAATCGATTTCCTCCTTCTTAATACTAAAAAAAAAAAACTCGTTACAAAAGATATCCTTTTTTTATAGTAGGAATTATATGCTATTAAAAGATACAAAGTTAAGATATACTAATAAAGGTAATATAATTCGATCCATAACAAAAAAATTTTAATAACAGTATATATATCACCACCATCAATTAACATTTGGTAATATTATCAATATACTATTAAAAATATATCTCATTATATATAAAAGGTATTAAACTAATACTATTAAATCTAATATTTGTTTTAATGACTTAAATTGGAAATCAACAATTAAAATTTCACTACCTAATATGCAACGAAAAAACTAAAAATAAATAAATTCACTACCTAATAAATAATTACTCACTTAATGATTAACATAAAGTTAATTTTTAATAAAATCTTAATCGCTTCATAGTTGTCACAGTTGCTAATTGCTCAATTCAAATCTCTCTCTTATGTTTATAGCAGAATCTGAAATATAAATTTGTATATGCTATAGGTGTCAAAAATCCTTCCATTGGTATTGGGTTAAAACTTTCTACTTTAATAATAGTAAACATTTACAAATTTAAATCTTAGGAAGTTTCTTACGTACTTTGTTTTAAAAGAAAATAATTTATTTTATTGTGAAAAAAAATAATTTTTTTACGAAAAATTATCATTTTATTTATATTTTTTCATAAATCAAACTATTTTTTTATAATTTTACTTAATTGCGAAAAAATTTCTAATTTTACAAAAATATAGTTTGTTTTATAATATAATTTATCTTATACAAAATAATAATTTTATGAGAAAAAATTATTTTATAATTACGAAAAAATATTACTCTTTTTAAAAAAATCACAATTTTTTTATAAAAAGCATTATATTGGTAAATTTTTTATATTACTTTATTTTAAAGAATATAAAATTTTATTTTTTATGGCCAATAGGATAGTTATAAATAATAAATATAATTAAAATATTATAATATTATAATTAAATTAATCTGCTATTATATTTTACTAATTAAAAATAAAAAATACTAGAATGATTAAGGTAGTATTTTAAATTTATATATCTATAAACTTTATAAAAAAAATAGTCTAATTTATGAAAAAATATAAGAAGATTATGATTTTTTATTAGAGAGTTGTTTTTTTAGTAATTAAGAAATTATTTTTCTTTTTCATAAAATTATTGTTTTGCAAAAAATAAATCATATTTTCGTAAAATTAAAAAAATTTTTGTAACTAAAAAAATTATGAAAAAATAGTTTAATTTTCAAAAAAATATGAATAAAATTATTATTTTTCATGAAAAATAATTTCTTTCTCGCAAATAAAATAGGTTACTTTGTTTAAAAAAAAAGTAACAATAGAAAACACTTTAAATCTTAATAACATGATCCTTTTTCTTTTAAAAATTTTAAAATACCTTTAGTAATATAATCAAATATATTTATAGTGTATTTGATAGACTGTAATAAAATGTAATATAATGTAATGAAATGCATTTTAAGTATAAATATTATATTAAAAATATATTTAATTACATTACATTGCATTTTTATTACATTATAGTATAAAATATTTATATTAAAAAAGCATTCAATTTATAATCATTACGGCCAATCAAACAAAATATGAAATAACTGTTGTATTCTCATTCTATTTGATGAATCCAACGAGTTCTTAACTAGGATTGTAAACCGTTTTTATTTTTTTTTTTTGGGTCAAAAAACGTAGACAAGAACACATAAAAGCACATATAAATTTAAGAGGAAATTACAATATACACCATTTTTTTTGTTAAAATATCTTCTACACGGTCCTTTTTTATTTTATACATTCTTACGCTTATTTTGTTTCTTTTACATAGTCTTTTTCTTTTTCTTTTCTTTTTTAGGATTTCTTCATTCTATCCCAACCTCCATCAACAATCCTCAGTTCTCGTGAGCCCAAGACTACTGTTGTTTATTTCTTCGGCCAAAGGCCTCTTATTGCCACCGATCAGGATCCAAAAAAAAAGAAAATTCGCTAGCTCACCAAGTCTCTACTATAGAATAACAAGTCACCATCCCCAGCAAAGACCAGAGTTATTGAAACCCAAATCCAAACAAGCTGCTATTACCAACTTTGGGCGAGCCTAGGCCATGCAAAGATATCACTAACGCAAGTTGTCCATCCTGCGGCGATTTGTTCAGCTAGCGGCACTTCTCAATAGTTGAAAACAAAAAACCAAGCACCCGACGCAGCCATAGCTATGAAAGTAATGATGATGTATTTTGGTTGCTTTTCAAATTCATTCTTGTGGTTAATTTTGCCCCATTAACTGTGTAAGTGAATGATTTAGTCATGTATACATGATTTGTTGTTAAAGTTTGGGTTTTTAATTTTTTTGGTTATTATTCATTGTTTCTGTTCCTCTTTTCCCTTTCCTTAATATTGAGG